>OY987270.1:2076109-2676109 GCA_963920665.1 Straminergon stramineum | reverse complement strand
TGGTCAGCTCTGAAGTTTCAACATCGATCGAAACTCTTGCGCACATTCCAAACCCTCGACACATGCATTCCCAGGTACTAATCCTCTAAATCAGGAAAATGATGGCAGTTCAATCCTCACCTCAACGCCCGGGTTCACATCTTTCGCGGTGAACGTACTGGAAACGGTAGTGGTCTCGCCATTCTCCTTCCCCATCTCAGTTGTGCAGCTCAACTCCATCGACACAGTCGACTCCGCCTCGCCCAGCAGTGGCACCCCCGCAGTCACCGAGACCGACAACCCAGTCGTGACCGTCGTGGAGTCTTTCCAAGTTCTCACCTCCGTGACGTCATAAGTCACTGTCACCGCCACATCACACTTCGAGCTCGTGTTGTTCGTCGCCTTCGTACTCGCCAGCACCAACGGCTTCATATCCGTCGTCTCCATTTGGTCCATCAGATACTCCACATCGAAAACCCTCCGCATGATCAACGCCTCGCTGACCTCCATCTGCGCTGTCACGTCGTTGTTGGCCTGGCTAGCCGCGGCGTTGAGGCAGCTTTCTTTGTTATCGACGCTCAGGCGCTTGACGAAGGCGTTGTTGCCGAGGTTCTGGAGGGCGACTTTGGTGGGCGACAGTTGGTAGACTTTGAAGAGGCAGTCGTTCTGGCTGGGCAAGGGGGTGGGTTCGGTGTCCGCCCAGATCCAGTTGGGGCTGCGGCGCCAGAATTTCGCGTTGTAGAGGGATTTCACCATGACCACATCTTCCTTGCCGGCGATGGGGATGACCTCGTGCGCGCCATAGAGGTCGCGGTTCGTGGAGTTGAAGCAGAGGTACGGGTGTTTGTCCTTGTCGAAGTAGCAGAGGTTGAGGCCGTTGTCGCCCTTGAACATGACGTAGCGTGGGAGCTTCACAGGAGCCATCGTGCTCGTCGACGGATCGGAGGAGGTAGACCTGTGTTCTGGAGTTGAAAAGCACCGGGGATTAGTTGTCAGCGAAGCAATGACATTGACATAGATAGCTGATCGATTTCAACATCAAACACTACTAGCTAACTCCATGAATGAATTCGGTTGCAGCTACCAACTACACGCATCTGAATTTCAACAGAAATCAAAGCCACTGGTAAGCAAATGATATCGTAACCGAGCTGCCAATCGCACTGCAGTGTATGTGGGGTTTGGTTGTCGGCGAACTGAAGCAATGACATCGACATAGCAATGAATGAATGAATGATTTTGGATTAGAAAACTATTTCCATTCATGTGTCATCCACATCCACAATGGTCAATTGTTGCATCGTGAGTGCCCAATTCAATGAACTGAAGAATCCCCACTTTCGCCACTGCTCTTCCCAAGGATCCACAACCAAATGCAGACAGAAATATCAATGTGCACACTCCTCACCAAAAAATCTAGTGAAATACTGAAATGTAACCATTCCGAAGTTTACACATCCCTACATGCAGCATTGCAACCATTCATTTACTGAGCCGTATTCTTGTATCAATTTTGCAATCATTGCATACTGTAGGACTTAGTATTCATGAGACCTACTGAATTCAGCATATTCACCCAGGAAAGAGCACCGGCACTCGACTGACACGTTTTTGTAGAACAACACGGCGGGAATGAAGAGAGACTCAAGTATCTCCCCTCCCCTTGAACTGTTGTACAACTGGAAGCAGAGCCTGTTGCACACAGGAGTCAAGCGCAAGAGCCTACCGACACTCTAACAGTGCTTCCAGGATGCCAAAATCACGCACATTCCATAACATCCCGTAATGACAACTAAGACTTGCTAAAGAGCTTGTTCAAGTGGTATCCAGACGCAACCAAATCTGAAGCAGTATGATCGACGGAACCCCGCTCAGTCTCACACTTGAACACATTCCTGAGTGCACCTACCTTACTGTCGTGAGGATCCAAGAGCATCCGGGGTCGTCTCTCTCGCTTGGAAGACACCGAAGCGACGAAATGACGCAGCAGACAAGTACCCCACAGGAAGGAATAACGTTACATGTATGAGAGCAGTGCCTCCTCTTAACCACCTTGTGCGGATAAGCTCCGAGGACGAAGCTGCGAAGACGTCATAGCTAGAGAATTGCCAGCAAGCAGATGCGAAAAGGACGCTGCGTGGGCAAAGGCAGAAAAGTTGTACTGTCGAGGCAGAGGTCTTGAGAAGTTGATTGGCGGCGCCAGTGAATGGCCCAACGGGAGCATGGGCTGTCCATTTTCTAGTACCAGCACTAGCACCCGCCCTACGGGAAGCACTCTGTTGAATGTGCCCGACGAGCTAGCCTGCAAGGAGACTGTTTCCTACAGCGTAAGATCCGTGGGAGCCAGGGCTAAGCCTAGAACAACACGACGGGAATGAAGAGATCAGTGAGTCCCTTCAGGAGTCCTTGAGTCACTGAGTCACTGACTCCCCCTGGGACTTAGTGCTGAGGGCCGCACAACGTGAAGCACATTGTAGAATTAAACGTGGACGACGAGTCAGCAAGGGGACTGTTTCCTACAGCTAGCGTGAGATCCGTGGGAGCCAGGGCTAGAGCTAATCTGCTCTGGGTGTGGGTTTTTCAACGCGGGAAAAATGTAGGAACGAAGCTAATTCTGTCGACGAGGGTACTGGAACTCCGAGAGCATTTACCCCGAAAAGAATTATTCATGGAAAACTTTGGTCGTCCTCGTCTCCTCGCCAATTTTCGGGTCCATGAGCAACCGTGCATTTCTACAGTAAATCATGCAGAGCCCTGCGCGCTCCGATTGGTACAACAAGTTACCTCTCGATATTTGTTGCTTTACGTCCTCCACCTGCCGTACGTTGTGAAATAGGTCGGTTTTTATTACGCTATGCACATTGCGGACTGGTACTAATTCATAGTGCCTTCGAGAAAGAAATATTGAGTCTCTCTGAGAAAAGAAATTATTCTCTTTCCTGTGGATTTTCTGCTAGTGTGGACTCTCAGTGCTCGAGTTTGCAACGTCCTCGTCGTACTTGAATAGCGAACATTTGAGTCCTAACTGTAGTTATTATAGTGAACCTTGTAATTCTCACACTTCTCGTAATCTTGAATGCGTGGGAATCGCAGTAGGGATGTCCGAGTTGGCGTGCAGAAGAGGAGAAGGATTTCAGGATCCTGTTCCAGAACTCCACAGCGATCTACAAAGGGAGTCATTTGTTGTGGAAAGAGGAATTGCGAATGATGTGTCCAATTTGGTAACAATCCCCCAGGTGGCACGGCAAAAGTCATCATGTCCGTATTCCCTATCTTCACATATGAATATATATGCAAATGTTTTGTGTTTATACCTTCTAATGGCGGTAGTGGAGTTCAGATGGTCACTTCCATATGAAAATTGGAGATTATTCTGTTGGACACAACTTGTCAGCAGGGGCACTCACATACATTCTCCTACGACTGTTCCAGTGCTGAAGCTTGACTGTCCCAATGGTGTTGGAAAACGCACATTGAGCAGGTCGCTCCAAGCTGGAAAACTCGACTTCATGCTTTGTGAACATTGATTACTCATCTTCATGTTTCATACAGCTAAGACTTTTCACGTGATGAATGGTCATTCCATTGAGAGAAGATGTGCTCAAAAGTACCCACCACCTTTTTCTCTTTCGTCCTGCAGTCCTGCTCCTCCCAGTGCAACTAGAGGACGTTCACTTTGCTACCTTCGGAGGAGGGAAGACGGGGACTTTCTCTTGTCCAATTTTATTCCTTTTTTACCAAGACATGCAATAATCTTCACCGATTTGGGTGACATCGAATTGGTCCCCATCTGAAATATATTTCTCACAATATGATCAACTCACATAACATTGTTGAGTAGATTTGGGATGGCACTTTCAGAGCAACACCACCAAGTAGAGCTGTCAGACCAAAGCCATGCCAAATCAGAGCAAAATTCAAACTCTGGCTGGCATTCTCAATAACTCATGGACTTGAAGACCTCTCACCCCTTCAAATGACCTCAACTTTGCAAGACGAGGTGTCAGGGATTCCTTTTCATGCAAATTCAGAGGGTGCTCAACAAGGGTTCCCTGAACTGTCATTTCTAAGCATGAATCGTTGGTCCTGGAGGGGTTGCAAAAAACAGAAACGACTTGTCAGAAACGGAAGCGACTGAAACATTGGGATCAGGATGATGAGAATGTCGAAGAGCAGTACATTTCCCCAAGTCGTGACCGAATGCGGAGGCCGCTTGACTATGTCACGCTCGGCCAGGGTGACTCGAAGTTGGCTGTGGAGCAAAACACTGAAGGTGTCCATTCTCTCCTATCACCGCTGCTCACTCTGCCGCTTTCTCCATGTTGAAAATCACGAAGTTAAAGCCTTTGGACTTGGAAGTTTGGGGGTCGGAGATGATGTTCACGCAGCAGATCATCCCCTTGCCCACGAACCTCTCCAACAAATCCACCAGATCCATCCCTGCGGACGAGCGTGGGATCTTGCCGACGTGTACCTTACACTTCCCCATCATGTGTACAACAAATGCCCCAATCTGGACCTCACGGAGTGTCAGGTCATATATGAAGGCGATGCTGATCCCTGCAAGCACATTGCACAGGAGAATGCAAGTTACAAACAGTGTCAAGAAACGTTGCACAGAACAACTTCCAACCAATCTAGTGACTGTCAAGAGCAAACGAGCAACTTCCTGTTCTGGAAAATTCACTTGAAGATTCTCTTGAGATAACGTTTTAGCAATATGGACCTCACTAATCTGTGATGTCATGAAGACTATGTAGATGCCTACCCAACAGGTATGCTCGTTCCCACGCATGGCTTGTGCTTCAATCTGCAAGCACATTGAACAGGAGAAAGCAAACATTCAAACACTGTCACTTGAGAAATATTGCAAGGTACAATTTCCGACCAATAGGGTGTCGAGAGCAAGAGAATCACTCTCTATCCTGGCAAGTTAACTTGAACTGCCTCTCACACGTTTTCGCAATGTGACTTTCGCTGATTTGTCAAGTCATGAAGGCGATGATGATCCCTGTCCAACAGACATGCTCGTACCCCTGCATTCCTTGTGCTTCAAACTGCAAGCACATTGCAATGGAGAATCCAAACAAACACACTGTTAAGAACCACTGCAAATAATAGCAAACAAACATGGTATCAAACCCAAGAGTATAACTCTCTATTCTTGCAAAGAAATCTCAATTAATCGATTCAGCTCTTTAAAATGTATGTTCTTCACATGGCCAAGCCAAGGAAATAAATGACAACACCGAGTGTACCTTCACAGCGAATTCAATCATTCTTACTTCCCAAATTCGACATTCCCAAAGTTCAACCCAGACTCCAAATGAAACGAAATTCCCACCTCAAATGCCCCAATATGGGCCTCACTGAATTCTCACTTGAGAAGGCGATCGCTATTAGACAAGCGCGCTCGTAGTCCTGCATTGCTTGGGCTACTACCGTCAACCTGAAATTCCCATTCTTTGATTTCCAATTTCCTTGCTATCCCATGTCTCTTTCTTTCCATCCAAAAATTCAAACAGACACAAGCAGTAATAGTACCTCTCATTTCATAGTCCAGCTACGACAACTGAAGTGATGCGCATTTCTGATCAATTCAATGAACAATTTAATTACAAGCTCTGGATGAGTAGCACAAATATCGATGCAGCCAGAGGGGTCTTCTCAGTCAAGAAGCAAAAGAAGAAGAAAAGTTGTCGTTCTGTGTGCTTCGGATTCTTTCACGGCACAAGCAGTCTGTTCGTCAGTTAAGGGAACAGCACCTTCCCATGTAGATTCTTGCCAATAATGTACAGCCACCGTACATGAAAGCCTAAGTTCAATTTGAGATACACCTATTTTCAGTACTTTGAAATTTTATAGTTTATTCAGACGGAGATCAAATACTACAATGGTCAATTTCATTAAAATGGCGGTGTTCCAGTAAATTGGCGGTCTTCTAGAAAATTGGTGGTCCATTTCACTACTTTGGCATGGTCTGAAATCTATACCATCTCTATATTTCTGAAATCTATAAGGGTCCTAGATGTCAAAAATCTATAACTTTCTTAGATGTCCTTTTACAGTTCAAACTACACAGTTTGAAAAATGGCATTTGAATATAGCCAATTTAATGAAATTGACCATTACATCCCAAGTACATTCCAAGGGAATTTAGAATCTCGACTAGCAATTGTCAACAAGACCTAGCAAAGTTTTTTTAGTTCAACAATGGGAATTGTGATGAAACATTGATTCAAATGCATTCAAGTGTTGTTACCTTACGAGGCCAAAGTTACCATGTTGACACCTTAGAAAATCTCTTCTCTAAACCTTCAAAATGGTATAAAGAATCTTTTTATTCATAGAAAATCTAAAATAGAGAATGTTTTCATCAAAAGCAGGTTTTTAAACCACATGAAATAAATCTAATTTTTTTTGAATGTGGACATTGCATGATAAAAAAAACCCTCCCAAATACACTACAAAAAAATGATGGAAAGAATGACTACAAAAACGACTCCAAAACAACTACAAAGTAGTCATTGTGGTCACCTTTATTGCAAAATGACTTCAAGGCCCTAGAGTCATTGTGGTCAAGTGGTTTCAGTCAATGATTGTAGTTGTATTATCACCATTCATTTAGTACTTGGATGTGCAAATGGATGAGAAATTCAATGGTTAATTAAGTGATAAAGAAAGTTTGGCTTAAGGAAATGGCTATAGAGTTACCATGTGTAAAGTGCAAATACATCGAGAATTTGACGGGGACATCTACGTAGCCAATCATTTTGAAGTTACGACTAATCCATTGTAAATCTAATGTGGACAACCACATGGCCAATCATTTGCAAATCATTTCAAAGTTATGATAGACCCATTAAAAATCTGACATGGAGAGCCACGTTGGAAGTCATTATGTAGTCATTTAGAAGTTGAGATAGAATCTTTGCACCGTTCAGATGGACTGACACATGGCTAGTCATTCTATAGTCATCCTAAAGTGTCATGAATTGCATGGGGATTAGTCATTTTGCAATCACATATAAGTACACTTGAGGTTCGACAACCACACATTATACATAATATGCCATGTATATATACAATACACCATATACATTTCACCATATGTCATACACCATATTCAAAAAATGTGTTGCATGGCTTCCAAGGCCACTTAGTGAGAGATTGTGGAGAAAAAATGACAAACTTTTTATACTAGTGGGTGGTAGGAGGCAAGACAAACCATGTGGGATATGTAAAATGCAGGAATTGTGTTACAAGTATTATTTTAGACCTCATTTAGGCATAGTAGATTGACCTTTTACAAAAAACTTAGAACTTACAAAAGTTGGGAAATGAATCTCACTTTCATCTCCAACAATTTGTATTAGATTTCAAGCCTCAAATCAAAAGTTGTGGACAAATTTGAGAAAAGGATTGAAAAGGATATTTTCTTTGACAATTTTTAACATCCTTTCTAAATCTAGTAGCGCAGAAGACATGACGGAGTCATTTTTGTGTCGTTACTACATTGCAATACCATAATGCAACTTCCACTTGACTAAGCCCCATTTGAATACTCAATACTTTAGTGTATGTTTGTTGGGACCTCTAGAAACTCAATTGAATCATATGAAGTGTTTAAAAGTAATAGAATGACCATGGCACAAATTTGCAAAAGTCATTGCTAACATTCCAATAGGAGTTTAAAAAAATCATATAGTGGATTTTGAGGAAGAAAAATAGTATATACCAACAAAGAGAAAAGGCCACCGGCAATGCATAATTTCAAAGAAAAGATAGAAGAAGCCTTTTTTTGGAAAAAAGTTGTAAGAAAAATGGAAAAGATAAATGAAGAATAGATAAATCAAAAAGATTAAACAAGATCATTACCGGAACATCCCAGGAAGTGGGCACTCATCGAAACCTTTCCTAGCTAAATAGCATGCTGTACAAGGACATAATCTATTTCCCGTCATTGTCTATATTCTATCAATGCACAACTTACACTCATACCTAAGTGCTATTTTGTGCAAAGCTCATCTGGCATTGAGATATAAAACAAAAATGTACAAAGTATTCAACCTTTGCCAAGAATCCATAAGTTACACCATTATTGCAAGGCAACAATAGCCATAATATCCCAATTCAAAAAATCCAGCACCTGTTATTTTTTTACCAAAGCAACGATAGATATAGTATTCAAAGAGTAGCCAACATACATATATTCTTTTGCAAGGCAAAAAACCTTCCAGATAGTGTATCAAACACATAATTATCATTTCAGCCTTATTTCTAACAAAACACAACAATTCATGGCTTATTGTAATGGAAAAGAACCAAGAAAATTGAACTCTCAATATTGAAGAATACAAAGATTATTCAATATAGAGTCACAATGAACTTTTTATCAGGATAATCGTATTTGTCTAATGTCCAATAGTTCTTCATGAGGAAGCGAACCTCACATGCACCCATACAATCCAACAAACCTGTAGTTAGTTAGAAAGTGCATGTGAGGTGTCTTTAGTCCACAACACTTGTTATCATTGTCACATGTCAAATTAAAAGACAAAATAACACAAATATGTTAATCTACAACAACATTGATTGACCAAAACCTGAACACTTGTAGAGTTTTTTTGGGAAGAAGAACCAGCCATAAGGATAGCTTAAAAGCTCCAAATCCAAATTCCAGTATCACCAAACCCCTAAGCACACAATATCTATGGAAGACAATGATTGCTAACCCTCACTGAGCTTGTAAACAAAGCACGAATTTCTCAGTAACAAAGGAGGAGAATGGAAGCCCTTTCCACTGCCCTAGTCTCTGTATTTGTTTTAGCCAGGCAGTAGTAATACACCCAAGTCTTACAACCACTTGTACATTCTCTCAAGCATGTTCCTAGTAGCTCCAACAAAGGGCAGGCCATGCACAGGAAAAGCTCCAAGTTCCAAATTCCGGCATCATTAACTCATAACGGCCAAACGTCCAAAAAATTAAATTATAAATTAATGTAGCCTCCATTCTTACACACTGTCTCATTCTCCACTACACAACTACCCTCCATATCAAAATCAGCATGGTACAATGAATAAGTGACCATGAACAGTTCAACTATCCATTTACCATCAATTTTAATTACTATAGTTTTATAGCCCAAGGGACCAATCACACCAGCAAGATATATTTGGTGAAGTGCAGACATTAGTAAAGTTCCTTTACATCTTCCCATAATGCAATTTATTTGCACTATAATGACTAAATAACCATATTATGTTAATGCAAATCATACTTAGCCAATACAATTCAGAGTCGTCAAAAGGGAGGGGGGGTGGGAATTTCTTATCTCAGAAGCTGTCTAACTTCTCTTGAATTAGGGATAGAGCCTTTTAGAGTTCCTAGGCTCTTATACTTAACCCTTCAACGCCAGGCTGGTGACTGTGGAAATCAGGCATTTTGGAACCATGTGACATCATCTACTTTACAAAAATAAAAATTATTCATTGGGAGTCAAACTACTATTGAAGATCTTCCCTTTTCACCCCTAATTCCGAGGATGAATAGTTGCACTTCTGTCCTATACAGGAGAATTCCGTGTCATTCATCGGACAAAAAACGTCCGCCTCGGCATTTAGGGGTTAATAAAACTCATGCACCATCGAACATCACAAGATACATCTCATGATCCATGTCATGTGACTAAAACTTAAGAAAGTATCTAGAAAAAAGAAAAAAGAAAAAAAGAAAAAAAGAAAAAAATTACAACAAAAAATAAATAAATAAAAGGTTAAAAAAGAGAGAAAAGAGAGAAATATTAAAAAGAAATTAAAAAAACTTTAAACGTTTTCAAGTAATGAAACAGATAAATGAAGAAGTCAAAAATGAAAAAGAGATAAAAAAATTCATATGGAAAAAAAGAGAAATCCAATTAAACTTTGGTATGGAATAGGAAAAAAAGCACGTCCATCTATAAAGAGGAAAAAAAGTAGTAAGGGAAAAAAAATCGAAAATAAGAAAAAAGATGAAGAAAATTCTGGTATAGGAAAAAATAATAGGAAAATTGAAAGCTCTAAAAAAAATAGGAAGAAACAAAATACCAAAGCAACTCTCAAAAAGGTAAATAAGATTTTGGTATAGGGAAAGAGGAAATAGAGAAATAGATAACCGAAGAAAATTATGAGGACATAAGAAGAGTAGAAAGAGCTCCAAAAACGAGAGAAAATGAAAAAGACAAAAAGAATTTAATTAATAATTATAGAGAATTTTTTTTAAATGGAAAAGTTCACTAAGGAGTACACACGGATGTATCATTTTATGAAGCTATGACTTCCTACAATTCTAGGTTGGTCCTTGTAGTCTTTTCTTTTTAGGGCACAACAGGAAGTCAACCGAAAGGAGTCAGTGACTATCTTTAGAGTCATTCTACAATCACTCTGAAGTCAATCGTAGTTACAAGACCACATCGGCAATCATTTATCAGTGGACTTTGACAACTGCAATTGAATTTGTTGTATCCCACTTACTTTGTTGACAACTCTGTCAACTGAAAACCATAGATGAATACTACATCTACCCTTGTTCTCGTCCTGAAGTCACAAGGGCAACTACAAAATGACTGCAACGTTCTTTTTTAGGCATCACTAGTGCAATTAGGGAGTAGAAGTCATTCTTTAGTCATTATGGTCATGAAGTCATTTTTTGCAATAGCGTTTGTGCCCATTTTCTTGTAGTGATCCCTTCTAATGCAAGTAATGAAGAAAACGGTATTCTCCTAAAAAATTTATAAAATTTGTTACTAGCTCCACAAATCATACAAATTTGTTGAGTCAACAACAAATTCTAGAAATTCTTAATGAGGTGAAAAATTTCTTTATGGCTTACATTGGAAGGTTTTTAAATACAAGTGTTTTCCTATGCAATGTCCAAATTTAGATTATTTTTTGTGTTTATTTTATATCATTTTTTTTGTATACTTCTCATATAAATATTCTTGTTTGTATTCTATTGAAATAAAAATATTCATTTTATTATTTTGGAAGGTTGGAGTAGAGATGTTTTTAGGTTACTATCACACCAAGAGTGATGCCAATAGGTGGTGTATAAATTATAACCTTGTCCTAAAGATATAGCTTTGTATTAATCTTTAAAGGTTTAAAAAGCAATCCATGAGTTGCGATGCAACATGTTTTTTTGGTGTATTTGATATAAAAGGTGCACGAATTGAGGTATATAATAATGACAAAAGTTTATATTCATATTGATTCAAATCCAATGACACATCGTGATTCCAATTTGGATCGTTATTAATTACACTCTATATATGTCTCAAAAGCTACAAATGGTCACATATTACATAATTATGGTAATGTATTTGAGCATGATAAGTTTTTAGACGTTAAAGTGACATTCAAACAAAAGATGTTTATTGTTGAATTATCAATTGAATGGTGTATGTCTTGTTATACTTTAGTTTATAATTCACATGTTCAAATTCTTACTTTCTAAAGTTAAAATGTAACCCATATGACATGTCCTAATTATGCCACATTGGATTTGGTCAAAGATTTGTCCCTTGTTGTAATCACTTTAATAGCGTTAAAAATGTTACCATCTTGAGTTTTATGTTCCTCCTTTAGCCTCAATGTAAATGTGCACTAAGAGCTTTGGCATCTAGATGATGAATATTTTCAAGTGTATGCTATAGGAAATATATGGAATGGATGAAACACAACCAAATATACTAAAACATGACTTATGTGTATTCTATGAGGTACAATTCTACCTAGTCTTTAAGAGTAGTTGTTGGCCACTCATATGTAAAAGTTCATTGTCTTCTTATATGTATTGCTTCAATAATTGCCAAATCTAACTAGAATCAAAGGTGTAAATGTGTAAATGGGGATAATTACAAATAATGGTTTGACTCTATGTTAATCAACTAAAATACTTAGTTATAGGATGATTGAGGGTAATATCACATATGAGTCAACATTCTGTAATGGCCATTTCAAAATATTGCCACTTCATAAATAGATGTATTGCTCAATGAAGTGACCACCTACATTTTTTCTTGGCACATGAATATTCAATCACTTGGTATAGGAATGGTATATTTCCACCTAGCCTCTATAAACAACAATTGAATTTTTTTTCATAATTCCTGCATATAATTTGGAAAAGATTCTAGTTTTGTAGAAAAGGTTGTTGGTCCAAGTTTGGAAAAATGAAGGCAAGTCATATTCATTTGTTGTTCCTACAACTCTCTCAATTTAACGAATCTAAAATACCTACCTTACATCGACAAAACTTTCACTTGTTGATCAATGCCCAACTCTTCTTGCAGCTTTTCAACAATCTAAATTCTTGAGCTCCTTGTTGTTAACCTCCTTTGAAAACTTGCTCTTACCTCATGTAGAAACCTCTAAATTTTGGAGTCTTCACTTTTCAATTGGATGTGCACAATTAATCCCATCTTCGTTCTACTTTCACATTTCAAAGCACATCTCAAGCCTCTTGCACCAACAACCACTAGAACAAACATATGTTACATTGTGATTTAAAATAGGATTTGTAAACCCCTCCTTACCTCTTCTTTGTTGTGTATGATTGCTCTTACTAGAACTACTACACAACTGCAAATTAGCAAAGTTAGAGTCTTTTGAATGATGCCCGGAATGATGCCAAAAAAAAACTAATAGTTCACAACTATCAAAGTCCTTATGTTATGTTTAGTTTCATGAATTCAAGTAACAAAAGAGAACAAAAACATACATCTTATTTGTAAGTTGACAAGAAAACACACAATAGCCTAAAGAAGACTCCATCAAGTGGAATTCTAAAAGCATAAATAAGCAACAAGCTTCTTTACAACCCAATTTATGCATGGAATTACCATTGTCTCACTAGTATACTTTGTCATCCATTCTCTAGTCCCACCTAATGTATTGTCTTCTCTTACCATACATATATCTATATTCCTTTCTTGCAAGGATCCATTAATTTTTACATTCTCAATAAACCATTCAAAAGCAATACAAAAGAATGTTGATAGAATATTATTTGGATGAATTTTCCACCTAGCTACAATTCCAATTGATTTCTTGAGATCTATACTTGAAACTTTTGTTAAAAATACATTTCAACACCATAAATGATGAAACAGAAAGTAGACTCTTCCCCCCAATTTCTACAAGGATGTAACTTACATGGTGAACGTTCTCCATTACCTCTCCATAATATTAACTATATTTGTCCCCTAAGCTTTTAAATACTTGGGGATAATTTGTCCTGTAAATAAGGTAAAACGACCCATGATGGACCTTTTACCTGACATTGTGGACTCCTGTGAATGACCCTATTATGGTTTTCTTTTAGTTATTGAGATTTGGGCCACATTCAATGTCTTAATTAACTGGAATGGACAGATTAGTGACCACAATAGGAACTTTCAGTTTTTTAGTGTTAGTTCACTGTAGGAAGTGTCTTTTCAAGTATTGTGACCACAATAGGTGAGTACTGTGAGTAAGATGAGTGTTATGGATCAATTTGGGTTGGTTTTGGGATAGTCTACAAACTCTTTTAGGCAGTGTTGGGTTGAACACTTCAAAAATTCATAACAAATTCACATTTTGTCAAAAAAATATAGTTTCAAATGTTGTCACCATTTCTATCACTTGACTTTCTTTGGAAAAAAAGTAGAAAATTTCAGAAATGACAAGAGGGCCCCCCCCCCATTTGGTCCATAATGGGCTGTTTACCTTATACATTTGTACTTGAGTTTTTTACTTTTGTTTTCCAGAGGTGAACTCACATGACTATCATCTATACGTCATGAAATTTCAGATTTTTTAGGGAAGACTTGGAATTACTATGAATTTCTGAAGATTACATAAAGAAGAATTCAAACACTTGGCAAATACAAATTAAACTTGAAAATTTGAAGATTTTCACCATAGCCACTTTTATATTGTAGTGGAGAACATCACATTGTAAATCTCATTTTTTTGTCATTAAATAATTACATAATGAATGCTTGTTAACTCCTAAGTGCCTAAGCCTTTCCAAGTGTGTTTTAACTATGAAAAAAGAGCATGGGATTATAGTTATCCCAATGAAGCAATTTTTTTTTTCAAAATCTAACCACATAGATGTTTAAAGAGCTTGCTTATTAGTATGCATACCAATTTTGAGTGCAAATTTGCATAGGAGTTGTGATATTATAACAAGAGAAATGTCTTTTATCTATTTTTAGTATGTTGCCCTTCTCCACAATGTTTCAGAAATTTGAATATAAAAGTTTTTTGGGATTAGAGGTGACATGACCAACTAAATTTTTTTTTCACACACTAAAACGCACTTCCCAAAACCTTCAGTTCAAATTATGAAGAGCTATCAAACTCATTACACAATCCACCTTGCAATCATTGAAATGCAATTGTTTTTATAAGTAGAAATCGAAATTACCTCCAAATCAACATTTGTATGTCTACATTTTCAATGGTGAAAATCATGAAAACACAATACTCTTTCCATTGGGACCATTTTCAAAGCAAATGGATAAGTACAATTTTTCAGATGTAATCAAGTGAAATTTGTAAGCTTTACTCTTCCACTAAGATACATATATGCCTTTGAGGACCTCTCAAAAATCATGTATTTATCTTTTTTAGTGAAAAATAAAAAATTTTAGTCGTTAACCTTTGAAACTACCCGTAAATTTTTTTAAATCGGTTATAGGAATTTAATTGCCCATCCCCAAATGAGCCTAAAATTTTAGATCGACTATATATGGTCAATTAGGAAATCCAATCAACTAATCCTTACATCATAAAAGTTGGGCCAGATTATTTTGGTGCCATTTTGACACCAAAGGTTGCATACATGTCATTTTAATGTCATTTATCCATACTAGGTTGGTATGGAGGTTGGCACCAAATTAACTTAATTGCATTTCAATGCACCATTGTGGCACCATGTTCACATGCCTTGAAGTTCTTGATGTAGTTAACTTGTTCAAGCACATCCTCTTAAAATTTTAGAATAAAAATCTCCACCAATTGCAAATTCAATGTGTCTAAATTTCAAAAAGTAGTTGATTTTTTAGCCCTTCTTATAGGTGAAGTTTTATCTTTCAACAATTTAGAAAAAAACATGTTTGTTCCAAACTTGTGCAATTTAGCCAATATATTGGTAAACACATTGAGAATATAATTATGTAAAAGAATTTATCCAAATTTATTTTTTGTAAAAAGCTTTTCATTTACCTCCATTGCCCACAAAATAAAACTCCTCATAAATTTCACCTCATTATCTAGAATTAGTATCAATCTATACAATACAATAAAATAAATTCATATTTTTTTAGAATATATTTTTAGCTACTTAATTTGACATTGAAATTAAAGGAAACTATATAACTTGTAAAATTTTTCAGAATGACATGAAACTAAACTTCACATGTAGATTATGATGATTAACATGCATTCTAAAAAACTCATGCAAAAATTTCACATCATGAAATCTATAAAGCCTATTTGAGTTCTCCTTTGTCCTTTAGGGTTAAAAATAATCTCTAATTGTAATATAGACACTACAATATCTATGCACATTAGCAAAATTGAGAGATTTTACCTTAGTTCACATATTGTTGCATAAGGTATTGTTTGTAGACCAACGTTCATATTTTGGGCTAGTGTCACCTTGATGGCCTCATTGCATTGGCCAACTATGGAAGGGGCGAAGCCACTGAGGTCAAAATTTGTCAATCTAAATGAAATTTTTGCCCAAAATAAAAACACTAATATAGACCAAGAATTGTCATTCAAAATGAATATTTTGGGAACATGTTAGGTGATAGTTTTGGGTGCACATTCCATTTAACACTTGGGCTAGGGAAGAATGATCCCTCATTGCCCCATCCAAGGATAATTGTAAAAAATTGCCCCCTATTTTTTGCCATGACCTTTTTGTATTTTTTCACCTCTCCTATCTAATTCAGGGCCTTTGATTGATTCCAAATTTCCAAATTTTATGAATTGTTGCAAATAAGGAATTCCAGTTTTTTCCCCAAGTATAAACTGTAGAGCAAGGACGGGATTAATTTACCCTAGCCCCCACATTTAAGGTAAACTTGCCTATGATAGGTCAATCTTCCATGACATGCTTTTAGAGAACTACCTATGAGAGGCAAATATCAAGTATAAACCAAAAAAATTCTAATAAATAGAATTAGGAATACAATAGATTGATTTGTGACCATAATCAATGCCTTGGGAGATGATCATGGAGTTACTAGTGATTGTCATAAGACTCTTTCACCTTTCTAGTGTAAACTAGTAATAAAAAGTTACTTTTTTATTCCTTCGTGTCATGGTCATTTTAAGAAATCTCTTAGCCATGTTAGAAAATGTTATGCCTACTTTAGGTGGTAAGATGACAATTATGAAAACATTTTTTTGTTGATTTTGGGGTAGTCTAGAGATTCTATTAGGCCAATCGGGCTATTCACTTCAAAAATTCATAAAAAATTCTTACTTTGTCCAAAAATAAAATTTCTATTGCTTCCTTCATTTCTCACATTTGTCTTTGCATGAAAAAAAATCTGAATTTTTTTGCTGATGGCAATACGACAGACCACTCATTCTGCCTGTCAGAATAGGCAGGTTTACCTACGTGTGGGTAGATAGATCATGCGATGGATAAAGAGACATGGATTAGGGGACATGGAAACAGAAGCCCATATTCCGAGACCTGGTTCGGAACAGGACCTGGAAAGCCACCCCACACCTTATCCACACGGACTCCATCCACGGCGAAAGGGTCTCAACGCGGAGACGGGTCTCCGTGCTCCTCATCTTCTCTCACTCCTCTCACTTCCTGTTTCTTTGAGAATTCAGTTTCGCATTTGCGCAATTTGCAGCAGGAGGAGCGAAATTGGCGATGGCCGCTCTCACCTCCGCCATGGCGGCGTCCTCTCCTTCTCTCCTTCCGAAATCCGCCGGAGTTTCAAGCAATGCGTTCCAGAATTCGTTTTTGAACGGGGGTGTGGCCTTGCGCGTGAGTGCTGGTTCGGTTAGGGTTCCAAGAAAGAGCTTCGCTGTCGTGGCTATGGCTCGGAAGCCTCCCGTGGTGGAGAAAGACGAGAATGAGGCCGACCAGCGGTTTCGGTTGAACAATTTGTCGCCCCAGCCCGGGTCCCGGCACAGGCAGAAGCGGAAGGGACGTGGTATTGCAGCAGGGCAGGGCGCCAGTTGTGGTTTCGGAATGCGCGGGCAACAGTCGCGGTCGGGTTCTGGTGTGCGCCCCGGGTTCGAGGGAGGCCAGACGCCGCTCTACCGGCGGTTACCTAAACTGCGGGGCATTGCAGGGGGGATGGGAGCTGGTTTACCCAAGTACGTCTCCGTGAACTTGTCCGACATTGCGGCGAGTTTTCAAGCAGGGGAGGAAGTCTCGTTGGAAGCGTTGAAGGAAAGGCGCGTAGTGAACCCCTCGGGGCGCGACCGGAAGTTGCCGTTGAAAATACTGGCAGATGGTGAGCTTGATTTTAAGGTGAAGATCAAGGCGGGGGCGATTTCGGCAGCGGCGAAGGAGAAGTTGGAGAGTTTGGGATGTGAATGCGAAATTTTGCCGAAGAAGAAGAAGTGGCTCTCGGCGCAATACTTGAAGAATCAAGCGCGAGCGGATGACTTCTTCGCCAAGAAGAGGGGGGAGAGCGCTTAGAATCAGGTCGATGTTGATTTTGTTTTGTTTTTCAATCTCCAAATTTTCACTACTGTAGCTTGATTCTCCATTTAATCGTAGGAAAGGATATGTACACATTTGTTTCAGTAAAGACCAGGGTTCATCGCAGACAATGTGACCTAGGGACTGCGTATTTTTTAATGCCTTATCTGGTTGGATTGGATTTGGAGGCAGTTTGTTGAACGACATTGATCTTGGATTTGGTTTCTCGAGTACTTAAGCTCGCCTTTCTGATCCCGAACTCATCCTCCGTGAAGCCCTAGGACGTTCCTGTGCATAATCTTGTGACTAAGAGTAGATTGTACCAGGTCACATTCCAGAGTCAGATAGCCAGATCTGAGTAGAAATTTGGAACATGGCAGAGGAATGTGGCGCAGAATTTTATCAGCTAAATCATTCGAACCACGAATGAAAATTGAAGTAGAATTTGTTCAATCAAAATAGTTACCAGTATCTAGTGAGAAGCACGCCAATCCAAAAGTACCATAACAAACAAGTTTGAACCATGTATAACTCCATGTCGAAATGTTTAATTTCATTTCTGTAACACCCATGAACAAGTTTTCGAAACTCATCAATGGCAGCATCATTAATAGTCACCCAATTTGCACAATTTGCAGGAATGTCATCATTTGATAGATTTGATTCTTTGGGGTGAAGGAGTTCTACCCAATGCTGGGTAGGTTTTTAAAAATACCAACAAAAATCCACCGGTTATCAAAGTGGTTCTTTGAATTAATGCCCATGATTCTCGAGAAAACAGAAACCCAGAATCGGCGTATACCTCTGGTCCTAAAAAGTTAATGACCACATTCTGTTGTTACTGTATGTGCAATTCTGTATGCTGTTACAAAAGGAAAAAGCTATGCAAATAAGTTTTTTTACAATACCGCTGTTTCTTTGATGTAACCTTCAATTCTTTAACCCCCTAAAGTCTGAAGGCCTTTTCATGCTAAAAAACCTGTCAAAACAGTCATTTCTGCTGCATTCAGCCATGCCAACAAAGAAATGGTTTGGGGGAAATGCAACCGTAAGATCTTGCACTACACTTGTATGAGAGCATATGCTAAAAAATTTGCAAATTTTGATTGTATAGATTGGAAGATATTAGTTGTAGAAGTCAAAGAAGCCTACCTAAGAATTTCATATGACTTTGACCACTGTTTGTGGGAAATTTTTGCACTATAGATTTTGAATTTTAAAATCTATCATTCTAAAGACCATGTTAAGCATTTCACCACCAATTTTCAGAGGTAACAAAGATGTGGAACACCTCCACTAACCCCCAAATGACCAAGTGACCATTCAAAGTACACATGAATCTTGGGTAGGCTCATACAAAGTCAATTTTGAATGATTGTATTTGAAAATTTGACACAAGATGGGCACATTCACCCCCTCTATGAATGTTATAAAAATGCTATTTTGATATTGAGATATTGATAGTTGTTGGGGCAAGGGTAGACCTTGCAAGTCTCAATATTGTCATTCCTTGACCTTTGGTCTTTGAGAGTGATTGAATACATTTATTAGTTCAAACTTGACTTCTATCCCCAACTAGGGTCTTCATCCTTTGAATTTGTGTTCCAATTCGCACTTGTGTTCCTTTTGCAAAGATCGTTTTTCTTGCTCATTCTCATCAACCAACTTCTCAAACTATACATGCAAAATTTACCCAACCTCTTTCTCATGATGTATATAGCTCTTGGCTACTTAGATTTTGATTTGTCTTCAAGACACGTATTGTTTTTCTAATTGACCAATGTCAACTTTCAAATGAGAAATTTCTGATTGCAAAAATGAGACTTCTTTAATTCTATGACTCTTGAAGTTGCTATGCTATCTATTGAAACTAAGATTGCATCCACTTGTCTATCCAATCTCTTGATATCAATATCTCAATCTCCCTTTGCTATACTAACTATGATTTGCTTTCCAAAGCATTCTCCAAATTTTTAATGTAGCCTAGTAAACCACTCTCCTCGTCAGCTATGAATTCGAAGAAGTCTAACAATGAGTGAAATTCAAGACGTTGATGGGTGATTGGGTCTATTGAATAAATTGATTCCTTTAGCTAGAGTTCTAGATTTTTTGCTTGCACCTACTTTTTGTTTCTTTGTAAAACTAAGTTTCAAAGGTTGCTAATGAACAAAAGTCAACCTTGAATTATGAGGGATTTGTATTTTTCTCCCACTCTAGTTTGTATCTTGTACACATCCTCACTCTTTGACAACATCTTCACAACTCTCAAAAAACTCATTACTCAAAAAATTGCAAAAGAAATGCTACAATGTGTATTAGTGCATCAAGCCAACTAGGTACGTCAACACGTTAGGCATAATTGTAGCACCAATGTTCAAATCATTGGTGTGAAGAATGACAATTGCTTACATCTCACCTTCCAATGTGACAGGTTCATGGTTCAAACTTGATGGGATCACGATTGAGAACACAATCATAATGAATAGGACCCAACTTTAGAATGAGGTTGAGACAAATCTCTTTTGGCTTCATTTCTTTTCTAATGTGTATTTCATAAATGCTAGACTTTATAATTTTCTTGCATAGTCCTAATCCCTAAGGACCTTTGAAGACCTTCATGAATGGTTATTTTATTCCTAAAGATCCATTGTGGATGGTTCTTTAATTTCTAAAGGCTCTTAAAGACTAGTTTTTGGTCTTTTTTGTTGATTTGGGTCTAATCGTAGTAGTTGATATTCCTCAATTAGTTTTTGAAGGTTTTACATAGCTTCAATAGGACATCTATATAGGAAGCTTTGTTTCATAAGATTTGGATAAGAATTGCAAAAGATAGAAAGGTTTGAAGTTTGAACTTTTTTTGCATTTTTAGAGAGTCAAGTATAATATTTTTAAATTACTACTTTTTGTATCTTTTGTAGGATGGATCTATGGATCTATGTTCAAATTCATTCGATACTCACGAATGAAGAATTAGATATGACAATGTTTGTATTGTAGATAGTCTACAAAAAAAATCTAAATTTATTATGAACAAAAATCTCACAATTTAAAAAAACAATAGACTCATGAGATAGTCCATTAAAATTGGTAAACTATACTACTATGGGGATTAACATAATTCAAGTTCCATGCTCACTCCATTAGCAATTTGTTTTTCATTGTCATTTAGAACCTCTCTTCTTCTAATTTTTTTGAAGAATAAAATCAAGATTTTTTGGATAGATAGTCCATTTAGATTGGGTAGAATTTTTATAGATTCTTAATTTACATTTCTAATAATTTATAAATTTGATCAATCCTTAGAATACATGCATTTTTTCTAAGAATGCATTTTTTCCAAAAGACAAAATTGAGCCTTTAGAAAGGGTTACAAAGCTATGATTTTTGAAGTTTAAGCATTATGATCTTGCAATTGGTTGGATTCTCTTACTAGAAAATTTTGTTCTTTTTTGCTTATAAAATCTAGTTGTCTTAATCATTAGAGGAGTTTGGGGGGGTCTGGAGGGCCATTTCGGGCTTGTTCCCAGCAATGTTTCCCCAGCAGTCCGGTAATGGCCGTTGTCAAATTTTTTCATTTTTTCATTTTTAAAAAAAAATGTAAAATGTAAAAGAAAGTTGAAAAAAAATTCTAAAAAAAAGAGAAAGTGACGTGGCAGTTGATGTGCCATGTTAGGCAGCTGCTTCGGGTCAGCTCCTAGGGGAACACACAACCCTCTAGACCCCCCAAAACTCCTCTAATGCTTTACATGATTCTAATGAAAATTACACTAGTTAGTTTTTTCAAAGAGTAAATGAACACAAAGTGTTCAATATGAACCTAGTATTATCTATTTATTATTTGAGTAAAGTAATGAAAATTTAAACATCAATTATCTTAGAATGCCATTCTTCACTACCATAGTCAATGAAAATATGATTTTAGCCAATCCTTTAAAAAATAACTTTCTAAAAATTAAAAAAATAAATTTCTTGAATTTTTGAAGAGAAATATCTCTAAATTAATTTGGTGGGATTCACATTTCATAATGATTTTTTGAAGTTTATCTATAGATCATTTCTAACCATCACGCCTAGAATCTTTTGTTTTGATGCAAATTTTAAAAAAATTAAAGAAGCTATGTTTCATAACACATCTAAGATTTGTCTTAAATTCTTTTCTCTCTCTTGATTAAAATCTGCAATCATTTAGGGGATAATTGCAAAGTGAGCTAATAAATATTTTTTGTACATATTTGGATTTAAGAAACTTTTTTTTTAAAATAAAATATTTTGAAATTTTGTAATTTTTGGTTTGTCCAATCTTGGTCTTCAAGAAAATGGCCTTATGTCTTTTGCATTTCACATTGGAATTCCATAAAATAAACCACCTATTTGATGTTAATATTTCACATCTTCCCCAAAAAATCATCTGAAAATTCTAACCTATCAAAATATCTAAAATAATACAGAATTTTAAGAATTCATTTAAAATATTTTTGAAAATAATTGTAAGCATATCAATCCAAAGATAGCTCAAATTATGATCATTGCCAAAAAAAAAAAAGAATTGATTCAAAAGTTCTATAAGAAATTAGTCACCCAAAAAAATGGTCTTGTGGTCGTTAAGAAATTAATATAATTTTTTTTTGTTATTTTTACTTTGATATTTATTTTACTTTATATTCTTTCATGATTGTAAATTTTTTGAACTTTTACATTACTTAAGCTTTATTTTGTATATTTTACTTTTTTAACTTTAACTTTTATAAATATACCTATAAATAGATCAATAAAAAAATCATTTTCTAAAACAATTATACAAGTGGGATTACATGTAAAAGTCCCCCCCCCCCCCCCCCCAATAAGTGTATTTTTGTTTACTTATTAAATACTTTATTTTTCAATTTTACATAGTATTTTGCATCTTAATTTTTAAAAATGGTAACTAATACTAGAAATGAAGATCTTGATAAGTTGGTGAGTTTGGCAAGAAAATTACGAAAAATGCAAGATGCAACTCGAGAGATGCAACGCCTAGAAGATGAAATGGCAAAACTTTTTTGTGCATTGAACAAGAATTGGATGGGTGAAGATGATGTTGGGGTAGTGCTAGCTGAGAAGAACCAATTCGAAGAAGATTGGATGTTTAAAGAAATAAAAATTGTCCACCAAATGGAAGAATTTGAAGCTTTGAAAACAAAAATGAAGGCAATTGGACAATACAATGACAAAGAAGAAACAACCATCAATTTAATTACTAAACGTCCTCGAAAATCAGCATTAGCAAAGCCTAAAAATAAACAGAAAACAAAGAAGTATGTCCATTTTAGTCCTAATGAGCCTGAAGTCTACTTCATTTATGAAAAAAAAGATTTGAATTATTGAAACAAAAATTGTAATGAAACATTTGAAGTAAATGTCTACCAAATGTGCAACAAAAGTTCTTGTTTTGGTATTATGAAAGTAGTTTCACGACAAGAAATTTTGGTATCATAGTTTTGCATGTGATATTATTTTAACCCCTAAAGTTCTTTCATGTTTAGCCCCTAAAGTTCCTTGACTATATTTTCACCAAAAATGCTCTAAAATTGTCTTGTGTAGTACAAGTATCAAATTTTTTGAAAAAAAAACACATTTTTGGACACATGTAACCATAGGATCTTGTAGTGCACTAGTTTGAGAAGATGTGGAAAAAATTTCTGAAAGTTCCATTGCGTGGATTGCAAGATATTAGCATTAGAATTGACAAAAATCCTTACTTGGCCCTACAATAAATAGGGCAACAACATTTCACAAGGTCACATTTGTATGAAAAAATTTCCATGTTAGTGCTTCTTTGGATTTATTCTTCAAGGCAAGTTGGCTACATGCTTGAAACATTTCAAATCATTTGGAATTGTACAACATATTTATAGGAATAAAAGAGTAAGTAGAAGGAAGTAGAGAATGATTCAAAATACTCCCTTTGTCTTGAAATAAATCCAGGGATCCCAGGAAATGGCTAATTAACATGTGAATTGCTCCTATTTTCAGGGGATTGCATAGTAATTGTAGCTTCTAATAAACCCCACTAGGTGTGAAAGCGTGGAAGTAAATAGTGGAACAATGCATATTGAAAACAAACATCCAAAGTGACAAGCAATGTTGGTGCAATGACATTTATTGATGTCCTCTATATTCAATTCCAACAATATCTTGTGATTCAACTCTAGGAAATTCTCAACAAGAGATTTGTTAGTAGCAGTTTTGTATAGTTTTGGGTTGAATTTTTTGCCTTTGGTTGGTGAGAAGTTGCATTTCGATTCCTTTTGCAAGGATCAAATTGTTATATAATGTTATATGTAGATCCTTTTGCTTTAGGGTGTGCCATCTAACTTCAATTGTTGTCAATCAAGTTGTAGAGGGCTAATTCTTACACCATATGGAATTTAATTTAGAATAAGTATATTTGGAAATCCCAGATTTATTTGGGGACATAGGGAGTATTAAATTGTTTAGAATTTAGTTACGGAATTGAAAAATGCCAATCCCAACAACTATAATGTTGTAATCTACATCCAATGATTTTATTTTATTTCCAAAAATATTGAAAATTGAATTGAATAAACAACTTCAAAGTTTATTTTAGAGTAGAGAATCCGTAATTGCTTGCAAACTAAAACTCCTCATGACTTTCATCTCATTAATCAAAATGGAATGATTCAAAGCTTTCCACATATACACAAATCTTAAAAAATAATTTCAATTCTTTATTTCTAAAAAAATGGATTTTTTTATTTGCCCAGATTGTTCGTTTGAGGAAAAAAACTACATATTATAAAGTAACTTTTTAACTATGTAGCCAAAAGTTATGAAAATTGTTGGGCCATAAAGAGAACCTCGTCTCTAGGTTGTGTGAAAATTTCAAAGAAAAATAAATAAAAATTCCATTCATAGTAAATTGTCAAAAATCAATATATTGCCAAAAAATGTAGCTTAGTCCTTTAGGGGTTAGAAGCCCTATACTCCTTCAAAATATTAGTCTCCAAAGCAAGGCAAAAATCTTCATCTATATTGTTTTTTACAAATCCAATTCTAGGATCTTGTATTTCATTTGTTAGACACCCCCCCCTAAATTTCAAAATAAGAAACCTTACCAATTGCAAGATCATGATATTTAGATTTTAGAAATAAGTATTTCAACTCTTCCCAAACTTTTTATCTTTTCATCTTTCAAAATTTTAATCCAAAAATATGTAGATTCTACAACTTGAAATTCTCCATAATATATTGCAAAAATCATTGGGGAATACATATGATTTTGTTTTTAAATATTTCAAATTCATGCTTGCAAAAAATAGTGAAGAGAGGGAAATAGTGAATAATTTAAAATAGTAAAGTGTTAAGAATTTAATTATAGAATTGAAAAATGCTAGTCCCAATGTTTATTCTATTGTAAGAAAATCTATATCCTATGATTTGATTTTTTATCAAAAATATTGGAAATTGAATTAAATAAAGGATTTTAAAGTTAAATTTAGAGTAGAGATTCCATAACTACTTGTAAACTAAACTTCTCATAACTTTCATCTCATGAATCAATATGGAATTATTCAAAGCTTTGCACATATATAGAATTCCAAAAAATCAATTTCAAAATTTTCATTCTTTAAAAAGTGATTTTTTTGAGTTGCCTAAGCTACCTAGGCTTAAGAAGAAACTACATATGATGTAATAACTTTTTAACCATGGAGTCAAAAATTACAAAACTTGTTGTGTCTTAAAGCTATTCCTCACCCAAGAGTTGTATGAAAATTTCAAAGGAAAAAAATGAAAATTTTGTTCGTGAATGGATGATTCAAAATACTATGTTGCCAAAAATGATACTTGGTCCTTTAACAGTTAACTTGTATTGTTAACCCTTGAACGCCAAGTTGGTGACTGTGGAAATCAGCCATTTTGGAACCGTGTGACATCATCTACTTTAGAAAAAACAAAAATATTCATTGGGAGTCAAACTATTGTTAATAGAAGATCTTCCCTTTCCACCCTTAATTCCAAGGATGAATAGTTGCACTTCTATCCAACAGAGGAGAATTCCTTGTCATTCATTAGACAAAGAATGTCCGCCTCATTGTTTAGGGGTTAAGGAAGAAAAATATTTTCCAAAATTATATCACCTTTATTTCAAATTTTTACTCTGAACAAACCAAAAAATTCGTAACAACTAAAAAACCAAGCTATTAAATGAAATGGACTTGCTCTACTTGAAATTAGAATATTTAAAAAAAATATTCTTAAGATCTAAGTAGTTCACAAACAGTGACTACCACAAGGAGAAGGATTTTTGGATGATTGTAATGTTACTTTTTGGCCTCTAAGAGTCAAAATACAATCTATTTATGTGAATATTTATAGAAGTAAGACCTACAAAACTACAAACTCTCCTAGTCAAATAGAGATGAATTAAAAGTCATGGTATAACCCTCCTTTCACCATCACACAAATTCTTTGTTTATGATGGCATTTCCATTCTTATTTCAACTTTCAAATATTAACTCATAATTACATAAAAATCTAATTGGCTCCTTCACCTCATTGAAATATAGGTTCCTCCCTTCCAACATGGAGACCACATAAGGGACCAAAGGACTTTGTGCAGCTCAATACATACTAAAATGTGTTCGGTACCTTGTTTTTTTCCATTAGCTTCTTTTTGTGCAAAATCAAATTGTTGAACAATAACTTCAATCCCATTTGAGTGCACTTGTTCACAATTGGGTTTACTAAAAACCCATCAAACACACCACTTTTCAAAAACATCTCATATATGTATCCAATCCGTTTGTGTTTCATTCCACTATTGATACATTGTCAAGAAAACTACTAGATCACACAAAATTGATTCACAAGCTCACACGGAATAGAACACAAATTGGTCTCAAACTTCACATTACCGTAGTGGAAATTCACCACTGCAAATTCAAAATACAGACTCACATACTTGATTCCTGCTTACTACAAATCAAATGGCAATAAATCTATAACACGTAGGGAAAGGCGAGATATCTTTCCCCTCGTCCTGTAATTTCGACTGATTAAGAAACCTAAATGAGCACCAACTGAAAGGAAAACAATCTGGAATCAATCTGATCGAACAAAAACTAAACCTTAATCACTCCAGTTGGGCTCACATAGATGGTGGGCAAGCTATTGGACATAATGTCATTTCCTTGAATCTTGAACTCTCAAATCTAGACTTCTTGGTTGATCATAAGGGTAATGAGTTGTTTCCTTTTGACTAACTAAAGAGAAAATTGAACTTCAAACTCAAACTGGACATTATGAGTCTATGTCTATGAGGTATAGATAGTAGAACCAATCCTAACAGACTCTTCTTCATTCATGTGAATGTATATCCTCCATTACTCCTCTTCTTCTTGCATTTTGAAATGAGACCTATTGTGACTCTTGAAGCATAGAACCAAGGGTGGCTACACTCATAGCAGCTGCAAGATGCCATGCGGCGTGGACGTAGGGCGTGTCGGTGAAGACATGGTTGCCAGCAAACAGAGCACCTCCCAAAAGGGAAGACATGGTGTGCAAGCTGTGCACCTTTCGAAGCTTGGGATTCTCACGGGACTTCACAGCGAATTGGGCCTCCATCAAGCCTGTGTGAACAGCTGTGACCAACATCGGCTGGAAGGGGATCATTAGAGCTGAGGCCATCACTAGCGCCCTCGGGTTATGTTTCTCTGACCGCAATGCTGAAGACAGACACTGCCAACAGGGGGAACCGTGAATCAGTATTAAAATGGTATGGTAACCACACTTGATTGCGACTCGTTAAGCGTTCACAATTTCACAATTTTTTGTTAGCGAATCAACGAGGATTCCAACAGAGTATGCATTGTTCTAATATCATTGGTAAAAGTTGTATAGGTTGAAAGTTTTATTGGTATGGTAACCACACTTAATTCCAACACAAAGAATGCATTGTTTAAATATCATATTCAAAAAGTTAAACATGTTCAAAGTTTGATTGGTAGACGATTTAAGAAATGACATGATTCTGATGTTCGGGTGGTGTAAATTCTCAGAAACATTGTTTACTTGTATTTGACTTTGGAATGCCACACCTAGGAGGCCTTGCAATTAGGTGCGGTAACCTCATATACAACTATTGCAACCCATGAGATGTGTATATTAGACTACATTGACATTAGGTCCACTGTCTATGGAATGACTTGCTTCTTAGTGATATGATTAATTATTATGATTGGTTTTGTGGATTGATTCAAGGGTAGGAACAGAGTAAGTACCAAAGTTGAAGTAGCAATCATGGCGTAGTCGCAGAAGCGGAGGATCTTCCTGATATCTCCACGAGACGAGTGATACAAGCTTGACGCAATTCCAACTCCGATAATGGAGTTTCCATACATTCGACTCGCAAGTTTTTCTCTGCAATGATACAGGACACAGCATAATGTCAACAAACAACCGGCTAACCAGTCATAGAAGAAGTCAGAGCTTCAAATGCAAGATCAACCAATTCTTAGCTCCAGAATGGGAGTAGCCATAGAGAATATTAGCTAACCTTGGAGTTTGAAGACCAACAAGAACAAACGGCATAGATGTTGCGACATTGACAACAGTCTCCAGCACAGATCGATCTCCTGTTAACATAAAACAAACTCATGAGTAAAACGCCACGACTCTGCATATTGGAACAAGGTTCTAAGTAAAATTAGCATTTCGCTTGCAAATAATTGATGAAATTACTAACCTTTAGGCATGCATTGGTGCTTCGACCATCGCAAATCTGGTCAGACCCCAATTAACACAAGACACGAAGTAGGTCAATTAGATGCCGAGCATTCATGCCGACGCACCACCAGAGACGAAATTAAGGTTATGAAGCTAATCTTGGTGTCAGTCCACGCCAACCTCTTTACTACGAACCTCTCTATCATGGCATTCTAGAGTAAGCACAATTATCACACACTCAAAGTATGGCATAGTGAAAAGTTGGGATCCCAATTAAAGAGATTTGAGTGTAAAAATGATTTCATACCATCAACAGCAGCAATGGCAGCGCCGATCCAGCCAATCCTCTCATCCGACAATGCAGATCTCCAGAATCGTTTCCCACCGACATTCTGTCCCGCAACGCATCCATCTTCACTGCGATTTGAAACCCGAAATTGAAAACGTTAGCACCAAGAACAAATGAAAATGAATTTCCGGCACGACCAAAAGATGGTGTTGCTTTCAGTACTCTTGGCTTCTCGCGTCTAGTATGAAAGCAATTTCACCAACCGGCATGTGTGCACAATTTCCCGAGACCTGAAGCTATATTTAACACCAAAGAGTTTTGTTACAAGTTCTGCTCCAAGTTCAATAGCTAGTTCAAACAAGTGCTGGACTGTCCTGTCAACTATTATGGTTGAAACAAGTTTCAAGCGGGAGAAATGGTTAAATTTGGCTGCAGTGTGAAACAAATCGCTTTGAATCTAGAAAATAAGAACGTAAGAATCGTTATATTTGGTAGTGATACTGCCATTAAAGAAGGAGACATTGTCATGTGCAACTGAATCTACTGTTAATATTCCGGCAGGAAAGAGAAGCACTTACTCGTCGTAATGGGGGCTCAGATGAGAGTCATGTTCGCAGCGCCGAAAGCGTACACCGCGCAACTGCTTCAGGGCGTTCGTTGGGTTGGAATCAAGCCGCCATAACATTTTCTTCTCTCTTGGTCTCAATCAGTTCACAATGGAATTCAACCCCAGCTCAGTGACTCCAATCCCTCGATCAGTGCTCCGTAACTTTTCATGTATCAGCTGCAAACAGACACGAAAAAGACTCTCAACTCATTGTCGATCTCTAAGCTTCAGAAGCAATTACACCTCCTCAACATCGGTATTAGTTACTGCAACTTCAGAAGAGAGAGCAATTGCATCCGCTGCGAGCAATTCAAGCCCCTGAGCATGACCATCCCAAAACCGACTACACGCAGAACTCTTGAAAAAGTCTGTTCAGGACGGCCGTAGTCCACACGTCATGGACGGAGACAGCTGCCCGAATCTCAGCTCCAAATTCCTCTCACAACAACTCACTCACAAACACCACTCTGCAACCCAAAAAACTTGAAGAAAAAATTAAGCCCATAACCAAAACCAAAACCAAAACAAACCAATCAAGCTCCAATGCACATCACTTTGAAAAACCCAGCACATTCAAAACACTCACCAATTCTTTCCACGAAAACCCCACGGCCCAACTTAAACATAAATCGAACCCATTCCTACACGCACCACCTCGAAACTACGAAATCTCACACAAAATTCCCCCTCCTCTGCCAAATCAAGAACCACCCACATTCCAAGATCGAAAACCCACCACGTCGCAACTAAAAAATCTCATATTAAAATAAACACCCCCTCTCATTTCACGACCTCGTACCTTCCATCTGCGGCTATGGCGTCCCCTCTCCCCCCGACTCCGTCCCGTCCCACCCACTCCCAGCGCGTACGTACGGGGTCGAAATTAATCAAAGCCACAAGAACAACGATGGAGATCAATCAGCAAGTACAAAACCAAGCGAGTGTGAATACTAAGCTAGTATTCCATTCTCTCAGTTACTCGCTTGGTAGGTTGCCAGAAGTAAAGAGCGTGTTGGTCCCTGACTGACTGAGATTGCGAATGGGAAGCTGTGAGTCCGAGTGGTGCGTTCCGTCGATCGGGGGCACATGAAAGGGCTGCTCGAATTGGCTTTGCAGGCGTGGAGAACGCGCATGAAGGGGCAAGAAGGGGCGTGGGCTTATAAGGAGGCGGCTGGCTCTCGTTTCCTGAGGTCTGCGGGGAAAGGTGGTGACGGAGGCAGTACAGCACTGTAGAGAATGAAAGGGACGATGCCAAAGGGAGATTCCTCAGTGCTGCGTCCGTTTTCTCTTTTCTCTTTTGCGGGGGTGCCAGTGGTGGAGAGTTTCTGGTGTCGTGGTCGGGTTTGGGGATTGGTGGCTTTCGCTTGTCGAACGATTCAGGACGATTCCGACTTTAGCTTTGGCTTTGGGACTCGAGGGGGAATTGCCCAGGGTGAGTTTTTATTCCATTTCTTTTAACACCCTCTCAAGGCCGAAGCAATTTCTTCTCTGTACTTTTTCACAAAGTTTGAACTTTGATTGACAGTGCGCATTGTACATCAAGCTTGTTACATGATTTCAATTGTACTTTTGAGCTTCCCCTTCAATATGAACATCATAATATGAAATTCATTGATATATATATTTCTTAGAATGTAGGAATATGAAGTTATAACTTTGACATGTTGAATAGGTGAGAGGCTAAAAAAATGGCTCCTTGGGCCTTGAGGGGTCAAGCAATGCAAAAAGCGATCTTCACTAGAGTGGACAAAGCTATTTACATTGATGAAAATGGATGAAACTTGCTATGAATGGATGAAAGTCCACTTATTCATCCAAAATAGTGTACATTCATCTAAAATAGAATGATCCTATCCTAAGATTTGGTAGCAACTTAGTAATTTCATTCATTGAAAAGGAAGAATATCTTGCCAAATTTTCCCTCTAAAAGAAATTTCATTATTTTTTAGTGAAAAATTGCTCAAATAAAATCCATAGGCTTGCCTCTATTCTCATAATTGAATAGAGTATTAAGGTGGATTTGCCTATTACCACCTACATTTGTTATCTAGGGACCTTACAGAAGTTGTTTGTCAACTCACATGTTTTTTAGAGATTGAAAAGTTTGAGAGAAGCCAATTTGCAAGTAGAATCAAGACATTCAAACAAGATATGAATTTTCTATGATTTTTCCAAGTTTCTTGGGACTGATTTGGTAAAAAGTGAGTAGACCCATGCTAAACCAAATGTTCACATGTCCTCTCTCTTAGTGTATTGTCATGATGCTAAAGGCTTGCTAAAATTGTGGTAAGGGATGGGTCTAGTAGATGTTGGAATTAGGTGACTTAGAGCATCCCCACCAATTGCTTCCCTATCCCTATCTCCATTTGGATGAAGGGGAGCAAAGATGGGGAAGGCAAGCACCCACCAGTTCTTTCCTAAATTTTTCAATTATTACTAAATACATGTAAGGAGAAGTCAAAATAGAAGTACATAAAGAGTAACAAGGGTAAAGTTACAATTATTCCATGAATTAGTGAACCACAACTCATGCTCTAAAGGTGAAAACTAGTTTAGGGATTGCCATATATGTTTTAATTCTCTATTGGAGAGCCCATATATAGAATTCAGACCCCCCATCCCCAAATTTTAGGGATGCAACATGTTGGTGGGGGAATTTCTTCCCTATTCGGATGAAATCTATCCGGATACAGTTAGGGAAGCTCCTTGGTGGGGATGCTCTTATGGCATTGGGTTGTTCTATGTAAGTAGAAGAACTAAATTGGAGAACATTTAAGTCCATAGTACTTAAGTCCTTTCTTGAATTTTTTCATATTTTTACTTATGTTTTTATTAATATATATTATTTATTGCAAATTCATCATACAAAAAATTTTGAAAAAGAAAATTCAAGCATTGGATTGGATGCTTGTGAAGTTATGTAGTTAAAAAAGTCCTAGGAACCTCTCTATTCATTGTTAAAATTTTGGACATTGGAATGCTAACGGGTTAAAAGGTCTAGAAAGCCTATTTTTGGACGTGTTTTCTTTTGTATTTGACTTAGAAGGTGCATGAATTGAGGTATAGAGTAGAGAATATTTATATTGAGCTGGATCCAATGACACATAGCACTTGCAATCTAAATCATTGTTGCCCCTCCTAAGTAGTTGGGATGCTCCAAAATGGTCACATATTCTATGTGTATAGTATTGTATTTGTGCATGATGAGTTTAGATGTTAAAATAGCATCCCAACAAAAGATGCTAATTGACCTATATACATCTAAAGTCATTTTTGACATTAAGCAAAATTTTGAAGTAATTCAAAAGTTTGATAGATTTGAGGACCAATGTTTGAAGGGAGGAAACATCTATTTGAAGGTTTTTAGTTCTTTGTGAATTTCATGAAATGCCAAAATTAGAGATTTCTCCAATATTCTCAAAATGAAAAATTGACATTTCTATAGTCCAAATTCTTGTGTAAAGAATGTGCAAATATCACTAGTAGGAGTATGTAATCTTGGGTCATTCATAGGGGTTATTTTAAGCCCACAGTATGATAATGTACAAGATAATGTCTATGCAATAATTACTCAGATAATGTAATAGTGATGCCATGATGAGAAACATAAATAGTAAAAAACTATAACAACAAAGTTACAATGGTGTCAAAGCATTTTGAAGAGGCTACTTTCTCTAAGCTTACTTGAAGTCTATAGATGGTAGTGGAGATGCCATACAAGATGTTGTGGCATGACAAGGTTCTTGTGGCATAGACTTGTAGTATGTAACTAAACTTATGGGAACTCAAATATCTCTATTTTGACACTCCAAGAAGTATGCCAATGGAAAAATTTATAAAAATTAGAACCATATACTCATGATTCAATGCAAAATTTATAAATTAAGAAAATATTCTAAATGAGGATAGTATTCAAGCTATAGGTTCTCCAAAAATATAGTTACAAATTGACATTTTGACAATTTGTTGTGAAATGTGGATTGTAAAAATACTTGTTTTTTTGGATTCTATATTTAGATAAGGGTATCTATCTATATCAAACAAAAATTTGATAATTCTAAATGTAAAATACCTATTCCATAGAGTCTTTTTATGGGCTTGCAATTCCATACTATTGTAAAATGTCTAAATGTAGTAAGGGATTATATTTGCTTTCATAATTCAATTGGTGTCACATTTGTCAATTTGGAGGGATTTTTTACTCTTCTTTTTATCAAAAAAAATCAAAATTTGAATTCAAAAATTGGACTTTGAAGTCATTTTCTATTGTTACATGAACCATTGAAGATATTTTCAAAAATAGAAAAATCTCTATGTGGCACATTTGCTGAAATTGCCTTTCTTTTGTATTAGTGTAGGGATTATATAATATAAGATTTTTTAAATGTAATTAGTTGACTAGAAGACCTTATAATAAACTTGCCAATCACCGCACAGACAAAATTCAAATCCTTCTCCATATAAATATAGAGACTTGCATATTTTGAAATTTGACATGGTCATTAAATGTCATGTTAAGATTCACCTTCCAAAAATAGAATGCAAAAAGATTTCTTCCAACAAATTTTATTGCAATCTAAAGGCAATGAAGCTAAAGTCTAGTTAAAAATTCCTTGCAACCCTTCACCGCACGGTGTGCAGTCATTGGGTAGTGATACAAAATTTTGTTCTTATAGTAATTGAATTGGTAGTTGCATCGTGCAGTTAGTGTATGGTAATTGGCAAAGGTTGTTGTGTGGTTTTTGGATGCGTGCGGTAAATGGCAAGTTTACTCTAGTTGTAAGTTGAAAACAATGTCCAAGCTTCTTTTCCATACATCCTACTCGCAAGTTTTTCTCTGCAATGATACAAGACACAACATAATGTCAACAAACAACTGGCTAACCAGGCATAGAAGAAGACAGCTTCAAAGGCAAGAGAATATTAGCTAACTTGGAGTTTGAAGACCAACAAGAACAAATGATGGCATAGATGTTGCAACATTGACAACAATCTCCAGCACAGTTCGATCTCCTGTTAACATAAAACAAGCTCATGAGTAAAACGCCACGACTCTGCATATTTGTAACAGTCAAGGTTCTAAGTAAAAGTAGCATTTCGCTTGCATAGAATTAATGAAATTATCAACTTTTAGGACTTAATCTTCGCAAGTGTATTCCATCCTTTGCCAAGGTGTCACTGTATGCCCTGATGGAGGTGATCTCAAGATACAAAATGTTTCATGTATCAGAGGCAAACCTGATTCATTCTGAGTACATGATGAAACATTCTGTACCCTGAGATCACCTCGACTGTGCGAAATCCCATAATGCTGCCACAAGCCAACTCTTCCCAACTGCTTCCATCACCGACAGCCATGGCGACAACTTGAAAACTCGGACAAATCCGAGGCGTTTCTCACATTCACTGCCACGAAAACAATAGCAGGTTTAAATAATGCAACAGCAATCTCCACCAGTTTCGGCATGTCCACTTGCAACCCCGTGACAAGAGAAACTTACTTCAATTCCCACGACAAATGCTTTCTCTCCTGCGCCTGAAATTCGCGAAAAACTTATGCAAGTATTCAACTTCCTCATTAAAGCTTCGGTGCGGGAATGACTGCACAGATGGAAACATAAATTCTTCCCTAACCTTGTGTAGTTTACAGGGCAGATTTTTAATGCCAGTTGATGAACTGATTTTAATATACGTGGTAGTACTTGGAGGTGCAGTGTTGTGCCACAGGTTTTGATAATTATTCGGTGCGGGTATTAAACGAATATGGTAGATTTGGAGAGGACGTAGGAGTCAAGTTCAGTGTTGCTTATTTGTCCAACAATGGTACAGTTCACTCTACTGCTTGCACTATGATGTCAAGTTCAGCTCGTGAAATGGTCCACATGCCTTGCCCTTCAGAAATATGGTGAAACTCCATTTCTAGCCTCTGGTCATATCAGCTTTAAATCGTGGACTGGGTACTGAGTCAACCATGTCTGTGGAAACCAAATTTTATCTCCATTCCGACACTTCTATGAGACCCCTCTTCTATCTGAGAAACAAGCAATCGAAGCTGTTGATATGAATTTATTGTTAATTGATAGGGAGTTCACGTTAGGATGGCTTGAGTCAAGAGCTAGTGAGAGTAGGCAACAGACAGTGCGGAACTTCGCAGTTCTTGCTAGACAGTCGTTTCACGTCCTCGACTACGTAATCTGGCGGACGCTCGTATAGCTCTGGATCATTGGCGTCCATCATGACTGCTTGTGAATTATAATAGATTTAGTAATTATCTCCAAAAGTTTTATGACCCATCATCAAAAGTACAATTAACCCCTAAACGTCCAGATTCATCTCCAGAGTTGACGATCTGAGAAAAATCATTATTAAGTGCAATTTGGAAGCATATTTTGGAATTGAAATGCAAATAAAAGTTGTAGATTTTGATATGTAGGTTCCATCTGTATGGTTAGATTCACCAATGCTATCACCAATCTTTTATTTATAAATTTTGAAAGAGAAATTCCAAAATTTCTTCAAAATTCAAATTATTATCATTTTTTGAGTAAAATTTGGTTAGAATGGATTTGAAATGAGGTTCTCTTCACATAGTGATTTTTTGAAATTTTTGTGTTCTTCCCATCTATGACCTCATTTTGGCTAATCCAGTTTTGAACTAAAGTCAAAGCAATTTGACCACTTGACATACTTGCACATTTGTAATTTCAGAAAAATATGAACTCTCGATACACCAAATCCAACCCTTAAATAAGACTAAAACTTGATAACATATCTTCACAAATTATAATAACTTTCATCCAAGTAGTTAGGAGGATGAAAATGGAATTTCAATATGTTCATCATCCAAAAAATGGACTTCAACACATTTAGGAGTTAAACAAAATTTAATGCAATTGAAATACAAATATTTGAATAAGGAAAATCTAATGCAATTGAATTCTTAAAGATTTGAAAAAAACAAAACTAAGTACACTAATAGGTTGTCTGGTTTGTAGACACTCTCAAGTCAATCCTATGGTCATTGAGATATCAAATACCATCACAAACAAAATAACCAAACCTAACTATATATAGATATAAATTGAATTCTTTTTTCTTGCATAATGATCTTGCATTAAATGGAGATTTTCAATCAAAAGCTTTTGAGATAAATACTAGAAGGCAATTTGATCCGAGGATTTTATATTCTATCCAAAACAAATAAAGATGAATGAATATTAATTAGTAGAATAGTAGACCCACCAACATAGGTGTAGTATGAGTCACAATAAACAATTTTTATTTGAAAGTCATCATTCCATTCTAAATTTATAATACATCTTTATATTTTGAAAATTTATACTATCCCTCAATCCATGCCTTCTACATACTCAACTACCAATATCCACTAAGTGGAAAATGAATATTGTAAATAGTACCAATTTCATACAATTCATATTTATTTTGAAAACTTCTTGAAAAATCATATAATATCAATGGAAAGACAAAAGAATGTTCTATATGAATAAAATCTTTTGGAAAAATTCTATTGTTTATTATAATTTTTCAAAAGTGATTTTATAAACTTAAATTTGAACCTTTAGGGATTAAGGGACTAAGCATTCACTAAAGTAATGAAGCTATTTACATCTACAAGTATGGATGAAACACATAAACTACAAATGAAAATGTTTTTATTCATCCTAAATACATATGTACCATTATCCAAAAAATGAGCAAAATTATCTCAAGATTTGTAGCATTTGAATGGGTTCATCTAGTGAGAAAAAAACATTCTCTAAAAATATTTTTGTATCACTTTTGAACAAATTGTCCCTCAAAACAATCTCTAATTGTGACTAAAAATAATTCAATCTTTAATTTCTATAAATGAGCAACCAAGCCATAGTGATAGAAATATTGTTTGTCCAAATCTCTTCACTATTTGAGAGCTCAAAACTACAAGCCAGGTACTATCATACACCTAAATCACACCTTGTCTACATCACATCAAATCAAAATTTGGTGATAGCTTTGCCATTATATTATTAAATCCTCCATATACTACTCAAGGTCCACAACATTGACAAATAAGATATAACCTTCCTCTACATTATTTCAAGACCATTCATCACATTTTCAAAATCTACAACTCTCTCACAGCACGAGGAAAGACAATACTATATACTATATAACCAAATGCAAGCCATTAAGTTGCTTATCAGGCATAATCCTCTCTTTCATAGAGGATGAAGACCACTAAATCTTGACAATCTACAACTTTCTCAAAGAGAGGGATGGAGTTATGACTCTAAAGTCTAAACCATCCTCCCTCATGTCCAACTACAAAGCATCAATTGGACACGAACACCATGTAACAATAAAGAATGTAACAATAAAGAGATCAAAGAGGGTTATGACTAAACCATCCTCCCTCTTGTCCAACTACAAAGCATCAATTGGACACGAACACCATGTAACAATAAAGAGACCAAAGAGGGTTGTGACTCTAGACCTTATTTTCCAACTACAATGCATCACATGACAATGGACACCACGAAAGTGGGAAAAAAGGGTTATGACTCAAAACCTTCTTCCTCTTTTCCAACTACAATGCACCACTTAGCAATGAGGGCAAAAAGAGAGAGTTAGGACACTAAACCTTCTTCCTCTTTTCCACTATGAACTCCATGTGACAATGAAAGTGACAAGAAAGGGTTAGGAGAAATTAACTGCAGTTGCGCGAGACACGGCTACCCAGAAACCATTTCCCATGTCAAGTACATTTCCCACGTCCTGTCCTCCCAATCAGACTCCGGATAAGAGTTGATGATGCAGCTGGAGCTCACCAGCTCCCCTACGGAGGTGACCACCTCATCACTGGCCCCAGCCACGTCCAGCGACTTCAGAGCCGCCAATTGCTTGAAGCTCTCAGGTAGGGAGCGCAGGCTGGAACAGTCTGTTAGTTTCAGCATCAGCAGGGACCCCAAGCTTCCAAAATCGTCTGAAAGCGCACTCAAGCTCGAGCAGCCTGCAAAGAAGGATTTTTACATTTTGCATTCATTACCAATACAACTGTGGTCTCTTTTAAAAATTGATGCACATCGAGAAATAGCTAATACAACAATTGAAAAAACGATGCACATAGAGCAATAACTAATAGAACTAGGCGCAAGCCATTACCCCTCAAGTAGACAAAATCCCATAACCCCTGGCTAAGGATGTAACTATCTAGATAAGGATGTCAAAAGAGGGGGCAGAGGGTACATGCCACTCAGGGTGGATAAGTGTACATTCCAATTTTGCCTACTCCCGGGGGGTATGAGCTTCCCTGGACGCCTTGTATTGGGTCCCTTTAAAACTTGATGCACACAGAGCAATAGCTAATACAACCAGGTTTCCTTTCGAAACCTGACGCACATAGAGCAATAACTAATACAACTGGGGTCCCTTTTGAAACCTGATGCATATGGGGCAGTAAATGTAAGAGGTAACACATGCCTCCAAGATCCTTGCTAGATAGCTCCAGTTTCAAACTAAAATTGAGATAAAGTTCCAAACCAAGACATAATTGCAGCATATTCATCACTACATCATTTCAAGCAAGGAACATTTCAAGACTGGTAAAGAAAGCTACTACACCTCGAATGAAAGGCAAAAAAAAGTTTACGACGTCAAAAAAAACCCGATGTATTGAACATTGATGGTTTTCAAGAAAATCGGAAATCTTCAGAAGATCACATCACATGTAAATCTGGGAGGGGCATGTGAAAAATTACCACTGAGCGACAGAGTATGCAACGCAAGGAGTCCGCCAAACCCCTCCGGCAGTCTCACCAAGCGTTCACATTCATCCAAATTAAGCTCCCGCAGTGCCGTCAGCTGTCCAAACCCTTCCGGGAGCTTGTCGAGCGTTTCACATCCGGTTAAATCCAACCGTTGAAGAGCAAACAGATGCACAAAATCGTCCGGAAGCTCATCGAGCTTTCTGCAGAATCGAAGCTCCAGTGACTGCAGTCTGGACAAATGGCCGAAGTTGGCCGGCAGCCCTTCCAGTTTCTCACACAACGACAGGTTGAGCTCCTGCAGGGATTGCAAGTGGCCGAAATCCTCAGGCAGAGAGACCAGGCGACCGCACCGCCACAGCATCAAACGTTGTAACATGGTCAGCTGGCCGAAGCTCCCTGGCAGGGAAGTCAAGTTCTCGCAGCCACCGAGGTTGAGACGCTGGAGTGCTGTCAGGTTGATGAGATCCACGGGAAGCTCCTCTAAAATTCGACAATCTTGAAGCTCGAGGGACTGCAGGGCCATTAGTTGTCCAAATCCTTCTGGAAGTCTCTCCAGATTCTCGCAGGAGTTCAGGTCGAGAGTGGTGAGCATTTCGAGATCGATGAGCCACTCAGGAAGCTCCTTCAGCGTTTGGCAGTCGTTGATGGTCAGGGACTTTAGACCATCCGGGAACTGCATCGAGGACAATGAATCGTTGATAGGAAAGCTGAGAGGAAATAAAATCGAGGATACTAAGATCTGATTCCATCTCCTAGCTCCTATACTGGCCTCTGCCACCAACAGCAGCTCGTCTCTTAAAATTAGTCCACTTGGTTGGAATTCAATTAGCAAGAGGTGTAAGAAATCCTGACTGGGCTGGATTGGAGATGGTCAGGGCTATTCGAATGGACATGAGGTCTAATATACAATAGTGGTCTAGAATTTCCCAAACTGAATGATTGCATAAGAAATCATCCAATACGTTGAGTGATCGAACAATTTGACTCGAGAGAGTTTGGCTCTTGTAACCAAACTGATCTCTCCACAACTGTCTCCCAATGAAAGCACAATCAGACATTGGTTTAAATCCTTTAACACTTTCATGCCCAAATCCTTTTTTGAAAATTTTCACATTTTTGCTTCTATCTTTGTACAATTGCGTTGTTTATCTCAATTTTATCAAATTGGTCAGAGGAAGATCCTTTTAAAGTGATTCAAGCATTACTTTGGATAGATGAGACATGGTTTGAACAAATCATTGCCCGGAAACACTCATCTCATCATCCAGATTATGGACTTTGGAGCACTGAGGGCTTAAGTGACGCAAATAGTATCCACTACCTTAACGACTACGAATTGGCAGGTATGAGGACTTCGAACCCGGGTTCCAAGAGTTTGACATGCAAGCAAGAACCATCCATCAGTGCAAGAGGAAGCTCAAACCTGGACAAAATCAAAGTCCATATCCACTTCACACAACTTGAGAACCGCCAGTTCCGTCAGCTGATCGATGCGTTTGAACGGCATGGACCCTTGCGTGATGAATAGTTGCAGATGAGGCGGGAGTTTTCGGCACTGCCCTGCCACGTTCTGCTGGAGGATCAGGATTCGCAACGACGTGGACAGGACGTCCAGCGACTCGGCCGGTAGCTCTTCCTTGCAGTTCCGCAAGCACAGGCCTTCGATTGCTTTTTTCTCCTGCTCATGCACAACAACGCCAAACCATTTTTTTCGATCAACGGCAGACATAATTTGACACGACTGATTCCCACCCACAGAAACGACACAGAAAAGAGTAGTGCACTTCAGGGAGCACCTCAAAAATGATATCGCTCAAGGAGGTTCAATCCGTGCAAGAATAGGGCAAAACCCCTCACACTAATTAAATGAATTTTAAATGAATGTGGTCTAATAAGTGTCAAGATTTAGATCAAATTTAGAGGACAGTACAATGGAATTAAATGAAATCCAAAACAAGCAGCTATGCTACAAGAGGCTCTGTCCCTGTAGCACGTAAAATGAGGAACGAAGAAAAGACAACAGTCATGAAGGAACGTCTCTCTTTCCATTATTTTAGTCTCTGAAGTGGCCTGGTTTCAAGGTAACTACTCAAACTTCGTGACATGAAGGCTTTTGTTGATGCAAAGACTCCTCCCCTTCAGTCCAGAGCCAGCAAAGTATACGAAAGTGGATTAAAATCGGATGACGTACAATCAAACGATTTGATATAGTACAAAAACAGTGTAGACCACGTTTACATTGACTTTATCACAAAAAATGTGAACAACCAAATTAGTTCAAACCTCACAAGCTTGCATAATTCCAACATTAGTTGAAGTTAAGGTACAAGAACCTGTCTGTTCCACAATTCAGAAACCACCTTATTTGTGCCACTATTTATCAAAAGCGTACATTTAAAACTTTCAAATGTATTCTAGTGGTACAATGTGGCCCAAAAGTGCCCCAAATAGTTCCATGGCACAAATAGGGTCTCTTACCTTAGTGGTATATCTAATAGAAGGAACTAATAGAAGGAAGCGACAGACATACCCGATCATCACACTTCAAGAGCGCTGGCAGCTGGTCGTCCCCAGCAGACGAGATCCGAACTCCTGGTTCCAGTTTCCTCCCCAAGGAAACCAGAAGATCGTGCACATGCACTCTTATAATGGCGTCCTCGTCTAAGGAACGCTTCTTCTTCACGAACGCAAGCTCCTCCAGCGCCAGCAGCCGCTCCTCGCCGATCACATGCTCCACCATGTCCCACGGCAGGTCCAGGTAGTACGTGATGATGTCCAGAAACGCTCTTTGATTCGATTCCGTCAGCTGCTCGTACATGGACTGCAGCTTCCCCAGGTAGCTGCTCATGTCTTTGGTCCCTGTTAATGGGTCGGAGCTTTGGAGAGCCTCCAGAGTGTACTTCCAGGCCGAGTCTCGGTTGCGTTTCTTCAGGTACTTGGCGACGAGCTCGAGGGCTAAGGGCATGCCACCACACGCTTTCAACACCTGGGTCACCTGGTGGACATCAAGGTTACCCGGAATCAAAGGTTTAATTCAATTCTACTTCAGTAACAATCTAAGTGTTCTTATGAACAGTTTTCAATCTTTGTAAGTGTACTTACAGCTTAAGAACAGAGCCTACGGAAACTAAAATCGAACAAAAGAAAGGTAATCTACGGGCCACTTTGGACAAGCAGTCAGGGCCATCAAAAACTTGAGGCCATATTGCAACAAATATAGCCTAAAAGGCCAAGCATGAAAAAGCTTTGAATACACTCTTGGACTTTCATTCTTGGAAGATTCCTTGTCGGGTCATAACAAAAACCATAGTATTATAGGACTTTCACATCGAGTACTAGCTGAACATGTGAATGAGTTTAAATAGGTTCAAGGACTACGAAACTTATGCAAGGGTTCAAACCACTTCAAGATCTCACCTGTCTACCAATCCCAGCCACTCACCTCCAAAAAGCAAGCCACTTTGTGTAGTAAGAGTAATATATAAAACCTTTCGTGGCCTTATGTCGAAGTCTATATTTTGACAAAAGACCCGGTGTGAATGTCCCATTAGTGCATTGCCATACATTATTAGCTCTATGCCATATAATTCTCAAAGAAAGGGCCTTGACTTGACTCTTAGTGCAAAGACCTTCAACCACACGTAACTTCTCCACCACTAACTTCACCACATTCTTGGCTTCAAATCGCCTTCAAGCAACCCTACAGACAATTCAGAAATGGAATAATCAACAACGAAGAATTGCACCGTTTTCGGACCCCTCACCTGCACTTCCTTATCCCCCGGCGGCTCCTTGTCCTCAAACACGAGCAAGCAAAACATCTTCTTCGCCTCCCCAAACTCGAGCTCCTCCACTTCATAATTCTCAGTTTTCAACCCCCTCTCCTCCATCTCACTCCCCAGATTCGCCACCCGTGAAGTCACCAGCACCCTGCTCTTGGACGGAAGGTTCACCTCCTCGGGCAACAAGTACTTCAGATCCGAGGGATGCCCAACATTATCAATATACAGAAACACAGCTTCCCTGCATTCCTCTAGGTACTTGGCTAATCGTTGACTGCCTTCGAGCGGGTACCCTAATCGAGGCTTCTCTCCCGAGAGACGCTCCAGGATGTTGGTCTGGAGGAGGAGGATTTTTTCGGGGGAAGGGTTTTCCCCGACTTCGATCTTGCAGTGGGTGCGGCCGGGGAAGGAGAGGCGGGAGTAGACGGCGTCGCCGAGAGTGGACTTGCCGATGCCAGGGAGGCCGTGGAGGATGACGGCGCGAGGGGAGGAGTCGGAGAGGTCGAGCTTGGACATGACTTCTTCGACGCGGACATCCAGGCCAACTGTGTGTGGGGGGGAGCAGAAACATGACAGGGGAAGACAGTGCAAGGGTGACAAGGGTAACAAGGGGTCAGCAATGTGAGAGGAATAATTTCACAAGTGCCTTTGTGAATAATCCTTACTTCAATCTTCAATATATTTATTCAAACGATACTTACCAGTTCAAATATTCAAAAGCTCTTAGTATACATCAGTATATCATTAACTAAGGACCAAGTAGATGGGAGATACAGCAATGCAAGATTCGACAAAGAAACCACACAACAGGCTAGACATTACAAGGGTTTAGGGTTCAGCATTGCGAGATTCTACATAAAACAAGCGGCAAATCACATGTCTCGTTCTCATAGGACACCAAAGCTATCTGCATTCGTGAACCAGCGTTCAGTCTCTCCCATTGGGCATAGAGACGGTTCAAAACTTCTGTTCAGAAGGAATAAGAGATTTGAGTACAAAGAATGCTTTAAGATAGGACTACTCCCACAATGCCTTCAGACACATCAGCAGGTAATATAACATACCTTTGTTGCTTGGATACGCAGGCGTGAAGGGAGACAATGGTTGACTCATTTGTCTCATCAGAATCTTCTGATTTTTATGAATACTCACCGCCACTGTCAGGTTTAGATCAGGATAGACATTGCTGATCTCTAGGGAGAGCTGATGTAAAGCGCTCATGGTTGTGTCAGCAAAGCCAAGCCTGCCCTCACACGATTTTAAGCATATGACATAATTTAATTAAAAGTGTTGTAACTCATAGGTCAAGCCAACGTTCACAGGAATTACTACGGCCACTTTAACGTTGAAGCAAGGATGACAACAAACCCTACACCTTCGTTGGTGCATTGCTCATTTCTTATTCATTCTGTTCAACATTGAATAGTCCAAGTAACAAGAATGAGCATAAAGAATTGGTGCTTACATAGCACCTATGTGACACGCTAAAAATATTTGAAATAACAAGGTTTCCTTGAGGTGCAGTAGATACTTGCTACTTCAAATGAGTCATAAATGCAATTATTTAAAACTCGTTATCTCACAGACAGTACCCATGATGCTGGTTCAAATTTCAAGCTTGTTGCATCAACCGAGGCGATACTTCAGACAACAACACTTCAAACTACCTCCTTGAAGTGAACTAAACACTTGTTACCTCAAATCCATCATAAGTGCAATGGATAATTCTAAACTTGTTATCTCACCGTCAGTGGTACATGTTGTTCATTCAAATTTCGAACTGGTTACTTCAAACTATGCAATATATGAAACGAAAACACTTCAAACGACCTCCTTTACGTGAACTACACACTTGTTACCTCCAATACATCACAAATGCGATCGCAGATTCTTCTTACGCCGGTTATCTCACCACTAGTTGCACACATGACGTTGGTTCAAATTTCAAACTCGTTTCTTCACCAACTCCACTCTAAAGTCCCCCATGATAACAATTAAGCAGCACCAACACATCTACAAAAATCAAAGGAAAGAGGGGTTGAGCAATACTTGCTGAGGAAGCCTCGTCGCCAGTGGGCGCTACAGAGGGCCACTCCGCGGGCAATGAGCACCGTGGCATCCCTGAGCTTCTGGTCCTGCTCCGGAAGCTCCGGCAGGAGAGCGCGGATGTGCTTAGCTAGGCCTCGCATGGATTTGAAGAGAAGCCGGCAGGCGTCGTTGTTTTGCTGGGCTCTGTCGATGCGCCGCAACACGTACGCCACCATCGCCAGAGCTGCACCTGCCCACGTCAGGTTCTTGGCGCAGTCCAACAGGTCTATCACCGCTTTCATGGAGGCTGTGGCTATTAGTTTAGCACTGTCCACCTGGGGATTGGAGAATTTACAAGAAGACACACAGAAGATTATTCACAAAAAGTCAGGCGAAACATTAGTCACAACAAGACACCGACAAGATTATTCACAGCAAGCCACATAGAGCATAATTCACAAAAAGACAGAAAGAAGATTGTTCACAACAAGACACACAGAAGAATATTCACAGTAAGACACATAGAAGAAAATTCAAGAGGCACAAATAAGAGTATTCACAGCAAGCCACACATGACATTATTCACTAGTTGGACGAGGGTGCCTGTGAAGTTGAGGGTAGGTATCTACAAAAGCATTTTCTTCCAAAAGATGAGGTGGACTAACTTCCTTGGGTCACACAACAGAATAGCTTAGGAAGAAACCCTTTATTATACTCCCTGTATCAAAATAATTCCGGTGTTTCCTTCGTATTTTACAAAGGAAACACCTGTATTATTTTGAGAGAGGGAGTACTTCAGAAGAAACTTCAACGAGAAATAATTTTTCTTTTGAAAACAGCGTCACGCGTCATGTTGTGATTGGATGTAACCTCAACAGACATGGAACTAAAAACAAATAAATATTAGGCAAGCAAAGTCCCTAATCTACTAATCACATCTGGGAGTATGTTAGATATCCTCTTCTGGATCCTCTATAGTACAAACTAGCCAGACTAATAGACAGGCTTGCAGAGACAGATATTACCTGTGACTGAACTTGTTCACAGCTTGAGCTCACCGACTTCAGCAGAGTGCCCACATCATCCAGATTAGCCTGAAGAGCTTCTGATGTCTTTCTCTCACTTGTCCGATTTTCCAAAACATCGCTTAGGGCCTGTGAATGCAATATCAGTATTGCATACTATAGCAAATTTCCATGACTGTGAACTAACATACTCTGTAATTATTTTAAAACTGATATGGTAGGACGCTTTAAAACTGACCCCGATTTAAAACTGTCCCATAGGCTAATCTAAGACAAAGATTGATATTGAATAATTCAAAGTTGACCAGTTGAGCATACTAGGGTTGAGACTCTTTTAGAACAGTATAATTGATATTAAATTTTCAATGTACAGTCAGGTTCAATAAGCTTACACACTTTCAAGTGTGCATCCCTCTTGTATTCTACAAGCCACCTACTTCAATTGATATCAATTAATTGAAATCACTTGCAATTACGAGGTTCTAATCTTGGCAAGAGAGTGCAGAGTGCTTAGATTTCGGATTTGATGGATTCTTGAGCAAGTAGCAACAATTTGAATTCTCTGATTTGCATGAGTTTCAGCTTTGAAGTACAATGTGTGTAAACTTATTGAAGATGGCTGTAGAACAATTGCACATTCTAGGGTGGAGACTCTTTTCAAACACACTGACTTCCAACTTTGAGAAGTCATCACTAATTGTACAAGCATCAAAGTTTTTTAATCGATTTATTCTCTGTTACGTTTTGTGTTTTCAAAAAACAAAAATAAAAAAGTAAAGATCAAGTTGCAGCACTTCAAAGGGAAAATTTCAGAGCGTCCTTCCAGTTAAAAAAAGTCCCAAGTTCACAAGCCCACTGAACAACAATGAGTATCCTTACTGAACTCATTCCAATGTGAACAAAATGGTTTCATTTTAAATGGACTCTGATTTTTCACACTTGTCATGCTTCAAACGAGTGTTGCAAATTGAAGCATGTTTCAAAGAATATACCGTTCACAACTTCGTTTCTATAGTTTGGCTTGAGAGATTACAAGTATGTGAGGTGACTGAGAGGTAGGAAAGGAATGCTGTTACTACAGTGTATTAAGTGAAACAGAGCAATAAGAATACTAAACCCGTCTGTCGAAAGTGAAGGCCTAAATGTACTTTAGAGTATTCCAAAGAAAAGAAAAGCCTCGAGTCATGCGCCACAGTGTTTTCATTCTAGATTCTATACATAAGCACGAACCCCAGGTTACTGTTAAACAGAATCCCCCGTTTAATTCCATTTTTAACCAGCATATTTAATTGCCTTCAGACTACATTTTCTCGATTCTGTTTCTTAAAACTCTGTTCTTAAGATGTAAGCACACTTACAAAGTTTGAGAACGAAATCTTCCGTTTCATTCAATATTTTGATTGCATTTTGATTGGCTTGAACTGGTATTTAAGGACTCTGTTCTTGAGCTCTAAGTACACTCATATAAATTGAAAAACGCTAGAAGCCGACCCAAATGTTAGAGAACTAGAAATGGGAGAACGGAATCGAACGGGGCTTTTCAGTTTCCGAGTATCCGATTCCAAGATCCCACCACTTCAGTAAAGCTTGCAACTCTAACTCTGAAAAGAAGCAAGGGCGCTAGCCATAGAAAAGTATTGCATCCTCTCTGCTGTTAAACCTCCATTAAATCTTCATTTGCAACGAATCAAAGGAGCCAACACTTGAAAATGAGTTAACCCACAACAAGGACAAAGCAATTACAACCAAAGAAAATTCACACTCACCAACTCAATCTCGTCCAAAATTTCGTCAAGCTCGCTCTCTTCAGAGAAATTGAACACCCTCCTCTCCTTGACAGCTTTTTCACCGCCTCCTCGGCTGCCCCCTTCACTGCCACCTTTGCTTCCATGTTTCGTACTGCTTCCCCTGCTACTTGATTTCGTACTGCCCTCCTTGCTACTTGATTTCCCACTGCCTCCCTTCCGTGACGGACTAGAGCTCTTGTCCTTCCGAGAGCGAGAGTGCACCGCATCCCGCAAACTGGCAGGACCAGCGCAACTCATAGAGTTTCCCATTGCCAAGGAGTTTCAAAGAGATAGCTATGGCGTCCTTCCGGGAAGACAAGCACGTTCGGTGCTGCTCGGCACCATAGCCGCTGAAATCAACCTCACAACTGTCGCCACAACGGGATCCAAAGGAAGCCCTCGGAAGCGTCCTCCCAGTAAGCTTTTCTCAGATACCATCTCCAAACCACTCCACCCTGCAAAAAGAGGTTCGATACTACTATTCTTTAAAGCATTCCTCATAGATTTTGTTGCCTACGAACAGAGGGCCATGTGGGTTAGCTAACAGAACGAAGCACCGTCAAACAAACTGAACTTAGGGTCAAAATTCTCCTCCTTCTCACAGCACTCCTCAAACAACCAGATCAAAACATTCTCCCTCTACTTCTCACTACAATCCTCAAACAAACCGGTCTCTCGCGGAATGAATCTCCCTCTTCTTCTCACTACATTCTCACGAAATTCCTTCCAACCTAGGTTGGGTATCCCTGCGACTGAGTGGAGCTCACGACGAAGGTGTCTCTGTCGGTAAATCAAACAATAATGAAATGGGGGGGAACTGGGACCTCGTGTTCACAAACTACTGATTCGGCTTTCCAAAGGATCCCCGAAAAGCTAACATTCGACATGAAACGGAAGTCTGTGGCAGTCTTTGGATTGTGGGTTGGGAAATTCCAATAAGTAAAGTCGGCGGATTGATTGATAGTCATGTTGACGTCTCGGTTCTGACAGGCAAATGGATTCTGAGATACTCGGGGATCCAACTGAAGCATCCGAGGTCGGTTGTGGGGACTGTGGGGCTGGTGGGGCTGATTCCACGATTGCGGGACTGCTCGTGTGAACGTGTCTTTTCCTTTTGGGTTAGGGCTGTCAGGACCAGATGCTGCAGAGGGTGACAGAATCTCTGACTACTTGGGACACTGTGCTGCGAAGCATCCCAAGAGGGTCTTATCAGCATTAAATTATCGTACCAGACTTTTGTATTATTGGCTATCATTACACTAGAAAAGTAGGGAATTTTATGGGATGAAATCGTAGAAACATCTCTAAGAATTGTTAGATTTGCCCCCAAAAATGGAGAAAGTTTACTAATTTTAGATAATATAGTCTGTCCTATGCTGTTGCCAGAACCAAAATGAAAGTGAAGTAATTTTTAAAAAAAATTTAATTCATAAAAACTTCAAAATTCAATATCTTTTACAACATAGGTCAAAATGCCACAAAACAAAGTCTATGCACCCCTCCTCCTAGAAAGTTTTCTGACAGTACTTAGAATCCAAATAGGGGAACATGCAGTCTAAAAAATCTCATTGTAACAAGCAAACAAAACAAACAAGTAGGCTAACTTAAGGTATAGATAGTGGATGAACTAGATTACACATTTACATAGGGAGAGGATATTGTTTTAGTTGCTATAGCACATCGTTACCCAGAAGTCCAAAAAAGGAATGATTCTTGTAAGTAGTGTGAATTTTAGGGTGTAGGTCAAGTTACCAACCAAGATGACAAAACAATTTAACACTTGATTATCCTGTAATGTTCCAAGGCCATTTTTTCATCAAAAAAATATTCAAAATTGTCATATTCAATGCAAAAAATAGAAACATTTGTTTTTCTTTGCATATCCAACCCTAGGATCTTGCATTAGATTAGTATGAAAATATTTGGAAGAAATTTCAAAAACTTAGACCTTATCAATTACAAGATACAAGTACATGAAGTAAAGGAAATAACTTTTTTGCTCCTAGCTTGACTATAATATAAGGATTTGAATCCTTTCCACTAAATTTTTTTACCATAGATTGTAAATTAAAATCTTTTATGTTAAAGAATTGAGTTGAGAGTTCAAGAAAAAAAATCCCCCCCTCATTTCATTCTTAAGAAAATTGTTAAGTCAAGGTTTCCTTCTAAACTAAATTGTTGATAGCTCTAAGATGGAATTGAAGTACACTAATCTCAATAGAGGGATTTTTCTAACAATCAAACTAAACCACATGCAACTTTGTTTTTTGAAAATTTGTTAAAATTGAGTTCATAAATGTATTCAATACATTATCTCCCACAAGAATTTGTGAAGAGTGCTTGTAAAACAAGAAGCTTCATAACTTTCACATCACTTGTCCAAATGGAATGAATCAAATCTTTCCTCATAGATAAAAATATAATCTATAAGAAATTTTAAAAATTAAATACATTATTTCATATATTTATGTTGTTTCCCACTTGCCCCTCACCTTTTTGGGGCTATTTGGGCGTAATTTTTGCTCCCAAACACAAATTGAAATTAAAAAAATTATATTTTTAGAAATTTGATTAGTTTTTCTATCTTAAAAAAAATGAAAAATCTTGCCAAAAATTGAGATAAGAGGTACATGCTTGAACCTTCAAAAGTCCCTCAAGGGGATTTTTAGAACTTTTGGGGTTTAAGGTGAGTCTTAATTCATCACGTGCCTTTTTTCTTTCTTCTTTGAAGACTTGCCTATATGGTAATCACTAATATTGTGGTGAAGCAATTTATTTCTATATTTATCTATTTTTTCAGCAAATAATTAGATTTTAGATTATTTTCAGGCATTTTTTGCCCAAATTTGCCAATTTCATCCAAAATTATGTTGAAATGTAAGACTAAATTATGAACACAAAAAGTAGATGACTGTTTTGAAATTTTTTCAATTTGGCCCCATGGTAATAAACAAGAAAAGGTTATTCATCACTTTAGTGATAATTTATTTATTGGCTTTGGGCTAAAAGAGAGGATGTCACTAGAAGAAACCCGCATTTTGGGTGATGTGCCTTGATTTTTTGGAACAAAATTTTTTTGATGTCCAACACAATAAGCCCATATTTTTATGTAAAGGAAAACATCACGTTAATGTTTTTCTTGACATAAAAACATGGGCTTGTTGCATTGAACATTGAAAAAAATCCGTTCAAAAAAATCAAGGCACGTCACCAGAAACGTGGGTTTCTTATATTGTGTTTTGCATCCACAAATGCTACCAACATGTGAACAAGTTTGATAAGGACCTTACTTAATTGAAAAGCGAGCCATTGCTCTGGAGATAAGACAAAGCCTTTCATAGATTAAATGCTTACTTATGTAGATGCAAATTTTTTATAAAGTTTATCTAAAAGTTTTTAAGAATGTCATTAAGTCTTGTTGAAAAATTAACCTTCAATGGTACATTCATACCAACAGAATATATTTTAACCCACCAAAAGCTTTTAGGACCTTCAAAAGGATATAAATACCCGACCATGATGGAGGTCAAGATTGGAAGAGGGATATTATGAGATTATTTTGACCCCTTGATCTCGTTGAGATAAATTCGCCCCTTTCAAAGAATAAAATATTCTTCTTTGGTGCTAATATACTTTAAGAGAGGCAAAATGGAGAGGGTAAATGATGAGTGTATTTAAGAAATTATCATGGGAGCTATTAGTATGTGAAACAAATGATGTACATCTAAGTATTTTTTAAAAATAATTGTTTTCTATTCTTCAATGATGTGACTTGATGCTCTATGACATTTTTACAAGGTTGTGAATTAGAATTACTTCAAGTTGGATAGAAAAAATCCTAATAGAAATGAAAATTTCCTCTCAAAATTCATTCGTTTCTTCTTAGAAATTATATATTCCATCAAAGTCTCCCTTATATAAGTTTCGAGTGTGTGTACCTTTATTAAAATTCCATATTTCATCAAAGTCTCCCCTATATAAGTCTCGAGGGTGTGTACCTTTGTTAACCCCTAAATGCCCAAGGTCTGTTTGGAGCTCCTTGAAATTTGATCTAAATTGAACAAAAAGTCAACATTTTCATAAGTTGTACCAATTTCTTTTGAATTGTAACCGTACAAATTCAAACTAGACATGTTAGAGATCACATAGGAAAAGAAAACATAACAATATCACTTACAGATTGAAAGATTATAATGTTTGATCATGAGGGTGTAAAAATTGTGAAAATTTTTCAATTCACTTTTTGCATGACAACTCTAAAAAGTTGGTCACTAAAAAAATATGAGGTTATAGGGCCCAGTATGCACAACTCCAATCAATTTACGGTTTTTCAAAATCTATTCTACAATTTTTTTAAATGAATTTCTAATGTGATTTTGCCTCCAAGATCTAGTGTATTTGAGGGTCATTTTCAAGAGCCCTCAACACTACGGGAAGTCAAGATTGCAATGGGCATCCTTGCACTAAATCTTCTATAGAAAAATCATAATCCTTTATTTTTCAGATCAACTTTTTGATCCTAAAACTAGACTTCAAAAAGACTTCTCCAAAAATACAAACTACTAATGATAGCAATTTGGTTGGGTTTTACTTAACTTCAAAGTTTTCGAAACACCAGAATCTGGTGCCTTGGGCATTTAGGGGTTAAATGTCTGTGCATGAGTCACCTTCATATATATTAATTTGTTATGTGACAAGTGTTTATAAGAATAATATTATATTGAGATCATCAAATGTAGATTTTAAATTTTCTAACATTGAAACATATAAAAGAATGCTCTAAAGATCATATAAAAAAGAAAAACACATTTTTGTTTTAGTGAAGATCCTTGTTATTGGATCCTTGTGTTTTTTATTCTTTAATTGTTTTTGAAACACTTTGAAGTTTCATGAGATGACTATGGAAGATAGCTTTCAACTGGAGAAGCTAGCTTATATTGACTACATTAGTAACTAGTAATCAAAGAGTCAATGTATAGGAGTGTATGAAGAATGTTTTGCACATGCAACCTTGTGTTTGTTTGGTTATATGGATATATATTAGGTGATTGCATTCATGATTAAGGTGTGTGTGAAGGTGGGAGGTTTGGATTGGTTATTCTCTAGTTCTCATTTGTGTAGCAAAATTATGTAGAATATTTTAAGGCCATACTATTGATGTTATTTAGTGTGTGTTTGATAGCAAGCTCAAACTTCCAAATAAAGATAATGATGGAAAAGCTTGCTCAATGAGAAAGAAAATTACTGACTGATATTGTGAAAAATCTATTTCCATCTTTCAATAGATGGACCATGAAGAAGAGGTTAAATCAATGACCGAGTGTTGGTTTGACAGTCTGTGAAGCATATCTAGGCTGATAGGTATCGATCTGCAGCCTAGATCTTACCTTCAATAACGCTTTGAAAGCCCTTCCCTTGCTGTGGAGGAATCCTGCTCTAGAATCTATTAGTTGGTGCCAGTGCACAGAACAAATGCAGTGCATGGAACTTCTGAAATAGGTGTCCAAATGAAACAAGCCAAGGGCAGTCTATCCGAACAGAAGAGGGGGACTCCTATTTAGGGGAACTTCATGTTTTAGTTTACATCTGATTTAGTTTCAGGAGTTAATTTGTGCTTTAATTGCCTCTTGATTGCTTTTTGACTCTCAAGTTACTATAATCCGTAACGTTGTAGCCAACATCTTCATCAGTCTCAATGCCGATCTCCTCCTGCAGACAGCAGCTTCTAAGGTCAGTTCCAACACGGCTGTGCAAGAAACGTAGCTGAAAAGTTCATTGTGCCATTGCAAACATGTTCTGCACAGACAAAGGGTATGTTCCAAATATCTTGCAAGAGTGCGTGTAAAGGGCGTAGGGTTACAATGCTGTATGCAGAACTTAAGATCATGAGTGAAGTTTATGAAACTGTATAATTTTGAACTATTTCATTCTAGTAATATAACTACAATCATAATATCTTGAGTAGCAACATCACAAACAGCTGTTTAGAAGTGAAACTAATGGGCTGTTGTAATTTAATATCAAATGGAGGTCAGAAATTTTTAGAACAGAAAACTTGAACAAACTGACTCAAAACTACTGTGAGAATGGACCTTGAATTTAACAGTGTATATGTGTGGTCAAATCAACTCCCTCTACCCTAAACCTGCCTACAGGATTTCTTGCCTCCAAGATTCAACTATTGTGCTTAGTTCTAAAGTAGGTTTGCATGATGTACCCAGTACAATAATTAAAAACATACTTGAACATTCGAATGCAATGTAGTAAAGTACCTTAAGATCTTTCAAATTTTCAGTCATTGCTTCAGTAATCATACCCCACAATTCCTGATATATTTTCCTCCTCCTCTTCCATGACCCTAACTTGAGATCATAGGCCCCCTGCACTTCTAGACGCTCCTCAGGTGTGACCAAAACACTGCCCTCTCGCAATGCCTCTACCTTCGATTCCATGGCTTTCATCTGCAGTATAGAGAACATTCCCAAATTGAATTGTAAAAGATTGGTAAGAGTAAACAGGCGGTATTGCAGCTCAACACTTCATAAGATGCAAGCGAAGCTTCGACTAAGGGACCTTGATTTGCGATTTACTCTCCCAATGAAGCTCTTTTAGTATTACAAAGAAACTAAGACCAAGTATCGAACAACCAAAAATTGAACGACCATTTGAGAAGGTTACTGCTGCTAAATTTCCGTCCAAAAATAAATAAATTATTGAACTAAATTGGACATTGATTAACATTATGAGTGCAGCTTACGAATACATCAATTTCTGTTCCTTGTTAGAGGAAAACTGCTTAGTCAGAGAGAAAATCGTTTGTATGAGTGCACCTCTGAGCAAAGCTTACTCGTTTTCTCCCAAATCGAATCTAGAGTAAGGCTGGATTCAGAAGATTTAACTCCTGTACAATTTAAACCAGGCCCGTCCAAACAATCTCAGAGATTACACAGGTGAGCACCTATTCCTGAATACCCGTGTAATAGGAAATGGACATTTATCTGTCAAGACTCAGAAAAGAAGATCATTAACCGATCTTGATGAATATGTTCGACTACGTGTCAGTTGTATTCATTGTCTCAATGTTGCGTTCACGCGGTCGATCGTTGCAAACTCACTTCGTATGAAAACCAAGAATTGTATGTAAGATTAATAGACTGACACTCGAATCTATTCATCAAAAATGAAAACGAATCGCTTAAGACTTCGAGAAAGCATGAGTATTGTGTAAACACATTTAGTACCTGCTTCGAGATTGGACACGTGAGAACGAAGAGCGGCAACATCCGCTAATAATTGGTCATTCTGCTTCTTCATCGCATCGAGTTCATTAACATCAGGAATCTCAAATTGGGACTGGATAGCCACACAGACTCGCTGTTTCCCATAATCTTTGAACGAGATTTTCCCGTTCGCTGCCAGCGTGTCCATCGCCTTCTGTACTGCCGTTTTCTTGATGCCATCCTTTTGTAATGCATCCGACACCATTTGAACATTGAGGGGCCTGTTTTGCTGTCAAATCCAACTTCAACTTCTTAGACATATTCTCAACCCGTTTCCAACCCGATTTTCTTAGGCTGTTATCATCTGACAAAACCTCTCTCTAAAGAATTACTCCAAAAGGCAAGTTCAATCAGTCTGCCAGAGGCATGCCAGACTCATATATAACAACCACCTCAACATTTCATCACAGGCGTCGGCAATCAATATATTTCTCGACTCACCACAGCGGCCTACCAAAGAACTCCCAGACAGCAGCACACTATGTATGCAATTAGGAAACTCGATCAGCTGTCCATGATGCTGACCGATTCGATAGCATGAAAATCAAGCAAGATAAAGATAGAAATTCAATCAGAAAAAACGTAATCATTCGCCTAAGCGTTAGTTAACAGAGCGAAGTCATATTGACCTCCCCTACATGAAAAAATCTATGCGGAGAGTACCTGGTCCCATGATGTAAACATCCATAATATTCAAACGAAAAACAGCAGAGTGCGGGCCCTCGTTAGTAAACATAATTCAAAATATGTCACTGTAACATGACGGAAAATGCATCATATAGGATACAAATTGAGGACATGAAAAATTCCAACGATTCCTTACCTCATTTATGTAATCTAGGATGGTCCCTACAAACACCACAGAAGAACATTAATCATGGAATCAACCCTCTAGCTATCTTCAATCCACCAAGTGCGCAATAGAAGCACATATACTCAAAGTTAACTCTTTATTCCAACCTACGAACATTCGCCATATGCACAGCAGTCACCTCTGTCAACAATATTCGGAGACAGCGAGATCTCACCAAATTGAACGCAGCTCATTGCCAAATTCCAATTTCTTCAAAACGAGTAAATTCCATCCGATTCAATCACATGCATCATGTACGTACAAGACATTCAAACTACCTTCAATGCTATCCACCTTCGGAGCCATTACGCGAAGAAACTCCTTCAGATACAGCCACCACACTTACATTGCAAGCTCTTCACAGGGAAAACATAGACTGAATTTTAGTAAGTAGCCATGGCGGGATACTTGCAAGCACAGGGCGGGAGTTCCAAAACCATGAGAGCGACTGTTGTGTGAAAGAAGGGGAATGGAAGCAGGCTCATTTCTTTTTCTTTCTTTTTTCTTTTCTTTTTCTTTTTCTCTTTCTGATTCTCTTTTCCTGACTATTTTATGCTATTTTGGTTATAGGATTAAGCCATTATTTCGGTAATGCAGTGGACCAAAATCAGTTTCTTTGTTTCCAGTTTTCATCCATTTGAAATATTTTCATTCATTTTGTTTTTTTCATTCATGATGTACCTTCTGTTTATTTCTGATTACAGAATAATAATATTGGTTGCAACTCTGTCCACCGGTATACTCCAAAAAAATCTAAAAATGTAAAAATGAATTCTCACTTGTTAACTTCTAAGGGATTGCAACCTTTTCTTTGTCAAAAAATACTCAAAAAACACTCAAAACTGCCATTTCTATTGCAAAATGCAACAAACTGTGAAAATTGATTTTTTTGCATATCTGATTGTAGGATCTTGCTCTAGACTTTAGTGTAAGAATGTGTGGAAGAAATTTCAGAAACTTGGGCCTCATTGATTGCAAAATATTTGCCTTGAAAGTGAAGAACAAAGAAGATTTTTTGCCCCAGTTGTTGCATGATTAGATTATTTTACTTTGAACGTACCTTCTTAATTTAAGTCTTTCTCGCCTTCAGAACTTAAGTTTAAGAGTTTGAATTTAAATTTTCTTATTATGAGGAATTAAGTTGAGATTTTAAGAAAAAAAATTAAAACAAAGAACATTTAATTTTCATTCTTAAAAAAATTGCTAAATTGAAGTAAGTGTGAAATAGAAGGAAAAAACAAATTGTTAATAATTATCTCCAAGATGGAATTGAAACACACTCATTCCAATAGTGAGATTTTTCTATCAAGCAAAATCCATGATGTGGAACTTTGTTGTTTTTTTAAATTGTAGAAATTGAGTTCAAAAATGAATCCAATACATGATTTTCTCAAGAAGATGAAATGCCACTTGCCAAGAAAACCAGATGCTCCATAACTTTTACATCACTAATTCAAATGGAATGAATCAAATCTTTTGTGAAGACAAAAATATTATCTATAAGAATTTTTTAAGAGATTAAGATTGAAATTTTTTTGTGGATTTCTTTTTCTATCCAACAAAGTGAAAATAGTACAAAGATCGGCATCACTTTTGAGAGTGGGCACCAATTGAAATAAAAATTATATTCCTAGAAAGCTAATATGTTTTTCTATCTTAAAAAAAACTTTCAAAAGATCAAGACAAATATTGAGATTGTAGGAGCATATCTGAAATCTATTTTGTCCACTAAGGGGATATTGGTTCTTAGTTTAGGGGTTAAGTGAGGGGGAGAGTGAAGTGAATTCACTCATTATCCCCTAAAAAAGCTATCCTCTAAAAAGCTATCTTTTGAAAAGGGACAAAGACAAATCTTATTAATTAATTAAAGATTGATAATTTTTTTCTAAACATACTAGATTACAATCGATAAGGGATTAACAACCATATATGTATTATATATCCTATATTTGCTAGTTTCATATTCATTTCACTTCATCTTTGCAATCCTTTTCACAAAGTTCAATAAATACCATATCGAGGGTTTAAATGTTTCATGTTCTTAAGATCTAAATGTAAATGCTCAAATTTGGATTAAGGAGACCTGTTTGAATGGTTTTGAGGTAGGAGGTCCATAAAGCACCCGTTTAAGAGGTATAAATTAATATAGGAAGATTCGATTTATTGAAATATTTTTTTAGGAAAATTTCTTTAAAAGAAAAATAATATTGGCATCTAACCCAAATTGTTTCATTTTGGGGGGAACTTTGTGGAATTAGTTATGAATTTTTGAAGTTGACACATAGTGGTCACCAAATGTGTCCACCCCTTAAAATGTCCACCATTTTCAATTGCTAAAGCAATGAGGAAGCAAAATGTACAAATAGAATACATTTCTTGAAGTGAATGCTTTTAGGGTTTGAGCACTTTATGAATCTCCTACCTTTAGTTAACTACTATTTAGGAATTGATAAAGTATCCTAACTCTTAATGGATTGCAAACTACATAAAATAGTGAGATTAGGTTGCCTTAACAATTAGGTTGCCTTACCTAGAAAAGTTACCTCATGATTCACCACTTGTCCACATGGATGCACATGTGATTTAGTAGGATTATTTTCTAACAAGACATGTCTGTAATGACTAAAAGTCCATTGTGACATGTCTTTTGTGATTCAAAAATCAATTTCCATTAGAGAAATTCTCAGCTCAACAGAGGGCCTCGCAATCGACCTTGAAGGGGACCCTGTATTTAATTTAAATTGTACTTCACGTTTCAGGGCTTACTTTTTCCCCTATCTCCGCCTGGTATGTTGGCAAAATTTGATTGGCTCCTGAGATGGCTCACCTTAGCAAGTCAGAGCCTTAGTACAATGGAAATGGTTTTATATGCACATTGGAAATGGTTTTATAATGTTGGGTACGACAGAGCTTCTATTATTTAATATGCAATGTACATGAAACTTTTATTATTTAATATTTACTGTACAATGAATAGGAGTCAATTATCCGCCAGAGGCTGAGTACAGTGCAATTAAATGACTGAAGAACAAAGTAGCTTCTAGACTTTTTTCCACTAATGGGCGTGAGCAACTGAGAAGTTCCTTAGACTCACATTGAAGCCAATTCATGCCAAGATGTCCGATACTGTTGTAGAAACCAGGAGCCCTTGGAGTTGACATTGCCTCACTTCATCCTGTCTGATTCATTTAGCAAAAATTCAAAATTTTTGCATGGACTAGGAAATGGCAATCACGCTAAAACTGGAGAATTTCTAAAGTTGACTCAAGTATGATGTTGGGCAAGAAGGGGGTGCTAACTTCTAAATAAGATTTTAGTCACCATGGTCTTCAATGCCATTATTAAACACAATATCATATCATCTAAAAAAAGTATTTGGTGTTACAAAATCTAACTATCATCCACAGCAACGACGATAGTCATGATTAGCCTTGAAATCAATAAAGAATAAAAAATTCGTATTAGAGAATAAACTAATGCCTCGCCGGACGACACTCAACAGCCCTGTCTGACACAACAAGTGAAAAATATCCAAAAATATTGCTCGTCCGGCACGAAAGTCAGACAAGGTGGAGACAGAATTCTGTCAGAATGTATGTACTTAAAATAGCTTCAGTAGACCACTTAAAATAGCTTAGGGTGTCATTGCCTCACGGCCCTATAGAGACCTCACATTTTCTCTAATGAATCATGAGAACTAAACCTGGCCTTGAAATAGTGCACTAACCCATGCCACATGTATGATTCTAGATTGATGAAAATTGCTACATCCTTGTAGAGTAATAGTAAATATTTATAAAGCATATATAGCAAGAAATTAGTGAGAGGCAACCTAATTTCAATATTCAGTGTAACTTACTTGCATACAATTTTTTTTTGTTAGGCCCGGGTGAGTGGTAGCCAGCGCGTCGTTCCAGGAGTCATTATTGTCGGAGACTAGGAAGGGGGTAACCCTTGGGGAATCACCAACGTAACTAACTCAACTTCCATCGTGTCGGCATGGATTTCTAGCTAACGGCTGCCCCTTGGGACTCGGCCACTCTAACGTGCCTTGCCACGAGCTCTGTCCCTTCTTGTCCAAGCGTTTTCAGCTCGCCAGTTTCGATCACTTCTTTTCTTCCGAGTGGCTTCGATGTATAGTAGCATGCAGCTCAGCTCAGGAGACGTCGGGATGATCTTCGAACCCTATACAGAGCTCATCAACAAATGAAAATGGAGCTGCATCGATCTCGTGACGGAACTGGGAGGTTCTCTGGCTGCAATGTAACAGTATTTTCGCTCCTTTTGAAAGCCTAGAGCTCCTGTACCTAGTGTGGTAGATAGTGGAACAGTCTTCACTACGCTTTTTCATTTCATGTCCCTTGCTTGATTAAAACCATGGAGTCGTAAATGTGCCTCCGCCTTTTCCTAGAGTTTCAACTTTACTCTGGAGGAGCTTTAAAAGGGAAGAAGGTTTCTGGAATTTAACTTGGAAGATAGCCAACAATGTGTCACTTTCACATTTGTATCCACATCTGCAAGACGGATTTCCACATGGGACGCTCGAAGCTGTAAAGTTAAAGAATGTTATGAGTGGTAAACGTCAATTCCATTAAACTGGCGCTTTGGACCTTCAATCAAGGGAGGAAGGACATGATTTGCGGGAGCAGGGAGGTGGGTGTCTTGAAAATCCTAGATTATTGATGCCAATGTTGTGAATGAAGTGCAATTCACATCTCAATTTGCAAATCTACAGGGCACAGTGCTCAAGCTAACGTAAACATCAAAATGGTGCACAAAGTGCAGCCAATTCAAAGGAATTGAGGTTGGGTGCTTGTGGATTGTTGACAAGCAACGATAGAGCTTACTTTTGTCAAAAATCTTCCAGCATGGTGATGTATTTCGAGGATGACGAAGAGTTCGAAGAGCATCCCGACGTCGACGTCATGAAGTGTGTGTGCGTGAACAACGACGACGGTGGTGTGAGCGCTCCTGCAGACAATAAAAATAAAAATAACAACAATATGCCGAAACTGGGGGATCCTCCCGTAATTTCCTGCCATCTCATTCTTCGGTTGCTGGATGGCGCCCTCAATATGATGAGGTACGGGCGATTAATCAGTCAGTGTGTTAATTAATTTCAGGCTGTGCACACTTCTTCTTTCGAGGGATTTCGATGGTGTGCCTATATAATCATAAAATCACAAGTTTACGTAGTTGCAATTAATCTTGATAGACCTCGAGGACGTGAAACACATTCGTGTCCTGTGTTAATTTGTGGAGCTAGTTCTGTGATTGTTTGGAAGGTTACTGTAGAATTGTACCTTATGGATACTACTGAATTGCAGGTCCTCTGGTTTTGCTACTTTATAATGCATTTGTGAAGTAATTTGACTGAAGTGACCATTTGCAATAGATCTTTTGTTTAGTTTACAGTGTAAAGTGTAAAAGCTTTCAACATGTGCTCAGCTTTCTATTGTAGTTTGCAGTATGGTAGAACCGCCCATTACCAGCCATAACCCATGGTCAATACATAGGTAATGGGAAATTCAATAGAGAGATGACTGGCACATAATCATTAAATTTTCAGTTTCCAACCATCTTGTAGCCATTACTGTAATGACAGATATGCTTCGATTTGAGAGCCCAATTAGTCTCTAGATGAGCAGTGATGGAAGAATCTATATATTGGGGATGGGAGCAGGTCAATTTTTGGCTTCTAAAATTCATAACAATTTGAATTTTAGGAATAAAATTACGAAACTTTGGCAATGCCCATGATTTCTATCTGTCCACAGGGTTGTAAATTAAAATTGCCTTCTACAACTCCGGACCATACACAGATTCCTTAAGTGGTTGGTCATGGGCGGTTCTACTATACATAGGGTCTCCATGATTCTACCAACCTGCCACGAATCGATTGACAGTCATTACTCAAAAGTCTTGAATGGCATTCAGGTCCCTACAATATGTTACTGTTGGGCTCATGAGCAAGCTGGACGACATGAAGTACAATTTTCCATACGAGGTATGAGAGGATTCTGAATTGTTAGGGACCTGTTGGAGTGTCCAGTAGTGAACCTTGTAACCACAGCAACTCATAACATAAATTCTGTTGTATTGGTGCGATTCAGAGCTCCAAAATTTTGACATTCAAACCGCACTAAGCTTTAAAAACTAGGAAATAATGCTGTAGATTTACGTTTCAGGGCATCCTCCTTTAAAAGTGCCAACATGATAAACTTCTGCAGTTCTGCCAATATAATGAAATTGATTGAGTGATTTTCACACTACTCTGGATCCCATTTCTGAGCCAATTCTACTGGACAACAACAAATTGCGCATAGTATTTTGTTCTTGTAAAAATTCTCACCTAATTAGCTTCTACTGTCATAATCTCTTTGAGCCTATTAATTAAGTGCAGGATTTGTATGAGAAGCTGCGGTGGCACGCCAATTGCTACTGGGAGTGGCAAGAGGCCGACACTTCCAAGTTCACGGAGTCACAGCAAGCCGTGGTGGACTCCGTCAAAGCACTCTGCTACTTCTTCATGGATGTAAGATATAGAGCAAATTCAGGCATTGCTTAGTCCTGCTGAGGTTACTGGAGAGAATCCTCTCAAGTCCTTTTTGAATTTTTGCATATTATTGCTTCTTATTTTGTATACAAATTATATGCCCCAATTCATCAAATTCGTTATAAGGAAGGATTGGTTCTAAAACATTCAAGCGTTACTTTGAAAGAGTAGAAATTATTTGGACATAATTGATTGTCTGAAGCATTTTTTGTTCATCATCCACAGTAAAGACTTAGGACCGCTTAGTTAGGGCTTAAGGTAGAGGATAGTATCAGATGTAACAAACGCATCCAATCATTCTTGGATTCACCAAGAATGATCCCCTGATTAAGCTGCAGCCACGTGATGGAATAATCATTTCATCTGTTGTGCAGTTCTCATTTCTCAAGGATGGCATTTGTCTTCTCTTAAAAACAACTTTTAGTAGGTTTAATCGGACTAACACTAAATCTTCCCAGTAGATAAATACGCCAATTTCAAAACAACACGGTACGGTGGAGTGATTTGCGCTAGCCCAAAATTAAAATCTCGTACGCAAGAAGAGGGCCCGATCAGATGTCGTAAACCCAATCAATCCATCGAGGAAATTGGCCAGGATGATCACCAGTTTCAGTTACAGTCACAGGAGAAACCCAAAATGAAAATTGTACAAATGCTCTATTCTGTCTTTAGAAATTGAACACATGTCCGTTTGTGCCGAAATTTCTTTCCTCGTGTATCAAATCCAATTCTCTCATCACTAGTCATTGACTACGAAACTCTTCGTATTATTATTCCACAGATGGACATTTTGGATTTCTCTTGTGGATGCAGCCAGTTGATGAGAATTCAAATTATAATGTGATTATGTGATGTGTGTGGGGTGCAGTTCTCCAGGATGCACACGGAAGGCGCCGGCATCTTCAAGACAAAAGTGGTGCCCAGTGGGCGGAGATTCTTCTTGGGCGGCAACTGGAAGTGTAACGGCACAACGGAGTCCATCAGCAAGCTGGTTCAGGAGCTGAACAGCGTGCGCTTCGAGGATCCCGAGGATGTGGACATCGTGGTGTGCCCACCGTTGCTATACATCAACCAGGTCCTGTCTTCGCTCACCCCGCGCATCCATGTGGGCGCCCAGAACTGTTGGACAGGCAAGCCCTCGCTTATGTCCACAATTGGTCTCATGCATTCCCCTTACTGTCAATTTCGTGAAATTGGAGCGATTACTACGCCAAAAAATTGTGACCCAAATCTACACCAATTGTCACTTGACGTCGTGTCAATGATGGAGGGGCATGCCAAAGGTACCATGCCAATTGTGACAAATCGTAGTTGCAGGCAAGGGCGGGGCATTCACTGGTGAGACAAGCGCCGAGCAGCTTGCAGACATGGGCGTGAAATGGGTGGTGGCAGGCCATGCTGAGAGGCGGCATATCCTGGGCGAGACGAATGCCATGGTAGCTCGTAAAGCCTCCTTTGCCATATCCCAAGGCTTGAGCGTCATCATCGCCATTGGGGAAACGCTCGATGAGCGAGACATGGAGATCACCAACGACGTTCTGTTTGAGCAGCTACAGGCCAGTCTTTAATTTTCAATTCAATTTTCCATTCCCTGCAAGATAAGGTTGCATACCTACTTTACGGTGGACGTAGAATCAGTGGCTTTCACGCAGCATTTGTCAAGCATTTAAGAATGTACTCCACCTAAGCATTTGAACCAGTCACTGTGTGGGTAACAGATCATCTACAGATGAAACTTTGAACCCTTAAAATTTTCATATGTGGTATCTAAATAATGCATTTTTGGGTGCATTGGAACCGTCTTCGCTTCGCTAACAATAATATATTAGAACCTGACCATTCTTATGTTGGAAAGTATGTTTGGACTACTTGCAATTGTGGATACCTGAAATCTACCATCACAACTATGGAGCCCTGTGACTTTCGCAGATGGTTTACAAAATAACACTGACATTCTTTGGTGCATTGGAGTCTTCTTTTCTTTTCTTATATTTTCAAACGAGAACAAGCTAAAATCTGAAAAGTCTAAATAATAGAAACTACACAAAACCTCTCAACTTAGGTGTGGTTACCTTACAAACACAACACTGAAGTACAGGCGTTGGTGAGCACAATCGCAGACTGGTCGAGGGTGGTGCTGGCTTATGAGCCTGTGTGGGCCATTGGGACAGGGAAAGCTTGCAGCCCAACGCAAGCACAGGAGGTACAATTGTGGTGATTTCAATTGTATTGCGACACTTTCATCACTGTTTTGGCAAACATTTTGTACCGTTGTGCAGGACTTGTATCTAGATCTGCCCTAGTTATCAAATGAAAACTGCTTGTGCGTTCAGTCACTTAGGGATTAAAGCACATTGTCATAGGTACATGCTGTAATTCGGGAGTGGATGAAGAAGAACACATCAGAGGATGTGGCATCGTCTCTGCGGATCATCTACGGGGCATCGGTGTCGTCAACCACTTGTAATGAGCTTGCCAAGCAGCCAGATATTGATGGGTTCTTTGTCGGGGGTGCGGCTTGGAATGCTGTTGAGTTTTCCGCCATTGCGAACTCCGTCAAAGTAAAGAAGGTTTGTGCTTGCAATCACTACACTTTTCTATACTGCGGGAAAGGAATCAATGGTGTCAAGGAAAAGAATCAGTGGTGTCCAATTATATCGTGGATTTAAATATCTTCAAAGATTGAAGGTATCTATCTTCACAACATGAAAACTTGGAACTCAGGCAAACCACAATCTTCAAAATGATTCTAGTCCACTGTGATTGCACGAAAATGCATAGAACTTCATAGTTCATCAATTGCAGACGTGGATATTATACAAGCTCTAATTGCAATGTTTTTATTCCAAATCATAGTGGGCAGCTTGCAGGTGAATGTTGTCACTTAATTAAGCTTAGCTAGCTTTCTGTCACTGTGTTTTATTCATTTTCTGTTCTTGGGGATTTTGAATGCATTGATCTGCAGCTGGAGTGAGGAATATTTGCTATCTAATATGTGATTTTGACAACAATTTAGAAATTGGGGGTGTTGGCCAGAATGTAGATTTTGCAGTGGAGCAGATGGAGGCTCTAGGGGAAGAGCCGGATCCGAAATGGCACCAGTTTCTGGAAGTCCTCCTTCAGGTAGACAGCTTGCTAGATTGAGAAAAAGGGAATTTCCATTAAATGGGCACATACCCCCCAATTGACAAAGTTTATTATAATATTACTTTACTAAACTTATCAAAGGAAGGATTGGTTTTGCATCTCCGTGTTGGCAATTGGGAGATGTATATGATATAGACCTAATATTGTAATTAAAATAGTGTAATTGAAATACAAGCTGATTGATCAGGAAAATAAATAAATATTTGGTATTTTAATTACACCATGCAACATTGCTTTAGTTGGTCCTGAAGATCGCGAGTTGAGTCTGTTTTTTTGTGTCTGTGCGTGTGTTGAACGGAAGGGTGGCAGTTGCGAGCACTGGCCTTGAAGCGATTTTCAACATCGTTGTTTGAGCAAGAATGCATTGACGGGTACCGTGCAAATGTCGACGCTAAACTTGAAAATGTAAATACTTTTCAATTCATCTCAGGGTAGAGAGAATTACACTGGTTTATCCTCGTAGCGAAGTTAGAACAAAATTTAGTGTCACCAGAAATTTTTTGAGTTACCTGCAAAATTAATGTAGCTACAGTTTTTTGTTTTTTTTAATGGAAATTAGCACACTGCAGTAATAACTTAAGCAAGACTAAGTATATCACAATAGTGTAACTTTGATACATTAGTGTCACACTTACTAATAGGATACTCGAGTGTACTGCGTATTGTACTAGAGATTATATTTAGTTCAATGCAAGAATTTTCATTCAAGCATGGTTTATTATGTTCTGAATGTACTCCATATGATGTGCGTGCCGGAAAATTAAGGTAGAGAAAATACTTTAATCATTTTAAACAAGTGTCATTTGGGGGGGATGTTAGAGATGAATCATTTGAAGTCAAATTTTTATCACTATATATGATTAATTTTATGCAATTTCAAAGCGGGAAGATGTACACAACTCAAGTTCCATTCTAAAACAAGTGGCCATAGACATTTAGCCAAAGCCTGATTACACCCAACTTGCTAATTGAAGGCCGACTGAGTGTGTGAATAGATGCAATGCTGTTGATAACAGCATCGATGAAGAGGACAAGGTTAGGTCCCTGATGGTTTTTGTATCCTCTCTGTAATTCTGTGACTCTGTCCATTGTGACCTCAGGCAACAGCTTTGCACATAGAAGCAACAAAACAACTGGCAGCAGAAAGGGCTCAGCGTGAAGCAGACTACAAAGCCTACTTGGATGCTGAGCTCGCCATTATTCGTAAGAGCTTCTCTTATTACACCCACTTGTAAAGTTATCTACGTGACTCTTTATATATGCCATATGACACGAAATACAATTTTGAGTGTCGTTATTTATCTCCGTGTTAGTGAAAATATACCTGTTTCTACATGAACCTGCTACCATTGTTTCTAGTGTTTGTTATACATATGAAATGGGGCCTGTGAATTAGGTGATCGTGAAGCATCCAATTTGCAACATGAGCTCTTGGAAAAGCGCACAGAGGAGGATTTCAAATCTCTCGAGGACCAAGAATTTGGCATCTTCGATGCTGAGGTATGAAAATGAATCTACTTTCTGGAGCTCTCTCGAGCACTTAATAAGGCTTAATGTTAAAAGAACTTGTTATAGGCTTCTGCGTGTGGAGTCTACTTGTCAATATGCTGTACTATTGCAACACTGATTATGAAATAGTTCATACGTGAAATGCTGTATGTTGAAGAGGATGCTAATTTTTGTTGTTGCTACGGTAATGAGCAGTACTCACCACTTACAAAGGAAAACACAGAATTGGCAGAGAAGCTCTTGGACTTACAAGTAATATTTTAATTGCCTGTCCTCACAACTTGAATCCCAAATTCCCAATACTAAAGACCTAGCTGATAATACTAATTTAGGCTTAATGAACTCCAAAAGATGGTATTTAAGTAAACCCTGTTTTGCTTGCTTTCAATACTCTGTTAAATGCGGGTACCTGAAATGGACACAGAACTCCTGCCGTACTTGGGAGCTGCAGCAGAGGGGTAAGAATGGGCAAAGTGCAGAAGAAGTAGCCGACCTAATGTGGGTATATGAGCATGACACTAAAACAAAAACAGAAGAGCTTGCAGAAATGAGGGTGAGACACAAACACAATATGAAATAGTATCCATGATGGGGTGCTTGAATGCTCTATACTTTGTACTTAAGGGGAGAAAACAGCAACTTAATGGCAGAGGAATTAGCGTCAATTTTGTTAAATTGGTGGAATTTCACGACTTCGACCTGAAAAGTTAATCTATACCTTCTAAATTTTAGAGCTATCTGCAGATGAATGCTACCAGAATAAGCCATTTTAACAGAGTTGATTATGGAAGTTTTACTGACTGGTGGTATTGTAATAACAGGTGGAAAATGATAAGCAAGGAGCACACTTGAAAGAGATGCTAATGTATTATGTCCATAAAGACCAAGAGGTGTGGTTTCCTTCACAATCTTTGGATAACTATAACTTCTAACTAATCCTTCTAACTCTTAATCTCTCCGTACCCTACACCATCACAAAGCTCGTCACGTCACGTTTCAAGGTGAAGTGGATGGCATTAGAGCGAATTTCATTGCCGTTCGGCTCCCAAGATTCTTGAATCCATGTATTCACTATAACACAAACCCGAAAGAATTTTTAATTTGCATCATGACAGACGAAGTAACAAAAAGACACTGTGCAAAAGTTGATTCGAGATCAATTCTAAAGGACCATAATCCCTCTAGTATCTGTGAACCATTATTTTAAGGAATGGAGTTGAAGATTTTAGGTCTCAAGTTATTGATTTCTGATTCTGGATCTGGAAGGGCATTAAGGAAATGCTATTCATGATGGTTCGTGTGACAAATTTGATGTTCATGTGGCTACAGGCAGCGCGCATAGAAGCAGAGCGATTGCAAAACGCATATGCCATCTGCGTATGAATGCCCAACCACTCGAATACTTAACGTCATTAATATACATTAATATAATATTTGAGTAACTTGGCAAATGTCAGCTGAAATTGCTGAAGTTTAGTACAATTGCACGGATCTTAAATCTATGCACTTGTCTTCGTTATCAAAGAAAGAATACTTGAGCATCTCATTCTTGGGAATCGAAGAATCGCCACTTTAATTGAAATTAAATTCATTGACTTAGCGAAGGATTTCAGTTTCAAAACAACAAGGTGCTACTGAAGGAGCAACTTCTGAATGCTTGCAGGAAAAGAAGCAGAAAAGGTGGCAGCCATTTTATGCAGTATTACGCATTCAACGATACTGGAAACGATACCTCAAAAGAAGAACGGCGGTATTGAACCTGCGACAAAGGTACAAAAAAACAGTCTAAACTCATGACTTTTCCTGATTCTATGTTTGGATTTTCTAGTTCATGGGGTTCATTCTGAATTCGGTACAATTGAGCCCGGGGCCACATGAAGCAAGAGACAACGCGCAACATGCTCAGGGAAGATTTGACATGGAGTTGTGTGCACTGGCAGGGCAAAAAGGGAGGTAAAAAGGGAGGCAAAAAGGGCAAAAAAGGCAAAAAATAGAAAGCAACAGGGCGGAGCCTGGATGGCAATGTAACATGTTTCAGCCCACTACAGTGATGAGGTGCATAATCTTGAAATAAAACCTCCAGCAATCACGAATTGGTTTGTCATCTCTGCTAAAGTTTTCAAGATCTGCCTTTCAAGTTAGAGTAGCATAGCAAAGCATGTCTAGAATTGAATTCTCCACACCTCCAACACTTTCAATGTGGAAATTGGATGTTGGATTAACTGGAATTAATGTGAACCATCATTAACAGGCAGAGAGATGGAGTGCTCTTGCTATCCTTTCTTTCTAATCCAATTATGGAAAGTCAAGAAGGAAGGGTTCCTGCTCCATACCGCAATAAATCCTGAACGGCGAGTGCGATGGAATGTGCTGGGCCTGCTTTGCAATCAGACTGTAACCTTTGTAGTTCAAGAAGGCGATTGTGCATGACTTGGAGTCGGTCAGGTGATTGAAGGTATTCAGCGGCTAAGACGGCCACTTCCATCGGATCAATCTCACCTATAAGCTCTGGGACAATCTTCTCTCCAGCCCACCTGTAAAAAAAATCAAATCTTTAGTTGACTTAGGACCTTAATAAACACATCATTTACACTCAAGTGTTCTGATTATGGAAAGTTACTTGAAAACTTTGCTACACTATTTGAAGGAAGGTCCTCAAGAACTTTCCAGCAATGATAGAAAGCAGTGACATGACATGGATGGTGCAAGAGCATTAACGTGAGGCAGGTGCTTATCATGTCCTTCAGAAAGGAACTGTATTACAGAGGAAAAATTCAAAGCAGCAACATTTTACGAATGCTGATCAGTCTATACTTTAAAGAAACTGAAAGCATACCAAGTACTCAAAATTGCATCCATGAGAGGATAGCATGAGTAGGACCTTTGAAAAGGTATTATATTCCTTTATCAAATTTAAAAAGATACCAAAAAAATCTCTTCTTCTGAGAAAAGTAAATAATGAAACAAGTATGTTACCTGTTGGGCCACGAGATAAAGCCAGCTGTGTTAAGTATGAAAAGGTTAATCAGGTGCGCCATTGCTGCACCCGCTTGGCCGGGAACTGCTGAGAGTAGACCCAATAGTCCTCCTGTTGCCCCTCTAAAAGTCTGCGCAAGATCCAAATGTCACCATCAACAGGTCTTGTCCACAAATTTTTCGCTACACTTGAAAGTCATACTGAAAGTTCATAGTTTCGGTTTTCAAACAAGACTTTTATTACCGGTACATAAGTAGAAATAGATTCTCAAGTTAACGTTCCAATTGAGAGTCAGTAAACCGCTCAAAAGCTGTTGAACAAAGCAGGATAAAGATACCTCCAGAAAATATGTCGGAAGGACCACAAGCATAGGAACACCTAACGTCCCAAGCTCCGCTGTGTTTGTACCCACCTGCACGGTGAAAAAGATGATCAGACGACGATGCTTGTCACCTTTCCACAAAGGGCTGATAAAAAAATAGAATATCCACCTAATCAGTCAAAAAGAAATCCCGCAAAAGATATCATCAGTACATTGTGGAACATGAAATTTATAAGTGCACAGAACTCTAGAACAATATCTGATTTATTTCTTTTCCTGTTTGAACCTATTCTCTCGACAATCCGTAAAGAATTACTCACGGCAATTCATAATCTTGTTGCTTCGTGGAGTGATATCCAACAACGATGGAGCTTTACCCCTAGGTGCCGAAATGAATTAAAGTGGACACTATATCATGTAGGAAGCTTCAAATAAGGTAAATAAAATATACCAGACGAAGAGAAAACATACTCAACATTTGGATGATAAAAATTATTCTGAAAGATACCCCAATTACCTTCCAAAGTAGACTTTGTATTGGGCACATAGGAATTAACATATAGATTACAAGCATGGACTAGAAAGGAAGAGTATAGATCAGTACCGTTGTTAGACAGATGGTGCAGCCCTGATACAGAGAATATGGCGGAAACTCCTGCCGAATCTCTATAGAGACCCCTCTCTCTGTCACCAGCTTCCCCAGCTCCTCAACAGTCAATCGATTCAAGGTTGACTCATTCTCAGAGCTTCCTCTGTGCAAATTGGAGAGTGGTTCTGATTGATTTTTGATGAAGTGCCCCGAAGCCCAGTGGAAACGGGATATAAGAGGGTTGGAAGCTGCATTGGCATAGTGTTGAAGCTCATTCACAGTTACGGTGGGAGCCAAAGGCAACAAAAACCGCACCTGGCCCCCCATACTATCCTGCCACCCCACCCACCCTACGTCAGTAAAATTGTCCACACTGAGAGTTACAACTTACGTATAAAACATATTGAATACCGAAGAGATTGACTCCCACGGTTCATCAGCCCGCAAGTCGCCCACATGGCTAAACGAGATCCATATCTATGGGAGTCGAAATAATTTACTTAGGAGGCTTCTAAGGCAGGTAACAAAATGAATCAATGGAGAGAAGAAATAAAACCTACATTTTTGAGCTAAAGGAAAACATTCTTAAAGTTCCTGTCATTGATTGTCAGCATCCTAGGTCGACTTCCTAATATTTAGTTTGGGCAATAGAGGTTAAAGTGCATGATTACTCTCGCAGCCTTTTGCAAAAACCGAGAATTCATTTTCCCTACTTGTATGCTGAGTGCCCTAACATAGACAGAATAGGACATACGAAAGCTGGATTAAGAGAGGAACCTACATCTGATGTAGACAGTCTGCAACTGCCATGAAATAGGGCACACCGATGGCCAATTTCGCATCCTGCACATTTGTACCAGAACAAAACTTCTGTTATCACTGATCACTGGTAACATTCTTCACAGCTACAACTGGGGTCCCTTTGAAATCTGACGCACATGGGTCAATAAATGTGAAAGAAACACATGACAAGCGATCTTCCAGATATCTTCCATTCAAGCATCTACTGACGTAAAATTGCAAATGTAGGCATAAGTGCAGGCATATTCACCACTCCATTAATTATGCTAGGGACATTTCATGCCTAGTCCATACTTGCTGATCCACAAATACGAGCAAAATAAAGCTCGCAAAGTCATCAATCCAGAATACAGCAAAGAGCAACATCTGAAATAGACCCCACCTCTTAAAAATAAGATGGGCCAAAACTGACAAGAGCAGGTAAGATTACGACGACCAGACGGAGCCAGTAGTTACCATTTAACATGAGACCTAATTTCCAAAAGTAAAAACTATTCCGAAGCGTGATGATTCAACTGCAGCTCTTGCAATAAGAACATGCATCAATCCTCAATAGCTCAAGCTGCAGGAAAATCAAAACTATAGGACCGAACGTTCTTGTCCACCAGTAATTGTACTAACAACAGTTACAACATACTCTTCAGTAAGATTAGATTGTTTCAAGAACTATTAGAAAACATCATAAAGGGAATCTTACCTTCAGGGGGAGGTCACTCTATGGTCTTGTGCATCATGGGGAGGCCATTGTATGATCAGTGTGACCATAGACAGACCTTTAATGAGAAGATTCTTTTCATGATGATGTCTAAAAGGTCTAAATCATTCTAAGTTTGATTGAAAACATTGTTTTATAAAATGCCTTTCAGAGTTCAAAGAGTACCTTGGAACCAGGGAGAAGACCAACAATGGGGACACCTTTCCTATCTTGGGCATCAGACGGCAGTTTGACTGATGAGGGTGAACTCCCCACGGCATCCACGAACAAGTCTCCAACTACCTGGCAACGGCTGCGGGCCCATTGCGGAACTCCTAATAAAAGATCCTCGGAACGCAGCATGTATCCATCCACCAATCTGCTCCCATAATCACATCAGATTAACGTAACATTCTTTAGCAGTCTTGGCACCCTCTGTACAATACCTGTGATTCCCTTTCTACATGAATTTTACACTAAAAAATCTATTTAAGATTAGGTGGCACTCCATGACTAGCCCTCTCGACCAAAATTTATATAAAATTGAATCATGGAGTCTAATTCCAAGCTGCTGCTCCTGGTGGAATTAGAATTCGAAGTAAGATTAGAATTTTGAGAATGATCGACAAGATAAACTATATCTAACACTTGTCATCACAGTTGGGTCCTCACTCACTAAATAAATGAGAATCGATTAGAACAATGATGTGAATTTGTCACTTGTCAAGGGCCTCTAACAATTATAGCCCAATAGTAGGTAAAAATTTAGGGTTCATTTGATAACGAAATTAGCTCTTCTAAATGACAAAAATGGTCATCTCTACAATCTCACTTTACATATTCATTTTAATCCTTTCTTCTTCTTTAGCTGGGAATCTTTTATTTCAATTCATTTATGATAGCCATAACAGTCCCAACATTCTGCCCCACCAAATACGTTGAATTGACGGAAATGTATGTTCTCACATTTACCACACTGAATGAATTGTTGCACAAGCCCAAAAGAGATATTCATCACCAAGACCAAATTAGACTGAAAATAGAAACAAATAAACAAACAGGACGGCTTCTTCTGGTCAGCAGCACTACGTTCATAACAATGGGATAATGAGGAAATGTCGACACATACCCAGGCCATCGTGCTGCATCTTCAGCATACATAAGTGTCTTGTAACCTAATCTCCATCCCAGGACAAGCTGAATTCAAAATCCAAAAGCTTGGTAAACTTCCCACAACCTCATCAACAACCCCAGCATTACACATCCAAGTCGATTCACCACGCAGTCTCCAGTCCAGGTAGAATGCAACAAGCATAATCAAGAAAGGAACCGCATCGAGAAGAATATCATATCAAGACTCCAAGAGTGCCCCAATGACTTAATTTTGGTAACATCTTCAAGCTCAAATACTACTGAACTGGTATGTGTAATAGCCACCTAAACACAACATTCTAGAGAGCCACTGTTAAGAATGAATTCTAGACAACCCTCTGAATTGGCATGAAACAGGACTCTTTTGAAACATAAAAAGGAACTCTTGATCCTTAGTTTTGCAAAGTTAGCACAATTTTAACAAGTGAGCTCCTCAAGCCAACGAATGGTTGTCCTCACAATGAGTATGCTAGAGCATTAATATTACCAGATACGCTTTGATTTGGCATGAAATATCCTCTAAATAACCTATAACTCGTGCTTGGCACTGTTCTCAAAAGATGCCCTGCCTTTACTACTCAAGATTGTTGAGACAGAATGACAACATAAGTTCTCTTTCAAAAACACTTGCAAAAGTTCAGCGTCTCATTACAGAATAAACAAACACATGAAGAAGTCTAGCATACCGTAAAAAACTGGTCGCCGCCTAGGAATATACACACGCCTCGCTTATGCCAATCCCAACCGTCGCGTGTTCGACCCAGAAGCAGGAGGGAAAAAAACCCTTCTGGTCCCTACAATTTCACCATATATCTGGGTTCAGACCACAGTAACAAGTTGCGCGCTATCCTAAACCCTAAAACCGAACACTCCATCAAACAATACCGGAACGTAACCTGCAACAACACGTTCATGCGTTCTCCAATACTAGTCTACCAATATCATGCATAAACTTATCAGACCTGGCATCGGTCAATCTCCTCGAATGATTGAAGCAGTTGGAGCTCTCCACCAGAGGCATGTGGGCATGGTGCTAACACCACCTACACAATGAAAATCGCAGATTACTTTGGCATGATTGTGAGAAGGTAGAAGACAAGAGCTGGTCTCTGTCAACAATACAAAACACTAGCAGAAAATTCATCCCAAAAGTATTCTAGAGAACCTAACCACGTTACAATTGCCAAGGATTACGTTATCAACTGCCTTAACTCCCAAAGGATTGCACTACATTTGGGATTTTGTAATTTTCACGCTATTCAAAATAGTTGAGTAACACGATGAGTACGAAAGTGATACTCTTCTTTCAATCCAAATTTTGTTGTTTGTTCTTACGAATGAATCTCTTAAAGGGTTTAGTGACTTGAGGAAAATACTAATTACATACAACCAAAAAAGGGTTAAATGGCATTAGAATTTGCAGGTCTAACATGGCTAAGTTTTCCAGAATACCTCTGGGGGTTTTCTACTACCAAAGAGAACTTCTACAAACCAAGCCATCAACTGATGAATGAACATGGCAATTGATTTTATAAGTAGCCATCAAAGATGTTAAAATTGGTAGACAACTGCACACATGAAATCAAATGCAGCCAGAAGGAAGAGGTAATTAATTATGACACACACTTAAAATGCATCACTGAAAAATCCTGAACGATGAGAACATATTGATTTTGAAATGTATACCACCTTAACATCAGGATCCTATTGATTTCGGGTCATATACCAAAAAAATTTAAAGCCCTTATAACTACTACACATAGTGTTTAAATAACACATTCTTCGATGCATTGGAATCCTCTGTGATTGCCTAACAAAAATGTAGCACTAATTTAACCATAGTGTCAAGTAAGGTTATGTGTTTCACATACCGAGATGCGCATATCAACAGCATCGTCCTCTGCTGTCCGCCGCAGCTTTGCAACCACGGGCTTCACCCACGTCGCCACCTCACCAGGCCCATTCGTCAGGATCACGACATCCACTGCCTCACTCCCCACCTCGGCTCGTGTATCACACAAACTCGCTCCATCTCTGCAAATCGTGCCTTCACCTGCACGCGCGAAACCATAACCTCAGCAGCTAACCCTAAAGAGCCAAAGGATTCATGGTTTGAAAACGACCAATTCAATTCATCATAACGTGAAAAGGAGGTCATGCTTATAAAAAACAACATGAGGCCCAATTTGGACTTCTTGGTTCCCTAAAGAACTCCTAACGATCCAGGGCTCATGATTCCAAAACCACCAATTCAATTCATCATATTGTGAAAATAAAATGCAGGTGAGGCCAGGGAAACCTTAATAAGTACATTCCACGCATTCGTCAAAAACTAAATAAAATTGAAAAAAGTACCCATATGCCCAACTCAAAACTGCTAAAGAAAAACAAGAGATCCAATTTGAACCTTGGTCCCTTAGGAATCATGAAAATTCAGAAGCATATATGAGGAGTAGCTGAAATCCACCTTCCACCATCATCCAATGCCTGAGTTCACGATTATCACCACAACATCCCCAAATGGCTCCCCACTGAATTGGTCATTTTCTCACACGACACCATTGAAAGGAGCTTACAAACAAGCAATTCTAGAGTACGTCTTTAAACCCTAAACCCTAAACCCTACCAGGCCCGCAAATTCTTCAGCCCATCAAAAATCTTCACAGGAAAAAAGAAGTGTAGAACCTACCTCGTCTCTGAAAGTGCGACGCCCAAGAGAATTTTGTTCGTGGAATGTGAGGAGTATTGAATCGAGGAGCAACAGTCGAAGGGTAGAATTTGGGTTTGGGAGATTCTGGATTGCTGGAGTTTGCAGAAGAAAAAGTTGGAATGCTCAAAAGAGCGGGATGGCACAGCAATGTTGCCATTGCGTATGGGAAGGTTACGACGTCATCGCTCACGATAGCTGTTGCCGATTGTTCCCGAAATCGGAAATTATGGGCGTTGGGCGTTGGGCGTTGAAGATTGGAGGCTGAACTCAGAGTCTCGGCACTTCACGACAGTTTGAGTGATATTTAGAGTGGGTCATTTAATAGTGTTATTTATCTCTGCTACTAAAACTTGCAGTGTGTTTCCTGAACATGCTTGTTTTTAAAAAAAATAATAATTTTAAAAATTAAAAATTAAAAATTACTAAGCCCAATCCACCCTTTCCAACTTAGATGCACACCGAAATCAAATATATGGAAGGCAACATAGTCGTAAACCAGCCTATGAGAGGCAGAAAGATTGGTTTGCCCTGTTGGCATTGTTGAATTTTTTCTTAAATTTTTATAAAGACAAATGTGAGAAATGGAGAGTCAGAGCAATTGAAATTTTATTTCTTTGAAAATTATGCATTTGTTATGAATTTTTAAAGTGTGATGCCCAATTTACCACACAAAGTCTCTAAACTATCCCAACCCCCCCCCCAAAGTGTATCCATAATGGTCATCTTATTCATCTAAAGCACTCACAATATTTCCTAACATGACCTCAATATAAAGGCCTACAAAAATCACTTCTTATGATGAATTTATACTAGAAAGGTGGAAATTTCTACCATAGTCACTAAACACTCCATCACTATCATCCAAGACATTGATTGTGGCCACTAACTTAACCTAATGTAGCCCAAATCTCAATTTATTTATTGAAAAAGTTTGTCATGGATTGATGCAAGACTATAATGGGTCATTCCCTAAGTGTCTATCGTGGAAGGTTTGCTTATCATAGGTTGATTTACCTTAGTAGTAGAAGAGAGATTTCTTAGCACCAAGCTCAAGGGTCAGAATTTGTTGCAAAAAATTTACATAGAAGATAGTATCCACTAAGAATATAGGTGCAATTTTTGTTTCAATTTTCAATTTCTCTAAAAGTCATTCATCATATATTTTTTGTTCTCCACAACATTTGGAGGAAATGTAAAAAAAATATTAAAAAAAAAATGTATTGAACAAATTATATATATAGCTAAAGAGCTCAAGTTAAAATAGGGTGGGCTTTTACTATGCAAATTTGTTGTCTACTATTGCTACCAAGCTCAAGTGAAGTCAAGGGAATCAATGTCATTTGAATATTCTACACAAAAATTAGAAGAACTCAATCAATTTTTTGAATATTTTCTTGAATATTTTCATTATTTTCAATGTCCTAATTTTGAACATTTTCAGTGAATATCTATACTTTCTCTAGATGTTCTAGGGTACACTTTTAAATATATTCTTAAATTAGTTTATTAACCCCCAAAGTCTCATTGTTCCCTTGGGGGACAATATAGATTTTAGGGAGGCTCTTATTGTCTCAATATTCATCATGATTTTTTTTAATTTTTTGTGAAGGTAGAAAAATACAATAGCTTTCTAGAAATATAATTATTATTTCCTTCAGTGCCTAGTAGCAAAAGTTATGGCACAGAAAGTTCTTTTTTTTGGTGCAGTGGGCAAAAATCTTCTCACACAAAAAATTAAGAGAAAAATAGTGTCTTATATATTGTAATTTTATCTATATTGGAAGATTTGATTCATTCCATTTGGATTTGTTGTGTGAAAGTTATGGACAATATTATTTTTTGGGGAATTAGAGCATCTTCTTGAAAAAATAACTTGTAGGATTCATTTCAAAATGCAATTTTCACAATTTTTTTTCTCAAGGTTTAATTTGCTTGCTAAAACAATCCGACCATTGGGATTGTAGTGTTTCAATCCCATCTTAGAGCTTTTAACAATTTAGTTTTTCTTTCCATTTTGGACCTACTTCTACTTAACAATTTTTTAAAGAATGAAAATCAAGTGTGTTTTTTTTAAAAAAAATTTCCTAGACTTTCCACTCAATTCTTCAATAGAAAAAAAATTAAATTCAAAGTCTATAGTACAAAATTTTCCACAAATGGTGGTCAAAGTCATCTGAAATTGCAAGCCCGGGTTCAAAAAAACTATTTTTTTCAACTTTGAATGCTAATGTCTTCCAATTTGTGCGGTCAAACTTCAAGAAATTTTAACCACATGATTTTAGACAAGTGAAGTATCAGATTCTATAGGTATCACTAGAGAAGATTTGAAGGCTCTACATGCTCGTTTCAAGGTTGTTCCCTATGGTGTCCAATAACAGTTGGCTGCTGTCTAGAAAATAAATATCCAAAAATAGAATAAAAAATAAAAGGTAATTAGTTCTGAAGTGTCACTGACTACAACAGTGGCACAATTCTTGCATTTTTCACAGCCTAGGATCTCCCCTAATGATTTAAAAATATATAATTTTTTGTTTTTCTTGGGTGAACACAACAAAATCGTCAATTTTGAGTTGTTTTTGACAAAAAAATGGCCTTGGGACTTTAGGGGTTAATGTCATTTGAATATTGTATGCAAAAGATACAAGAGTTCAAATTTTCTTTGAGGGATTTTTCAAATATGCACCCTAATTTCAATGCCATAATTTGAACATTTTGCAACGAGTATCTAACTTATTGCCTAGATTTATTATAGCCCACTTTGGAGTGTGCATTCAAATTTAACTCATCCCATCTCAAGTAACACATTGTGCACTAAGAATGGTTCATACAGATAGACTAGATAAGTACAACTTTCATGCATTCTTTCTTAAAAGATGAAAGTGCATTCCACTGCACCTAAGCATATGATACTTCAGAAGTTCAAAGATTTAAGTGGTGTAAATCCGGATAATCAATCTGCACTCATCATCTAAGATTTTAAAGTTAGTGAGAAAACTACTGAAATTTTATTTCATACCTTACGTGTAATGGGTTGCCAATAGATGACGTCAGTGATATCTTTGGTGAGACTGATCAAAACCAACAGTCTCTGCTAATATGTAAGCTTACTCCGTAATACCTTAAGTAGGCAGACAGTATAATAATCATGTTGGATCTTGTCCTAGTATGGTAAGGATAAACAACATCTTCTCATATAGACTCCAATACATAATCTCAATAAGACCGTCTAATCTACAAGTTACAAGTGACAGGGAGCCATTTGACAATACGAGCACAAAATTTTACAACTGACAACCAATCCCTTCTTTCTGGTTTCAAATCTAACACTCATCAGGGTCGAGTCTACGATCTTTACCATTGGATCATGAAGACTGTTTAGTCCTCATTGAGATTCTACTAATAAGTAGGTTAGTAGGGCAATCAAATCCAGAACCTCGTTGTGGAAAAAAAACATCCGTTGCCGCTTACGCAGCTCTACATTTACCGTTTTTCCGCAACTAGGCTCCGGATTTGAGTTATCTGGTACAAATTTGATGTGCAAATTGGAAGTACCGGTCGTTGATATTCACAACCCTGTTGCATAATCAACTATCAAGAGACTATACTAATTTCTATTTTTTACTGTGCTACTTCTTTCAGAAAGGTTCCTGCACTCACCATACTTAATCGAATGCTACAGTGGGTTGCATTGCGCGGGAGAGACAGAACCACTCGATCAGAACCAGGGATTCTCTGTCGAAATCTGAAGCTTCCGTTGATTCTTCAACGGACTGCCCCACACCATGTCCTTCTCAATACGCCATATAAATTCACATTTGTCTGGTGGTTTGGGTGGCATCTGCAACAAAGGAAAACAGTACAGGAGAGTCAGACATGAAAATTTCTAAGGTCCTGTATATCATTTCCTGTGAGCTTGACGATAAGCATAATAATCACGCATTCCATTCAATGACTACAAGGAACATGCCCAGGTAGAGCCCTGGCTTTCTAGAGTTTTCTGTCATGGTTACGTTTGAGATGAGCTATAATAAAATTTCTTGAGCCCAACCAGTACTTCAAGGAAGAATCACGGTATGCCAGATGCTACAATTCTGTTGCTATTTGACATTGGAAGAGAGTAGCTAAAACAAGGAAACTCACTGCTTTTCCACCCGGCGGGAATGATTCATTCCAGTATTCTTTCAGCCATCTCCATTCGCCATTCCAGAACACAGGTCGGGAATACCATTTTCTGCAGAAAGTTTAATCAAATCAAACGTCAGACTTTACTGAATCTGATACATCCACCATTCAGCTCACAAGGTGATAATTACGCGTTTTTGCTAATCTATCTATCTAATCAACGAGATTGTAATACACTTATCTCGAAAGGAGCAAGAGGACTGAAATGATCCTCGTTTTTTAGCACTGTGTAATAGGTCATATAGAGACTTCTCCTGTTCATTTTTACTTATTTTTTACCGACACATGAAATGTTTTTCATTGGTTCTAGAGATTAAAAAAAAACTAAACTTCTGAATTATACATGTCACAATGTGAACAACTGAATTGTGCATATGAAAAACATAAAATGAAGGTCCTTCAGGGGTTTTATGGCTGAAGCGACCCACCCAGGCCCCGAGCATTGCATTTAGGGTTTTGAGCTAGAGCAGGGAAGATATCTTACTCAGGAATCATCACTCTTGGTTTGTATGTTGCATCTTCGTCATCACAATTGATGTGACCGTGCACGGTGGATCTGAATTGGTCGTATGTCCAGTGGAATGAATCAAGGGTCTCCTTGGAGTGCACTTTATGGAAAACAGGTTCGCCCATGAACACTTTCTCCCGCTTCTCCTGCACCCCAACGAAGAGCTTTCAGTTCTGAAATGATCCCAGCAATGTTCAATCCATAGTCACCCTGCATTTCTCTCAGTAGAGAAACAACGGGGCTAATTGCAGGTGTCTCTACCTATAACCCCAAATAGAAATGATTGGAGATTTCAAAAATTTTATTCAACAGAATGAAGCCACCACTATTTCAATCATAATGTACCGCAATTCTACTAAGCATGAAAATGCCTACTTCGAAATGATGACCCAAACATGATACTATTGCATCTAAATCATATGTCTCGTTTTCATTGGGTAATGAAACTTTCAATATGTTTGAACCTTGAGGTTCACAAAAGAATGTTTACGAACTTTTTGGAGGTCATGCTTGATGGGGTCTATGATGTTCTTGGTACTGTAATGTACAGAATGCTCCTTGGACTTGGACAACTCAAAAGGATCGTATGCCACATTGATAATGTCGCGGAAAATCCTCCTTTCACCAACGGCCTTCGCATACCGATCTTGCTCATACCCTGTCTCAAAAGTATCCATTGGGTTAGTGGCTCTTCCACAGAGGAGGAAGTCAGTTGCATCGACACCCCCGACGAAGTGAGAAAGTTTGAGAGAAAGTTCGGGTGGTTTCTTTTGCACAAATCCTTGATGCTACTCAAAAAATTGAGCCCTACTCCCTACATGATGAAATCTTCATCCTCACTACGATGTAAGATACACTGTCTCTCGCAGCGTTGCAGCTGCACCAAGAAAGCTACAAACACTCTCACAAAGTAACTGCTTGTTAGCTCTGGACTAAAGGGAGGAGGCGAGTTACACGAACACAAGCTATAAGTACAATGAAGTTATCCTTGAAATTCAACACTACGTCAGATTCGTGATTGCATCATCCAAAAAGGCTTCGCAACACTTACTACCGAGATTATTCATTTGATTCTTTTCTACTTTTTCACCGAAACAGGGTTACCTCCCTCACTTTGAATGACTCTTATATGTTGGGTTTGGTGCAACCCAAAAATTGAGCCGTAGTCTCTACTACGAAATAAGCTTGTCTGTTCCCGTTTGTTTCTGAGGCAACGATCAGCAATGCCAAAACAATGTTACAGTACAAGGACAACTACAGTCAATGTCTGAAACTACTAACTCTATTTTGGTACCGAAGGCAAGGAAAAATGGCGAAACCAAGAAACACTAACAAACTACCCCAACACAGAATGCAAATGATCTATCGGGAGGATTATAAAGCTTGCTGGCTCTAAACCGAAAGGCCAGAGGCTTTGCGTCGATAGAAGCTACATCAAAAATGAATGCCCCGAAATCTGAGTAGGTCCCTTACTCAAAAAACAAACCAATCCTATGTAGTCTAACCCAATTAATCTAACTGCATGGAAAACGGCCATACTAAAGTCAAATAGGCTAATGTGTGACAAGTATGCTACAATCGATAGTGTGATAAGTGTGTACAATAATCCAGAATGAAATTGAATAGAGGGTGTCAGATAAGTGCAAAAATTTTAAAATGAATTTGGAATCGTAGAGTGTAAAGTCTGTACACCCTTAATCAACATTGCCCAGAATGTGACACCTACATTTGGACCAAAAAACGACACAAAAACCTTGCCTGTGATTGCACAAGATGAATAGAATCATAACCTGAGAGTCTAAGAATCTACTGTTGGTATTTGGTACACCCAGAGACGGTACTTGGAAATTCATAACTTATTCATAAGGTGTCCAAATGATGCATGCTAAAGTGCGTTAGAATCCTCTTTCAGTTGCCAATACGATCCAATAAAAAAGGAAAAGGAGAGACAGGGCATAGTACTCACGAAGTTTGCTGGAGATGTGTCTGGGCGAGAGCTTCCGGAGATTTTCCCCGATCTGGTCCTGAATGTTGTGGTAGACCTGGCGCTCCCACGACTTGTACAGCCCCGCTTGCTTGTCGTCATGGCATTTCTTCTCTCTTGTGAGCAGCTCATGCGACTCTTTCATCACGCCATCCTCGCTCGCCATGCCACTGTAAACCTCCTTCATCAGCTTCTGAAAGGCAGCCTCCTCCTGGGCCTCCTTCAGCGCTTGCGCTTTCAGGATCGCCTGCACGACATGAGATTAATTACATTGTCCTCAGCATGCATCTTCTCTTATATAACATTCTTGAACTTCAAGGCAGGACCCTTGATTCCCCTTATTCCTTCATTGTAAAAAATCTTGAATGCAAGCTTGCCCATGAATTGATTCTCAGATTCTCATACTTGTCACTGCGACCCCCAAGCCTCATTACTCAATCAAGAATGTTATGCATGGCTGCCTTCGATACGCTTGAATTAGCTATGCACTATATTCTAAGGCTCTGCAGACACTAAGCTTCTGAAAACTCCGTTGACTGAATCCAAGCAGTGTCTATTTATGTGTTTATTTATTCCAAGAGTAGGGGCTTACGAATCCGTGAGGTCGCTCCACATAAGGTAAGGGGTTTTAGAAGGGACACTGATTTGCTGATGCCATTGTCTGTGTTGAAAATGTTAGCCTCTGAAAGAGAAAGTGAACCATTTCGTTTTCGTTTTGATGCACGAACAATAATTTACGAACCTGAAACTGTAGGATGCACTACTAATGACACGAGGGTGCCCATGACGGTCTCTCGGTCAGTGAGGAAGACAAAAATACCAGAAAGGAATTCAAAATCGACAAGAGTACTGCGGGCTTACAAACGAACTCAGATTTTCATTATGAAAAAAGGTGATTATACGATACAGAAGGAGACGGCAAGAGGAGCCAAAACCTCGTACTCCTCCTGGGAATGGTTCACGAGGTCGCGGGGCATGGGCCGATCCGTCCATTTTCGACACATCCACCCTCCTCCTTTCTTCCGGTGAAGGCGTCCTTCAGGATCCACAATCCTGCAGAAATGCTGCACAAATCGGGCTGTCAATGTACAAAGCATTGTTACATGCACCTAAAAAACCTCGTCATCATTAACCTAGGAATTCAGCAGCATGGACACGCTCTACTGCACAGTTAGTACTCAGAGTTGTATCTGTATCCACAATTTCGTGTACTGACGGGTTACGCTGAAAGCGAACAAGCAGAGGTAGGTGGTGAAGAACCAAAACCCTCGAATCGATCGACACTCATGGCAGAACGCCATCTCCACACCAATAAGCAAACTAACTCTTCAGTACTGTAACTACTGATTCCCATGGAAGTCGAACTCGAGAAACAAGCATCAAACAATCTCATCACCTGAAATAGGCACAAGAAAACCCAGATTCGTGCCTATTTCATCTGACTTTTCAATGCACATCCATTGACGAGACCACAATAGAGCAGTGAGCAATTGCGGGGGATGAGGACACTAGTAGAAAACTAGAAAACATTGTCCGCATCAAGCCGACCGAAGCAACAAAACATATCCGAAACAACACAGAACATATCCAAATCAAGTCTGAATCCAGATTTCAGTCGTGAAACAAGTCTGAATCAACACAACTCTAGTAATTCACGTTCGTAACAAGGCGTCCAAAGAAGAAACAAACTTGTGGATTGATTTGGGCACTGTTTTCCATAAATGTTTTGATACCCACCTTCTTGTCGCCCGAGGCCACGGCCTTGTGCAACCGATTATGCGTATCCGGTCCCGGCTTCTCCCCCTTGCACTTCTGCTTCACAACTGAGTACTGTGGCACTCTTTGCCTCCAGTCCCTCGCATCCGGCAGCACCGGTGCCAAAGGATCCACATACTTCTCCACCCACCCCTCCGGTGACGCCCTCTCCAGCAGAGGCTTCAAATGATTAGACCTATGGTCAAATTCGTTAAACAGGCGTGATTCCAGTGCCAATACCGTAATTGGGGACAGAAATCCTACACAAAGCTCTAAAAACAAGGACTGGAACTTTAGATTAACGTTTGTAGATACATACATACGTCCTCAAAGGTGACAAAGTAGTGGCATATTGCCAAGTTAATGAAATTGGCGGTCGTTACCTGTAGAACGGCTTCCGAAACTCCCCGAACTTCACCGTGGTGGTTCCGTCTTGACCGATCCCCACTTCAGGACGCACAGGGAACCGGACGATCTTCTTCTTGCCGTAGACGTCGGGAGGCTTCCATATCCCCTCGGGCTGGGAGAGTTTGACAGGGCCGTTGGGGTACCAGGGTTTGGGTTGGGTTGGGTCGGGGTCCCAGACAAACTCGGGGGGGATGTAGTCGGGGTCCCAGGAGCCGCGCTTGTCCTCCTTCTCTTCTTCATAACCCGGTTTCGGCATGACTCTCAAACGCTTCGATTATTGCTCAAGATCAATAGAAGGTCATGAGTCGATCTCAGCTGGCTTGGCTTGGCTTGACCGGGATTCAGTGCGTGGTGCGGCGTTGCCCTTTTTGCCATTGCATTAGACGCTCTGGGTGTGTGGACGAACTCTCAATACGGAGTGGGCATCGCAGTTGCAAAGTTCGTGATCTTGGTTGGGGATGCCAGCAGTACACGAAGTTCTGAACTCTTCTCGATCTTGGATGGCATATACTCACCTTAGGATTTGCAATGCAAGCTCTCGGCCTAATTGCATATTCGCGACGTAGATGAACTTCGCAGGAGCAAGTTTACTCGATCGTGGATGGGATAGACAACCCGCTCTCACCTTCGGATTCGACCGTGCGTTCGGATTTTTGACGGGAGCTTTGCGGAGTTTTTTTGTGTGATTTGTTTGCAAGGCATGATGGAATAATGTGAGAACTTTTTTGGTCGCGTTTCTCAGGACATATGTATAAGCTTGCTGTAGTCTTATACTGCGATCCGGTTATGGATTTTGATTCTATGGACCAAGATTCTGAACATGGATCCCTTCTTCACTTCAAGTACGATATTCTTTGATCCTGTCCTCACTGCTCTTGCTTCGGAATGCATCTCTTCGCGAAGATGCTATTTATATCTGACTCACGCAGCCAACAATGGTGCGGAATGAGAAATTGACAGGCCAACGACGCAAAGTCCAACGGCAAGCAATGCTACGATCCTATTCTTCAGCTTCCAAGAGAAAGCATATCCTCTCGTCACAAATATCCACAAGCTGGGTGACAATGGAGATTGAGCACCGTGATTCTCAGATACTATTAACTCAGACATTCTCCTTCCACACTTCCCTGAACTCACAGATTCGATCAATTTGTATCATCATCACTCCATCGTTACCGGAATTAAAGAAATGGTTTCAGAGAGAGAGAGAGTCAGAGAGCTTGAGCAAAAGATGACACAAACGACGGAAGATCTGGGCAAAGCTGTGTCCCCAGCAAATCCATATGCGCACCATCAGTCACTGCAAAGAAATTTTGGCGCAAGAAATACTCCGCAGGTACCCAATCTGCGTTTCTGCGATCGACGGTGCATGCATTTCTGAAGTTGGGGAAGTTAGAATGGGAGGTAGCCGAAAGGGCCGGGAAGGGAGGCTGACGGCAGTCAGTAGTAAAACGGCCGGCATCATATAGTAAGCCGTGGAGTTCGCGTGAATTGCCGGCTGCAACCGTCCGCAAAATCCACACAATCCATCATTACGACGTGAAGCGGTGACAATCGATTGCAGGGTCGAGATCAATTCAAGTACTTCCACACGAATCGACCGCATCGTCCAAACGTGAAGCTCGCCATCCGACCTCTTCGGAACCTGTTGAAGTGGCGCCCCAATTCCCAGAATAGTAGAGAAACATATGAAGGATCTCTCACTTGAATTGCTCACATACTGTATTTGAATTAATGGCCACCTCGCTTGTGCCAATCCCAACCGTCTCGTATCGACCCAGAATTGAAGCAAGAGTAAGAAAAAACCATCACTTCTGGTCACGACCACAGTATCGCCGCCATCGAGTTCCCAACACTGAACAATGTCATTCTAGTATGTCTCAGTCCTACACTCGCAGTCCTACTGTCTTAGTCCTACTTTGACAAACAATTCATCAGCCAAACCCGAAACATACATAACCTGCAAACTTCAACACTTCATATGTGCTCCTAAATCATGCTAATATTAATCAATCAGACCTGCCATCGATCGATCAATCCCCTCAACAGATTCAGAAGCAGATGGAGCTCGATCTCCATCAGAGGTACCTTAGTTTCAAGAGCCAGCATTCGCACGATTGTAAGAGGGTAATAAATTCCGTCCCAAACAAGAGTTAACCCTTAAACCCTAAAATGAAAATGATGTAAATAAAAATGATGGGTATGATGTCACCCTTAAATGATGTAAAATGATGTCCAAGTTCTTATCCAACTCTAAACCCCAAAACCACGCCATGCGTTTACCGTAGGGTGAGCTGCGAAAGTTCTACCAAACTTGGTTTTCACTTACTGTAGATAAGCTGGATTTGTTTTGCTCGCTGGATTTCTGTGTGCTGATCGCATGGCTAAGTAGCGATGGATGGAGGCCCAATTGATGCATTGCTGTGAGGCTCAGCATTGTTCCCATTCGACCGTGTGAAGCCCTCCATAGACACCTCAGCGTGTGTGCCACAGGGCCAGAGACTTTACGACAGGGCAAGAAGAGGGGTACCACTTGTCACATGCGTCCTATCACGCAGCCACTTGGCACACCCTGATGCCTGTCCACTTTTATCATCTTCGGCTTCAGGGTCCTCTCTCTTCTTCAACATTTCCCCACCCCCTGCGCTCTTCCGTGCAGCGTTTGTGCTTCAATCTCTGCTGTAAGTGCAATCTTCTCGTCCCCATTCCTCATCTCCATTCTCCTGAAATTATTACTAGCTGCAATTTTTCTCTCAAATTTCGCCTCTCATGTGCCCCGGCACAGCCAATTGCAGCAACAGCCACCGCCTGTGAGCCATGGCGTCGCTCAGGTACGTTGCTAGTTCTTTTCTAGCCTGCATTGCACCGCTTTTCTTATTCAATTGTCTTGGACTCCGCTCCATGAACAAGCAGTGCTAGGTCGTGCTGGTAGAGCTTTCGGTAAGCTTGCGCCTAGTCTCGATGAAAATTGTGGGGAGACGCACAATCTTTAGAAGTGCGGATGTAGAGCGGGTATGGGACGACATTTTAGGATTGTGACGAGTGTTTAGGCAATTGGGGGGGGGGGGGGGGGGGGGGCGCTATCATGCAGTTTCGGCTTTTTCTTTAAAATCATATATTTAGGGTTTCAATCGTCTGCTCTATGTACTTCCGAGATTATCGATTATCAATCTCTTCGACTCGACTTGCAATTACGCGAAATTTTGAGCGGTAGTTCACCGTGCTTGAAATGAGGGTGAACTCAAACCTCTTCAGTCGTTCTCCCACGACAGAGTTTGAATGTGCGAGAAGTGTGCATAATGAAATGTGTGGCAATGAGATTGTGGCAAGGGAGGCAAGTGCGCAGAACATCGTTTTGTTAAGAGTCAGAGATTTGAGGGTTTGGGATGCTTGCCTTTTGCAGAGTATGTACCACGCAACCCATTCTGGGGAAACAGCTACCAGCTCCGTGCTCCGAGTACATTGCGACTAAGACAAGTGCCATTCTCGCATCCCCGAAGCGGAAGGCGACGGCGCGTCTCCACCGGGTGAGGAGTGAGAGTTCGGCCAAAACGGCCGTGGCCGAGCCCCGGCCGATGTGCGCCTACGATTTTCACCACATCGCCGCCGCGGAGCACTTGCACCCGAGCTCGGCATTGATCTACAAGCGGGAGGTTTCTTCCGTGATCCGCCCCCAGATCGAGCCCGACCCCGACGTCACGCCGTCCATCAACCCGTCGCCGTCGATCCCCGACCCTAACCTGCCCACGCCGTCGGAGCGCCCGACGCCGGTGACGTTTCCGGAGTTTCGACCGGACACCAGCCCGGCGGAAGCCCCTCCGCCCGGCGCCCCGGGCACGGAGGTTCCCGAGGTCCCCACCGAGGTCCCGCCGACGCCGTTCCCGGACGTAGAGCCTCCGAGTAAGGGCCCCGAGTTCCCCGTCCCGGCGCCCGCGGAGGTTCCCAACATCCGCCCGGTCGAGGTGCCCGTGCCGTCCGTCCCCGTGGAGATTCCGTCGCCGTCGCCGTTACCAGGAGTGACGCCGTCGCCGTTGGAGTTTCCAAAGCCGTCGCAGACGCCACCCGAGTTCAGCCCGAGGATGAGGATGGTGAAGGGGGATGAGGTACCGCGTGGGCCACCCATCCAGCCTCCAAACTCCATAATTATTCCACCACCGGGGCTGCCCGTGCCCACGCCACCACCGCAGTCGCAGCCCGTGTTGCCGCAGGACGCCGCGCCGTCAATTCCAATTCCTAATGTACCAATCCGGCCGCCTGGGGAACCGCCGTTGCCGCCTCCCGTGACGCCACCCCAGACGCCCCAACCGGGCAACCCGCCTGGAGTGCCAGGACCGTCCCCACCACCGTTCCCCGGCATCCCGCCGTCTCCAGGGCCTAATCCCGGCCCCGGTAATCCCCCTGGCCCTCCCACGCCTGGCGACGTTCCCCCCGGCCCTCCCAGCTTCCCGGGTCCTGGAGTGCCCCTGTAAGTAGTTTTCAGAGCATTCTGCAGGCTTATTTCTTGTACATCAGAGACGCTATTGATTGTAGACATGAGTTAGTTGTTTATTTCTGTAATTGAAGGATTTTTTTATATGGAATTCCGACTTGGTGGAATGAGATGCATTTTCACTGTAAATACTTTCAATGTTGAAGGAGGCTGTGTAGGTGTGGATATTGAAGTTTTGGACATTGATTGAATTCATTCTACTTCTCCCTCTGACATTGATTCTTGCTAGTTTCAGTTTCACTGTGGTTTGAGTGAGTGAACATTGGCAAGGCCTCATGTTCATTTCCATGCAAACATGACAATTCTCACTTGGAGTCCTCGATGCTTTTTCTGTTGGTGAATTTTGTGATTGATGGTCGTGCATTAGTTCCTCTTGAATCTGTTTTAGTGTCCTTTGCTCAAGGTCTAAAACCTTTTACTGTAATTTGATTTCTACTCTGATATTCTGATTTCCACTTTCATTCACTCAAACCTCTTCAAGCTTACCTTCTGGTGTCCCATTTTTGCACTATTGAATGTGATTAGTGAGCTGCAATTGATGATTCTAAGTCAAGTGTAAAGATTTTATTAGATTATCATTTCTGGAAGATTCATATTCAGAGGTTTAAGTCTACCTCATCTGCTGTTTTCCTTCTTTCTTGCGCATTCTGTGTGGTGATTGTGTGTTGACATTGTATATTTCAAAGTTGTATGAAATTCATGGTATACTACTTCTGCGCCTCGCCTCTAGCCAAATTTGGTAGTCGCAATCCTACATATGTTAAATTGTGCAAAGACGGTATTAAAGGTAGAATTGTTCAAGCTTGAGTATGTACCCAAATGCGAACCTTGGAAATTCGAAAGAAAGAGTAGAAGCTTGTTGCACCTGTTCAAAATGGCGACATTGAAATTAGGGTATGGCTTAAGAGAATTTAGCAATTTAACTTTTACCTTTTATAACTCTTGCATATTATTATCGGAATGCCATTATTGGATTTAATCCAAGTACAGTTTTACTTTTTTTCTATGTGATGAAAAATGACAACTACCCAATATGGCAATGGTTGTCAAACAAAGTTGGTCAATATGTGTCCACATTGAACTATGGGTGTACTTTCATATGGAGTTGGAATTGGAAAATAAATTTTAAGTTTTCTAAGATCAAAATTGCTTTATCTAACTTCCCTAATGTTTACCCTTCCATGTATGTAGAGACAAACTATATTTTTGGAGTAATTTTGTCTTATAAGTATGGAGAAACTACATTTTAGATGTAGCTTTGCCTTGTAATCAAACTAAAAGCAACCAAAAAAATTCAAGTCTAATGTCGAAATTAGTTTTCTAGAAGTTAGAAACTTGCTCCCCACACTTTTCCAGTATTTTTTTCTACAATCATGATGGCTAATTGATACCAATTCTCTACTTGCAAATATTGCACACTTCCATGTACAGGAATTAAAAATGGTTTGTCTCATTTGACAATTTTCCAACTTCAGCCACATGGAAATTTGTACTATAGATGTCAAACAAATTCACTCAATATGACCTTATATCAACATTGAACTATAGACTCAATATCTAATATTTCGTATTAAAAAAATAAGCAAAATTGTGGTAAAAATATGAAATGAGTCTAGAGACTCTAACTCTATATTACCCCCTAGAATTTATTGTAGAGTTCGTCTAACTCTACATTTTTCACCTTTGAGAAAATCCAAGAATTTCATATTTAAAAATTTGAATTTATATTTAGAATACTAAGGATGATAGAATTGTGACAAAAACTAAAAAAATAATGGTAATGGACGTCCCCACTCTCTATTGCACCCTAGCATTTATTGTAAGTTATACCTAATTCTAAAGTTTGACTCTACATTTTCCACCCTCAAGAAAATGTAAGAATTTAATATTTACAAATTTGAATTCGTTTTCATAATACTAAGAAGGGGATCCAATAATAGGATTATGGCAAAAGCCAAAAAAATGGTAATGGATCCATTACCATTTTTTTTACTTTTGACCTGTCTAACTAGGCAAAGAAGCAAAAAGTGCTGATTTGGGGGGTATCCACCGTATCCAACAAGGTGAAAAGATTTGCCTACCCTTGCAATAAGTTATGTAAAATGCTACACTAAATAGTGAAATTAGGTTGCCTTACCCCAAGAAAGTTACTTTACAAGTCATAAAAAATAAAAAATACTTCTATAAATATTTTCATTTGTACACTTGGAAGTTTATGAGTCCCAATTACAATAATACTTAATTCAAAAGTAGTGCATTCTTGTACAAAAATTGTATATATTTACTTAGTGTCAAATGTCGAGAAATTAGTGTGGGGCAACCTAATTTCACTATTTAGTGTACATTGAATAGGGGTATTAAGGGGACCCATACTAATTAATTGACATTTTACAGTATATAAATATCTACCTTAGTTGTACATCAATAGTAATTGAAGTGTCCGGGGATGTACATCATGTTTCAAACATCTACAGATTTCTTCAATCACTCCCTTTTATTTTGTGGTCCCCTTAGTACCCCTGTTCAGTGTAGAATGCTATGTAGAAATCTTCCTAATTCTCATTTCGTGTCACTCCTTCGTGACGCTAGTAGGGGTTTTAGCAATTAGGGTTTTGATCATCACAACCAAACCTGCATCACTGTCCCCAGTTCCTTCATAGATTTGTTTGTCACTCGCAATCTTAGCTTCTTTCATGTGTCTTGAACTGCCCGTTTGCCTGTCTCTCCTCAGTGAACGTTTCTTGCATACTTTTCTAGACTATTCCAAGCTTGTGTAGATTGCTCTGACGCAGGGACGCAATTGGAAATGCGAAAGAACTCTGTTTACTCCGCTTGAGAGTTGATTCGAATCGGAACACGTCTGCTATTTCCTCAGCTTGTTGATGATTGTTCGAAGTGAACGATTTTGGAGTAAGAATTCGCGAGTGACCGACCTCGTCTAGAGTTTTTGGGGTTTCGATTGAGGTTTTGTGAGGATTTTGTGAGTTGTAGCGCGGCTGTGATCTATTCAAGATTTCGTAGCTTTCGATTTCGTAGCATTTGGATTTGCAGGGTTTGAATTTGTGAATTCTTCGAGAGTTTTGGGCGATTGGGATTAGGATTTTTGAGAATTCTGTGAGTTGTAACGGCGGTTGTAATCCGTTCCAAATCTCGTGTGGTTTGATTTTGGAGTGTTTGAATTTCGGGTTTTAGGGTTTTAGGGCTTTGTAAGCTTCGCAGTCGGTGGTTGTGAGGATGTCCCGGGCGCTGTCCGTGGCAGGTTTCAAGGAGCTGGTGGCGAAGTATGGCAAAGTGGCGGTGGGCGTGCACTTGACCGTGTCCGCCGTTTCAGTGACAGGCTGCTACGCCGCGATCAAGAACAACGTGGACGTAGGGGCGGTGTTGCAGAGAGTGGGCTTGTATAGCGCCGGCATGGAGAAGGAGGAAGCCGAGGATATTCAGAAGTACGAGGCGGTGGCGTTGGAGGGCAATTTGGAGGGCACAACTGGTGATGCTCATAGCGAGGACCGGCAGTCGGCTGTGCACGCAGCCGTTTCCGGAGGGGGAGCGCTGGCACTGGCGTTTCTGTGCAACAAAGCGCTCATGCCCATCCGCATTCCCATCACCGTGGCGCTCACGCCTCCCGTGGCCCGCTTGTTAGCTCGACGAAACTTGTTCAAAAACCCTTGAAGCTCTTAAGCCCTGAAGCTCGAGAACATATACATATCGACTTTGTAGAATACGGCGGTTTCTGCATCTGCACTGGCTCTTGTAACTCTTCACTTGGACAAGGAATGGCGCCGAGTCTTTCTCTCTCGCAGCCAAGCGGTACTCTATTCAAAAACAACTTGGCTCTTCCTTGAATGTCCGCTTTGTTGTAAGTATTCTCAAAGCTGGTTATTCTATGCAACATGATTTCTAGAATGGCCACTGTACACTCTTGAATTAGTTCACTGAATTGCATTGCAACCCCTATCCAGGTGCAAACGCTTTGTTGTAGTCCTGGAAGCTGAGTAAGGCAGAGGAGACTGTTTGCGACGATTGAAGCATTTGAACCTATGTTGGAGTGTGATTTGGGGTAGATGGATGGACCTTGATCACTGGAGAGGCCTTTGGGCAGGAGAGCTGAAATCTCTTTGGGTCATTCAGAGTGCGAGGTTTTTAGAATGTAGACCATTCTTGAAGGGACAGTGTCCATCTTTTGAATTGCACTTCAACGTGCCACTATTTCTTCTAATACATGTTTCATTCTTATTCTTTGTAATCCATTGCTTAACGCTTAACCCTTGAACTTCTGTGGTACTGTCTCAGGAAGTGATCACATTCCCAACCTACTGTTTGACTTACATGTGTATCATTGTTGTTCAAATATGAAGTATTTTTAATCATTTAACCATATAGAAATGCAACTTATTCTAGCGATTAACCCCTCATTGCCCAAGGGGATGAAAAGTGTCCTCACATTGTTTGGTAGTCAAATTCAAAGTGTTGTTACTTTTGCATCTGATGTCCAAATTCAATAAAACTTGTTGGAAAAGTTATATTAGTCTATTATATTAGTCTAGTTTCATTGGTAAAATTCTCGAATCAATACAAGATGTATTGAGTTTTTAAAAGCCCTTCAAAGTTCACAGGTTCAATTTGAGTTCACGACATCTGCATTGTGATGGCTGCAACTTTGGGGATTATAACTTTTTCATAAAATGTTTTTTTTCCAAAAAAATTGGGTTTTTTTGTTCTTCTGAAGGTTTACACTAAATAGGGGTATTAAAGGAACCCATATTAATTTGTCAACATTTTACATTGTATAAATATCTACATGTATTATACATCAGTAGTTCTTGAAGTATCTAGGGGATGTACATCATGTTTCAAACATCTACATTTTTCTACAATTAGCCCCTTTAATTTTTTTGGTCCCCTTAATACCTCTATTTAATGTAATTATTGTTGTAATATTTTCATGTCAATCCAAATTGTTTTGAATGTTTGGGAGCAATTCGAAGTTCGAAATTCAAACATTTTTGTATTACAATGAACTTCCATAGCTTATAACTTCTTCATACATGGTCTGTTTTCAATAATTTTTGTTGGAAAAGTTTTACATACTAGTCTAGTTTATGTGGTTAAATTTTCATATCAATCCAAGAGGTAACGAGTGAGTGAGAAGCATTTTAATAGAAGTAGGTTTAGCCATAGATGTGATTTTTTCTACTTTTTTCAATGTTTTTTGACATTTCAAAATAATTTTGCAAACACAATGAATCACTTGAATGATATTTTCTTTCACCAATGTGTTTGTCTTTGGGTTTTGAATCACTTCGTAGTTTAAACCCTCATCGCCCGAAGTCCAAACATGTGTAAAAGCATCCTTGCTTTTCGAGTGCTAAAAGTCTAAATTTCACTGAAGTATGAAAATCTCAACCGCACAATCTTGTACTGTGCATGTTGATGGTGTGAAACAAATTTGGGGTCATTTGACCAAATAAGTTGAATGATTATAATGTTTTAGTGTTGAAAAAAGATGTTGAAATTTTCTTAAAAACACATTTGGAGGTGAAATTCGATTTCTAAACCTATTTCAAATGAAAAACCTTTAAACTACAAAGTTATTCAAAATCCAAAGACAAATACATTGGTGAAAAAAAATATCATTCAAGTGACTCATAGTGTCTACAAAATTGTTTTGAAATGTCAAAAAACATTGAAAAAAGTAGAAAAAATCACATCTATGGCTAAACTACCTCTACTAAAATGCTTTTGTCACTTATTACCTCTTGGATTGATATGAAATTTTAACCACACAAACTAGACTAGTATGTAAAACTTTTCCAACAAAAATGATTGAAAACATACCACATATGAAGAAGTTATAAGCCGCAAAAGTTCACTATAATGCAAAAATGTCTAGATTTTGAACTTCGAATTATTCCCAAACATTCAAAACAACTTGGATTGACATGAAAATTCTACCACAATGACTAGACCTTAAGAGGAAAAAAACCCAAAATTTTTTATTGAAAACAAACATTTTATGAAAAAGTTACAAGCCCCTGAAGTTGCAACCATCAATATACAATGTGGTGAACTCAAATTGTCTAGACATATAAGTTTAAGATTTGGATATAAAAAACTTACGACATGGTAATCTATATTAATATTGTGGACTAATTTTTTTGAAAGCAACTGTATTTGGTTTTGAAATATCATATCATATTGAAATTTATATAATTATAGAAGTTTACAGTGCAACTTCCTTTTAGGATTGTCTCTTGTAACAATCTTCTATCATATGGCTTCTATTTCATCTTCCTCATTCCTTGAAAGTTAACCTTCATCAATTTCTTTCTCATGACAACATGTGTACACAATGCAAATTCCTTTGTACAATCACACATTTTGAAACTTCTATGAATCCAAAGTAAGAGCTTTGGACAAATTGTGCCTACCATCCTTGCTAGATTCACAAATGATGAGCATTTTCACAATAAAAGGGAGGTAGCAAATGGGACTTTATGGGAATTCATGTAGGATAATTTAAAGGTTAAGTCAACCCATAAGGACCAATGAACAATAATAAGCAACTCATCTTGAAGGCTTCACTCCCCAATATCTAATATCTATTTACTCTTGTTGACTTGGAAAGACTTCTTCTATTAAAAAAAATGGAATTCTGAGTTGACTGTTGTTCTCGTCGTGTGCTATATTAACCTCTACTTTCTAATTCTATTTTCGACATTACATCGTAGTAAGATTTTGGAGTTACAAATGGAAAAAGCCTAAGAACATTTTGCATCTTCAGAAGGGATAATTTTTATATAACCCAGAAAGGGTCGAGTATACAAGTATTTGACCACAGAGATTGATGAGTAAAACAACAAGAACCAGCTTAATTACTGACTGAGTCAAACCAAAAGATAGAGTAGCACAACTTCTGGTAATACAATGTATATGGGCAAACGTTATTCGACAATGTTTCGTTTTCTGAAATTATACAGAACGCAAATCATCTCATGTAATGAGCAAATTTATAAAAAAAAGTGTTGGTTCACAACGCTACTGTAAATCAATTGTCCTCAATACGTGCAATACTAACTTCCCCACAAAGCGAACTTTCCCAGGCCTAATATTCTGTTGAACGATACTCTACATACCACCATTTCGGCAGGCATGTGGTTCATGCAGCAATCTAGGTTGATCAAGTTAATTTCAAGTAGATCCTCAGGTAAAGAGAGGTAGGACACCACTCGCACCTGCGGAAGAAGTTTGCATGCATCCTCTAGATAGCCAGCCGATTGTGGATCTGAGCCAAAATCAAAATCAAAATTCAGTCATGCTTAAAGCGTTGTGTAACCTTTCCAATTTCAGTTCTGCATCCATCAGCAAATCTCTTCGTTCCGTCTACTGCACCCGCAGAAATATTCGAAACTGAACTTTGTGCACCACGGAACGTTCCCGACACTGAACTTTGTGCACCACGGAATGTTTCCGACACTGAACTCTGTGCACCACGGAACGTTTCCGACACTGAACTCTGTGCACCACGGAACTTTCCGACGACAGCAGACCCGGTGTCCTGGACACTGTTACTGACGGATGACACGGCATCCTGTGATAGCTCTGATATCCTCCACCTTATTGCCCCCAGCCACTCCACAATCCTATGGTAAATCCGGCTGAGCACTTCCAGGATTGCATACCAGTTTCGCACCACAGCATTATTGACCCTCGTCTTCAGATCTTCCCCTTTATCCATAACGTCTTGAATGGGTGCACGGTGAAGTAATTTTTCAAGTTCGGTATTACCTCCACTGAAGCGCCAACTTGGACCGGGAATGCTATCCTCGTCGAGAGACTTGTCAATAGTAACTTCAATCCCACGACTTGCCCATCGCTGCCTGGCTTCATCGAGGAGTTGGTGCTGTGCCCGTGCTTTTTGGGCTTCCTCCTCAGCCCATAATCTACTAAACAAGAACGAACACGTCACATTTTTATTAGAAAAATTACGACCCTGAACATAGAGCCTGCACATTCTGGATTGTAAAATAGAGTCCCGAGTCTATGAGATGTATATATAAAATAAATGTGATGAGATATATAAAGCAATTCCAGACAAAATCGCATCAAACACTAAATCAAGCTGAGAGGAGCATCATCATCCATATCACCATCCTCGTTTGTTATCAGGTTTCATCAAGGCGCCGTAAAGCAGATCTAGTTAAAACATTCCTCTTTGAATCATTGAGTCGATAATTGACATAAAAACAGAAGAAAAGATCTGGGACTTCCATTGACAAGACACATCCAAGTATATCTATGCTGTACCTTGCAAGAATCAGGGATTTCTTCTCTGCCTCAATTTCCATCTTCAATCTGGCAGCGGACTCCTGGTCTTCTTCAGCTTTTGCAGTGAGTTTTTCAAGTCTATCTTTCTCATAAGAAACTTCCACTTGAAGCGCTGCTAGTGATTGGAGTTGGTCATCAACTCTTTGCTGTATCTCAAGCAGAAGACTTTTCTGTGCTTCTACAGTCGCCTGGTTCTTAAGCAGCTCATCCTTCTCAGATTCTCTTTCTGATGTAATCTTTTCTAACTTGGATTTTACTTCCTCCAACTCCATCACAGCCTCTTCTTTTTGCTTCTTCTCAGCCCCAATTTCCCCATCAAAAAGAGCCTTCACCTCTTTCTGCGTACGTGCCTCCATAACAGCGTCTGCAGCAACTGCTTCATCAGCCATCTGCTCCGCTTCAATCCTTGCTATCTCCTCCACGAGTTGCTCAGATGAATCTCCATATGCGAGGGCAATCGCTGCTTGACCATTTGTTACAGGCTTCTGCGGTTGTAACATTCTTGTGAACCCTGAAAAACAGATACCATCATGAAGTGCGAGTTCAAATACAAATTTATGGAGTACAAATGCACCATGTTTACAATAACATTACGTAATACTTAGAATGACAACTGAAGTTAGATTTGTACCAAAAGCAGTAGCGATGATGCTGCTATCTCCGGAATACAGGTCACTCACTATAGCAGGCCACGCTCTGCTCTCAATGCGGTCCACGTCCATGAATCCTGATTTTTCTTGAAAGTCCTGCACATGATTACTATCCATTAGAAGATATTTTCTGTATCAATGAGATCTCCACGATTTCATATAACGCCAAACTAGTGTTACCTGACGTTCCTCCAAACGAATACCAGGCCAGTTGATAGAAATGCCAAAGCGAAGAAAAGTTACCACTTTAGAGATAGCTGGGAGAGAGCGATGATGAAGAGCAACTTTCCAGCACACAAGGTCTAGCCTCGACAATGGACTGTACACAAACCAACGGTTATATACCAATGTTATAAAGTATTCCATAAAGTATTTAAACTCGAGCGGTGCGCTTCATTCTGAAAGTAAGGCGCTTTAAGTTCCTAATACTCACTAAGTGAAAGCAGATAACAAAACCTATTTGAGCAGCCAAGAGCGACGTCAGCAAGTCACGCAGCTGCGTTTCACTCTTTAAACATACCTGTCAGGGTTAAAATGGACCACGCCAGGTTCACTCTCAGCAGACTGTGCATCCCCGATGGAGAGTTTACTAGGAATTAACCCTGCTTCTGCTAGACCTGTACTCCCACAGAATTGGATAACGAAAGGCCGTCAGAGTGCAACAAATCCACCACCTTTGACACCCTAAGCCGCAACATTCTCACCGACCAACAGAATTGATGAGTACCTCCATATCGAAATAGATCCCTAAGGATATTTCAACTCTGAAACTCCTAAACGGGGAATGCAGTGACAATACGATGTTCGATTGCCCATACCTTGGATGGCAGCAAAATCAGGATCGTCAGGCATAATATCATCAAAAGCAAGATCTGTTTCCTTTGCTATGTACATGGCGGGAAGCACTTTGTTGGCAGAGCTCCTACACATCCGACAGAGAAGTACCTTTTAACCATCTTCTTGAGGCCAGCATGATTTGAAGCAGAGAGTCGGTACACACTCATTTAAATATCCTCAATGATCAGCCTGTATTTTATTGCATGCTCAAACTCCACTATCTCCAAATCCCGCTAACTTCAAAATAAGGAATACAAGAAAAGCTATGACAAGCATAAACCACGAACATCTGAAAAACACCGGAGTGCTCATGTAACTCCTTGTATAAGTAAAAGGCATTAAACAGGTGAAGAGGCCCATAGAATGCTTACCTCGTCAATATACTGCTAGTGGCAATCAACCAGCGAGCATAATCTCTCCGAGTACATACGGCTCCAGGGTCAACTCCATCTTCTACAATCTGCATGTCAGTCGAAAACCCACGTTAGGACACGTTCCTTATATTAAGTGGTATCAAAGAGTACAAATGTCCAATTATAAGATTATGCAAGACCAGCAGATGCCCAAAGTTATAACATTGGCAAAGTGGACTCCAACATACTCCCTCCGTCCCGAAATAATTGTCCACTTTGAATGTTATGTTTTTTTAAGGTTGTTTTGAGTAGGCCATATGGAACTTCCTTGTGGCTAATTTTATTTAGGTTGCAATGAGCACATGCAATGTTCTTCATTGATTCTAGTGATATAAAATTTGGAACCTTTCTCAATCATGTTTTTCACAATATGATCAATGAAATTGGCATAAAAAAATATCAACAAAATTGTGGACAATCATTTCGGGACGGAGGCAGTACGCGTTATTTTGTAGAATTTCAGAGAGAAGCAGATTAAAGAAAATTCTAGACAAAGAAAAAGTGGGTACAATAGCAATTACCCAGATAAAAAGGAAACGAGAAGTGTTACCTTCAAAGATTGCAAGGCTGATAATGCCAGCTCATGCATGTGATCGACAAAAGCGGGTACCACAACCTTCCAATCCCTACCCTGTGTATCTGAAAAGCAATCGAGCCATAAGAACACAATAATGAAAACAGATCAATAGACAGGCTCTTCAAGAATACTTGAACATGCTATGTTAACTGGTTGCTCAGGCCACAAACTGGGATACATCTGTCAGCACAATCTTCGTCCACTAAAAACATCTTCAGCACGAGCCAAAACTCACAACAAGTAATACTTTAAGATAATGATGAACACTTTGAAAACAAGATTTCTATATATTTTAAAATTAAGGACAGACCCACACAAACTAAGATCCAGCCTATCATTTTGGTTGGTCAGACTCAGATATCAGAACAGATAACCTACATAAAATTATATGTTACATCCTATTCTGATAGACATGTGTATGTAGTCTGCCAACCGGATTCGGAAAAAGCAGCCCGCAGGTTGATACCTGAGTCGAATTCATTGACTGTTTTTACATCATATTGATCCGTTTGCTTTGCAATACCTTGTTTCTTGATCGATCCTGCTGATCCTGCATTACGCTGATCTGTTTGCTTCGAGATGCCTTGTTTCTTTATCGATCCTGCTGATCCTGCATTAAGCTGATCAGTTTGCTTTGAAATGCCTTGTTTCTTTATCGATCCTGCTGATTCTGCATTAGGCTGATCAGCTTGCTTCGAAATGCCTTGTACATTTATCGGTCCTGCTGATTCCGCATTAGGCTGATCCTGCTGCTTATCGACATCGACATCGACATCATCTTCAAGTTCTTCATCGAAATCGTCACCGCCATCTTTATTGGAATAATCATCGAACGTCACATCATCGTCATCGGAGTAATCACGCCCAGGCGACGATGATTTTGATGTTTTTTCAAGCTGCGGAGGTGCTCCATCAAGTACTTTTGACTCTTGGGTACTTGCCTGGGGACGCGGACTGAATTTCTTACCTACGAAACCAGTTCAAATGTGGTCTCAGCAATACAAGCGGCAAGTATCAAGGAAATTACAATGACGGTGTCCCTGAAGACCGAACAAATTGAAACTCGAACATTGGAAGATGAAACACTCACTTCAAAAGTAACCGACTCCACAAGGAGTTTCTATCGTCTCAGCTGCATCAAAAAAAAGGTTTCAAATCGATACACAAGAGACATGACATACCTTGCTTTTGAAAATAAGAGTAAGAAACCAATGAGACGCCAATGGCCAGGACAACACCTGCTCCAAATCCCAGGGCACCTGCATCACATGAGTCGAATTAATAGAAATAAATTGATAATTTACAGACAACAAATATTTTCCGCTCATGGTTCATACCTCAACTCACACCAATTCTCTTTCCTCCCACATGGTAATAGGCAGTTGAAAAATTTCGTCGACCTTTCCAACAGGGTTCCACCACGCTAATCAATTGACTATGCAATGAACTGGCGGATAGCAACAAGATTCTTGTAAATTTGTTTAAGAACTCTACAAAAAATTTGAGTTGATAGAATGCTACTCGAAGGCATTTTGTAGACATGAGAGCGCCAAAACACATCCTGAAAAACGGCCTATATTGATCAACTTAATTTCGAGAAGGAACCAAAACACGCGATTCTAAATGTTCAGCCAGTGATGCATCATATGCACTTCATCTACACCGGGACCATGAGATATGGTAGCCATTGGATGAAGACAACACATACAAAGACACAGCGAGAGCAATTCAATGAGTCCACGGGAAAACTTATAGCATTGATTACTGCACTCCAGTAGCACTCCATTTTCCAAGAACCAATCACACTCGGATTCAACATCGCCAGGCATCACGCTAATTCTTTAAGTTCCTCACTCCAATACCTCCCCTAAACTAATTAAGGCAATCCCAAGCGCAAATACTCAACATTGTGTTCACATTTAATCTCACAACCATCGCGAAATACGATGATAGAAAAAATTACTACAGAGTCAGATTCCAACAGATCGAATCACGCTACGACATTGTGATCAGAAACGGAGAAAACGAAAATTAAAAGAACAAGATACGATCCGCAGACACAGCAGCTTTCCAGCTCCCCACAGGCTCAGTCTCCGATTCTCAAAGAGACACGATCTCGAATCTCACAACCATTGCGAAATACGATGATAAAATAAAACAACGTGAAAATGCCAGGTTCCAGCAGATTGAGTCACAGACAACGCCATTGTGATCGAAAAGGAAAAAAAACAATATTACAAGATAGAATCCATAAACATACCGACTTTCCAGTTGCCTTGAGGTTCAGGCTCCGCATCAACCACAGACCAGCCCCCAAACTCCTCCTCGACAGGAGAATCGGCCACAGAATGCCCGTTCACGGACTTCTCCGCAATCGCAGGCTTCTCCGCGGGCTTCTCTGCGACCTCGGGCTTCTCCTCGGCACTACAGCGCAGAGAGGGCAATAACCTTCGCCGCAAAGAAGCGACCCGTGCAACACGAGCTGTGCCGAATTCGTGCCGTCCACTGTGCCCAAACCCTAACGTAGGGAGCTGCTGCAACAAGCACGAAGAAGCACGTAACGGCTTCACGGTCACGAATGCCATCGCTCACAAATCTCACCAAGCGCCCTAAGGAATGGGACTTTCCTAATTGCAATCAAAAGCAATTGCCGCGATCAGGTCGTTCCGAAACAACGAAGTGCTCCGATCATCTCATGGCGACGCCGACGGAGGAAGACTTGCTCTGATTCCCCAGCAACACGAAACATGAGAATGGGCACGCACACCAGCGGGAGTAGCCCGTTTGCCACGCGGCGAGAGAGGTGTCCAGGTGGAAACACTAAAACCCAGGTGGCGGGTCCGACTGGACACACCGGGATTCGTCACGTGGCATGGCGGCCTTTTCGGAGATAGAATTGCAAAGGGATCCTGGTCGTCAAGCTTGCTTTTCGGGCTTTGGGGGGTTCAATCAATCTGTCGGAGAAGGCCGGATTTGTTGCAATCTTGCGTTGCATTTTTTTCTCACTACTGTAAGCAATGCTCTACATTTGTTTGAGCCTTTACTGAGCGGGTTTCGGCTTGGTAACGCTAGCGCATTGCAATTTTCAAGATTGTTTAGGAAGTTTGGAGGAGTAAGAGATGCAATAGCTCATGTAAATTTCACGGTATGTGTGATACTCTTTTTTAATTCCCTGCAGATCAGTCACTTGGAAGATTTTGAAGCGTGAAAGTACATCATGTCTCCACCAATTCACTTTGGAAGTTGAAGCACTGGGTAGCAATAAATATGAAAAGTATCGTGTTTCAAGCTTTCTGCCAAGTTTGCAGCCAGATATACCTTCCCTTTCGATTGTCCAAAAGGTCGATGTGCCACTTAAGGTGCCACTTGACAGTAATATATATCCAAGGTCTGCAAAACCCCTCTGGACGTTTTTGAAGCTTGGGGAATCAGTTTCAAGCTTCAAAAAAGCTTGCAAAGAATTTGTAATCGAATGCAATGGTGATTGAACTGATTTACTTCTCAAAATGTGGAGAGCCCATCATCAATTGGCAAGCTGACCCTATGAATCATTTAATGGTACAGAAACTAAAAACCTACCAGGAACTAAGAGCCCTCCGACGATTCAGCCCATTTCTTAAGAATTCTCCTCACATTGCTCTCAACCCAGCCGGCATTCCCCCACCTTCCCCACCCCGCCATGAACCGCATCCAATCCACCAGCGCCACCTCAAACTGCTCTTTCAACACCTCCAAAGTAAACAGCTTCGCATCCACACCATTCCGTGCATTAAGCGCCTGCATCAACTCCTCATGGTAGTATCCCAGCAACTCCTCATCACCTCCTTTCTTGCGCAGAATGGCACCATCGATGCTAGTCCCGAGGAAGTACACAAGATCTTGCACACCCAGTCCACCTCCGACGTACTGAAAATCATAGAGAGCACATGTTGAGGAATCGGCTGAGAACAGAATGTTGGCCGCTTTGCAGTCACCGTGGATAAGGGTTTTGCCTCGAGTGTCTGTTTTGAGCTTCATCGCTGCAGTTTGGAATTGGGACAGGAAAGGTTTCCAGTCGCGGCCGATGCAGGCGTACTCTTCCTGGCGTGTGTCGAAGTACCAGTAGCCGCCTTGCGCCCAGGCTCCCTGCGCTTCTGAGGGAATGGTGACTTCACATGGAGGAGGGAGGACAGCTATGGAGGGGTCGATGTTCCAGAACGTGGCGTGGAAATTGGCCAGCCACTTCAACACAGCGAGAGTGCGTTGCAAGGAGAGACCGCTGCCCGGAGAGAAGGGAAACGCGACCTCCAGATCCTCCAGAAGAAGGCTGTCGTCGCTGGTGACTTTGTAGTGTTTGGCCACTCGAGCTGGGTTTGGGGTCAAAGCCGAAGAGAGCTTGGAGTAGAAGAAACGTTCGACACGGTAGGAGATGAGCTTTCGGAGGTGGGACTCGTCTGGAGATCTCATAGCCGGAGGGGTGACGGTTTTGAGGATGAGCGAGGTGATGGCGGAATTTTTCTCTAGACGGACGCGCAAGCGGTAAATGTGGCCGTATGACGACCAGAGAGTTGTGAGGTGGGAGCTGGACAGGAGTTGCATGGGCGCCGGCAGCACATCAGCGATGACGCTGCTGCTGCTGGCTGGGTTGCCCATGGTGGTGCTGCTCCTTGCGGACAAAGATGATGATTCTGTGGAAGCAAGTAGGGAGCCCTCTGCTCACCTTGTCTTGCAGTGGCCAGAACCTGCCATACAGAGAGAAAGAGATCAATATCACCCGAGGTTCAACATCAAACCCTAATGATGTCACCGCTTCAAGGAAGTGAAGGAACTTTGGACTTATTCCATAATGTTCATGACATGGAGGTTGAATGCAAACAAATGCTGCAGTTCCACTCACTCTACGATTCAAGGAAGCGAAGGAACTCTAGACTTAATACATAATGTTCCGGGTAATGTTCATGACATGGATGTTGAATGCTGCAGTTACACTCACTCGACGAGTGACTGAATCTGGCTGGACTGTTTTGGCCTGTCGAATTTGCTCATGCAAGGGCAGTTAGTGAGCTTGGAGATTTTCGCAAGTTACACAATTGAGGTTACAGAATTGGGCTTATAGTCTACCAGAGATCTGTAGATTTTTGAGGCCACGGAATTGGGCTTACAGTCTACCATTGATTTGCAAATTTGTGAGCTAGCTTTTTAATAAAATCCGCTGTCCAAGTCTCCCAACTCTAGGCTCACATAGTATGAAAACATAAGTCTTGCAACTGTGTCAATGACTTCAGCCTAGACTTGAGACAGAAAGAGAGAGAAAATGAGCTCTCAGTCCTAATTTTCCCAACATGTTGAAAAGGCAATAGTTCACGAAACGTGTACCTTGAGAACAGACGTAGCTGCAGCAGCTTCTCCGACACATAGACTCAATCTTCTAGATGGAGTTCGCTGCAACGTTGAACTTCCTTGCTGGGAAATGCACACCTCGCTGATTCATTCCCTGAGTGAGTGCTACAGTTTCATGTCCATTGGGTTCATGCCTTACTTCTGATGCTTTGAGTCCCCAAATAACTCTACAAAACCCACGAACATGACGCTGTCAACGTCTTAAGGAACATAATTCAAACAAATATACAATTGTAGGCCTTTGAATACAAGAAAGTGTCTTCCGGCGGTTGCCTTCTGTAGCCCAATTTAAAATCATCACGATGAGACCGAAAGCTCTTCAAACAGAAGTCGTCCCCAGGAAGAAACCCTAGAATCACATTATTGCATATTCTGAAGAATTTGCAAACCTCTGCAGCCAAATCCTTCAAACAGCTGATTTCCACACACGGAAGAATGACCCTCGCTGTGCAAATCGCAGTATTGAGATGAAGGAATGATAATTGGCAGTTCAACGACTAAATCTCAAATTCCATATCCTCCTAAACCCTAAATCCTGCAAGAATTCATACCAGCGGAGAAAGAAAAAACTAATGTACCCAAAATGCCGACTCCAACTAGCTCTCACTCATTGCAGAATGCAGTTAGAAACCCTAATTTCAATCCAAGCCAGAAACAGCCCAAGAAATTTCCTTAAATTCACCGCAACTAGGTGATCAACTTCTGAAACGTCACAATGCAAATACCTCCGACATCACCGCAACATAAAAAATTGAATGCCGCAACAAAGCATCAAAATCCAAGCCACCTGAGCCGGTACAAAACTCCTGGCCAGTCATACCTTCACGAATTCCTGAGAAATAGGCGCACCATATCCATTCCAAGCATATGAGGGGATGAGCTCCACGTCAAAATAAGACGCAAAATTTGTTGCACACATCCAGTCGGGATTCACGGCCCACATTGGCAGGGCGAAAAGATGAGAATTCCTTTGCTACTGCTGCCAAATACAAAATTTCGAATATGCAAACGCGCACTATTTTATCTTTTGCGAGGGAGCCAACGATCAGTGCACGCTGATAACTTACTGTATCTGCGTAAGAGCATCCCCACCAATTCTTCCCTATCCCAACCTGGATGAATGGGGAGTAGATATGGGGATAGGGAATGCTCTTCCCCCACCAGTGTTGCTCAATATACAGAAAGGTGATTTGAGTTTTGTATGAATGAGGCCCTATACCCAATTGGACCCTGCCTCCCCTAAACTCTTAGGGATACGAGCCCCTCGTTGGGAGGTTTTTTTCCTACCCAGATGAAATACATCTGAATAGGAATAGGGAGCATCCCTGATGGGGATACTCTAAGGAATGAGTCCATAAAGTGACCAAGCTTTAAAAGGATTCTCTAACATGGAGGTACATGTAGCTATCTTCAATGTGTCTTGTATTTGTCAATGTACCAACAATGAATGTTTCAAGGGGGTATGCTATTAGAGTTTATTGTGATTTTAACTTGAAGATTCATAACTAATTTTGCGAAGGTCCAAGATATACGAAACTATATGGGTGAGATGTCAATTCTATTAATTTTTCAAGGAAAATTTGCTGAAAATTCTTCCAAAGAGTCAATCTCCCCAAAACAAGCCCCAAACTTAAAATTAGTTGGTAAATGGTCACTTCATGGACCTCCTATTATATTCAATGTTGGTTATCAATGTATCTACATCACCCATGTAACCTCTTTAACCCTTTGTAGCCTAATATTTATTTTTTGCATATATTTTTTTGTTTATTCCATCAAATATATTATTCACTTCGTTTTCATCAAATTGTTGATGAAAGAAAGGTGTTTCTTTAATCATTCAAACCTCGTTTTGAATGAATGAGAAGTGATGTGGATGAAAATCATCTAGAAGCAATATGTTCCTCATCTAAAATACAAACTTTGAAATAGAGAATATAGGTGAGTAGCTTTTGCTTCTTTTGAATTAGAATTAACTATGAGAAGATTGGTCTATAGTTGTATAGCAAATTGGCTTACAAATGTTTTTCTTTTTCTTTTTTTCAAAGATGAAATCATAAGAAAATCAGCTTTTTTGTAAAATTTTGAAATTCAGAAAATGAATTGAAGAGAATTCAACCAAACACAAAATTTTCCTTAACCTCTAAAGACTCACACAACCATTGTGTAGTTGCTCTCCAACTTCATGGTCTACCCAACTCCCATTGAAATTTTATATTTTTCACATAGAGTTTGTGAAGTTATGGCTTTGCATACTAAAAAAAACTTGTGATTTGGACAATAATTCTATCTTGGGTGATTTTTTAAACTTGAACACTTCAAATAATGTTCACTACAAATTGTCTTGGGAGAGAGATACAGCCAAAAAGAAGTCATTTCATTAATATTCTATTTTTGGAATTGGAATGCTATATTTAACTTTAAAAATAACTAATATGACATTGAATTGAACTCAGTCATGCTGATATAACATTAACGAAGCTTCACTCTAGTATAGATGAAAACCATCTACTTTTGGAATGAACAAGAATTTTTGGATCATTCATAAATCACTTTTTGGTTCTACCAATATTGCACAATTAATGAGACCCAAAGAATTAAATATCAAGGATAATCAAGATGTCATTGTCTAAGCACACCGTTAGGTAGTGGCACTTTAAACCACCGTGCACCTAAAATAAAACTCCTACTTTTTTTTGTCTTATAGCAATCCAAATCTAAAGTAGATACACCCAAAAGCACCAAAAGTTGGTACTATGCATTGTTACTATTATTGGGCTGATCAGATATTTATATTTCTTTGTTGGCAAGAGAAAGGAGGTTCCAATGCACCAAAGAACACCTCATTTGGATATTATATGCAAAAGTTATTCACAGTCAAAGTCTATTTCTAAAAGCGCTCTATGCAAATAGGTACATAACTGAATTTAGGAATGTTCACCTGCTGTAGATGGCGCTCTTAGACACAGGGCAATTTTGGAAGTATCCACCATACTTGTGAAAATGCTAGTCTCTTATTAAAAGACTTGAGTAGGTGATCAAAGTGACTATTCAAGTGTGTCGTTATTTAGGCATCATTTTCTGTTTTCAAAAGTGTTGTCTTCTATAGAGTCCTACAATCAATTTCAAGATCCTACAACAACAAGTTACTCTTGAAAATTTACACCATATTCTCCATGCAACAGAAAACTGCACTTCTCACCACCACTTGCAACATCAGTCACTACAATTTGCTAATCTAGTTGAACAAAATTTTCACAATGTGGCCACATGGAAGACACTGAAATGCTTGTTATGTTGATGATTAACGGTGCCACTGCCTTCCTGCAACAAAGTGACTGCTTCCAGACCCTCTGAGTGGACAACGTTCATCAGTCATTGAGTGTACGCATTCAATCAGAGATTCCAATTTCCAAAAGATCCAAAACAAATGGAGAAAAACAAATGCATAACTGAATGAAACTTAAGGTGCTGGCTGTTTGTTCATTCAATTCAATTCAATTCATTTCATGTCATGTCATGTTAAGTTCTTCCACCCCAGTGAGACATAAAACATCCTGGATTCATCAAGTTCTGAAATTTTTTATTTTTTTTATTTTTTTAGCACAAATGAAATGGAATTTCATTGCAAAGGAAAAGTGCTGTAAGACAAGACCATGATAAGTTCTGAAATTATATGGAAAGCCTGGCCGATGGAAAGCCTGTGCAAAGTCTCATTGGAAAGTGGTCAACCTGGAATTTTATCTCACTTTGTCAAACTCAACCTACTTACAGATACTGGTGTATAAATTTGACGGATATAAATAATGTATTGGAATATTTTTCTGTATTTCTTCCTCTAGCAACAGTTAACCCTTAAAGGACGGAGCCCCTATGACTAAGGTAGTCAGCAAAACTGCTCTGATTATTGGACCACTAGGTGCATTCTGTTTTTCCAGTCAACAATGAAGTCATCCATCAAACACAAAATGCCCGTGTCCATGTTTAAGGGTTAACCCCTCCCGGCCCAAGGCCTGAACAAGTTTAAAACCGACATTTCTTTTGAAGTGTTATAGATATAATTTCCACTAAGTTGTAGAAATCTCAACTATACAATCTTGTAGTGAACTTGTTGCAGATGATGTGCATCAAATTCGGTGACAATTGACCGTATAGATTGAAAGATTATAATGTTTTAGTGTTGAAAGATGATGCTGAAAATTTCCCTAAAAACACATTTGGAGCAAAATTTGGTTTCTAAATCTACTCAAATGAAGAAACTTTAAACTATATAGTGATTCAAAATCAGCATTAAAACACCTTGATGAAAAAAATATCATTCAATTGACTCATTGTGTCTGCAAAATGGATTTGAAATGTAAAAAAGTAGCAAGAAAAGTTGCAAAAAACACATCAAAAACTGAACCTCCTTCTACTAAAATGCTTCTCAATCACTCATAACTCCTTGGATTGATATGAAATTTTATACACACAATCTAAACTAGTATGCAAAACTTTTCCAAAAACAATTATTAGAAACGAACATTGTATGAAGAAGAAACAGGCCGCCGAAGTTTACTGTAATCCAAAAATGTCAGGATTTTGAACTTCGAATTGCTCCCAGACATTCAAAACAACCTCGATTGACATGAAAATTCTACCTCAATAACTAGACTTCAAGGGTAACATAACCCAACAAATTTTATTGAAAAAAAAACTTTGGATGAAGGAGATACAAGCCTTGGAAGTTGCAACCATCAAATGCAATTTGGTGAACTCAAATTGAACGTGTGAACTTCAATTGGCTTCCAAAGATTCAGTAAATCTTAGATTGATTTGAAAATTTTACCACACAGACTAGAAGAGAGAGCGCAACTTTTCCAACAAGTTTTATTGAATTCGAACATTGGATGCAAAAGTTACAGCACTTTGAATTTGACCTAAGGACACTTTTGGTCCCCTTTGGCGGTGAGGGGTTAATATGCCATATGTGAAGGTGTGATTTGGTACTCTGGGGCCGAAATTGAATTTCCACAATAGGTTTTCAAGGGATACGCATCATTGCATACCATTTATAAGATGACACATGGAACCTTTTTTTAATACAAAAATGACTTCATTTATGCCGAATCCAACCTTCACGTAGGATACATTGAAAATTTTATTTGAGAATATCCCAAGGGGGGTGAATTGTCTCATTTGGGCATTCACAATGTTATACTATAGTATTGCTTAGTGAGATTTGTAGGGCTCAATTGTAAGAGATTCATGTTAGCATAATGCTCATACAAATGTTGAATCCACGTTCTTTGATGCCATAGTTGTAGGGGAGGTTTGGTGGGAAATAATTCCAAAAATAGATGCCAAAATTTTAGAATTTTTTTTTCAAAGAACACAATTTTGACCAAAAGGAATAAAATTTGTTTTTTTAGCATTTTTTTAACCTTGTTTTTTTGAAAAATAATAAATATTTGGTTGAAAAGTGTTGACCCTACCATAGACTTACAATAAATATCTTCTTCTCTCTTTATATACTCATGTATTGTGTATTCCAAATCTTTGTGTACTTGTTGATTAAAAGTATACATCTACAAGGTGGTAGAGGCACAAGTTGTCAACCACACCAAGTACCCAACTTGTAGGGGGGTAGTATTTCCATCCAAGGGCTAAAATAGATTTCCAACCAAAATTTCGACTATGTTTTTGGGTCCTTTTCAAGGGTGACACTGATAAGCTTATAACACATGTCCCTAAAGTAGTGAGCAAGAAAATAGGAAGTAGTGAACATGAAAGTACTAGTTCTTTAATGATCAAAATTGGGAGAATCTAAACATTGGCTATGGACCATGAGTACTTTTTGATTCCCAAAATTCTCAATAATTTCAATTTCGGGATTAAAAATTCTGAAAATTTCGCAATCCCCATATTTCATATCTTCCTACATGGGAAAAATTTCCATCACCTCAACCTCATACTGCTCACAATCTGCTCCAAAATTGCTTATATGATCCGCTACTAGAGCCTCAACCTTAAATCACTCCAGCAAAAGGATTGAAGAAGCTCCAAGTGGTTGCTAACTTGCTATCATAAAAATTGTAAAAATGAAAAAAATCTCCTACAAAAGAAACTTTATATGGCCAGGTTTACAAACTTTGCACAAAGAGCAATTAATGTATCCCCAAAAGCATTGAACTTCAAAATTTCAAGTCAGGAAATTCTTATTTCAGTTGAACTGATTTTGAAGAACAGAAGACCTTTGTGTACTTACTTACAATTTCTAGTTACTGGACATAACGACTGAATGCGTTTAATATGTGAATAACTTAACTTGACAGAGTTTGCCTCTGACTGTACGTCCAATTGCATCGTGCCCATGAAGGGTACGTTAAGTACTGCAAAATTAAGCGGTCGCCATTGCATTGTTCGTCAAGGATGATAACACCATCTAACAACTCCACAACTGCCGTTCTTACCTTACCCAAGTAAAGCAAATCAAAGGGGATGGGTGCTGCAAAGGTGCTGCAAAGCAAGGCAAACATGACAACAACAACGGTGCAAATTTGACCTTTGACTAAAACATATCAAAGCTTGACCGCACATTCGTTAACTTGCTCGGGTTCATGACAGAGGTAAGAACAATAAAAGAATATTGTAATAAGCAATTCAGCATAGTTAGAGGCACCTTTGTTTCAGAAAAACATAAACAAAAAAAACAAAAAACAAAAACAAAAAACAAAAACAAAAAACATTTTTGTAGTATTAGAAATTGGAAATCATTCATGTTTTAAAAACAGATGAAATAAACAATTGGAATGAGACATTTAGTTGCTATGAATTTTCTAAGTGGAATTCTAAAATTGTCACAATAGTTTGGTCATAAAATCAATATCTAGAGAGCCAACAGTCAACTGATCGCAATTAAGTATGGAAATGGTTTAATTGCACTCTTGGAGACACTTCTAGTAAAAATGTACTTCTCGTGAATGTGTACACAAATATTTTTGGGTGTTTTCACTGTATATTTCCACCAAAAATCCCTCCCGTCTGAATTGACAATTTGGGGGCAAAGAAAATACAAAATATTGAAAAGGGGATTTGCACATCCAACCATATGATATTGAACTAGACTAGCATAAAAATTTGTTGACTTATTTCTCAAAGACTTTGACATCTTATATTGCAATATACTAGGATGTAACACCTAAAAGATTGAAGGTGTTTTTCAAGAAAAATGATTAAAATTTGACAATTTTTGGTACATTGAACACATTTGGAAATTAAAACTTTTCTTTTGAACTTCAACCGTACAAAAGTAGATAGTAGGTTGGCACATTTATGCCAAATAATTAATTAAAATCTCCTAAAGTAGATTTGGCCCTAGAAAATTTAATTGTTAAAAATTTAACATTCCATTCTAAGAAAATTCTAGATATTCGGCAATTAGACCCAAAAGCCACTAAAATTGAGGTAAACAAAGATGTAAAGATAAACTATTTATACAAGTGGGGTAGTAGTAGGTAAAGCAACCCATGTAGAATATGTAAATTAGGATTAATATGAGCTCAACTTCTCATAGTTAATTCAAAAGCAAGAATTGTGTTCAAAACAGAATTTTAGACCTCATTTAGGTATAATAAAATAAATTTCTTCAAAAAACTTTGAACAAAGTTAATGTGGAAAATGAATCTAAATTTCATCTCCAAAAATCCATTTGAGATTTCAAGACTCTAATTAAAATTTATGGACGAATTTCAGAGAGGGGTTGGAAGGGACATGTTCTTTGACATTTTCAAACATATTCCTTGAATTTTGTCCATAATTTTTTATTGGAGCCTCAAAACTTACAGTAGAGTTTTTTTGTTTTAGTTTTTGAAACCCACACCAAATAGATTTTTGGAGATGAAAGTTAGTTTGATTCCCCAACTTTTTTTAGTTTTTTGGAAAAAAATTATTCTATTATACCAATATAAAGCTCTTATCTTCAAATTATCCCATAACCTTTGAGGATTCATGATGGTCAATTGATAACATTACAAAACCAACCTCTTCACCCTTCATTCTTACCAAACATCAATGAAGCAAGTCTTTCACTTTGCCATCTAAAGGATTTTTTGAAGGTGAATGGTAATTGGAATATTTTGGACATTTTTTTTTTGACAACTTGGTCATTTCTTTTTATTGAATTCAATCATTTTTCTTTTTCATTTTTTATCGACAATCTATAATAATTATTTTCTACCAACCCTGCCCTACATCTATGGTAATATACCATTGGGGCAATGTGTACTAAAAGTCCCCGTCCATTTGATGGCATGGATTACAATGATGCTAGCATTTGTGCCTTGAGCATAAATATAAGTAGATATTTTACAACCATTGAAGGTGCTTATAACATAAATATCTATAATATAGGTATCATGAACATAGGTACCCTTTAATCATAAAAGGTTTCTATAATATAGACACCTATAACATAGGAGCAGTCTTCTAGGCTCATGTGCTCATGATCTTAGGTTCACATAATAGCCCCCTCCATGGATTGCAAGATTATAGTGTTTAAGTGAGTGAAAAGTTTACATTAACCTTGACAGACATAGATTCTAGACTTCAAGCCATCTATTGTTACCCCCAAAGTCCAATGGCCATTTTTTGGTCAAAAACAACAAAAATTTAAACATTTATTAGTTTGGCATATTCAACCATAAGATCATCCATTAGACTAGTATGGAAATGCCAAGAAGACATTTCAAGAACTTTGACTATATTGATTACAAGACATAAGTGTTGAAATAGAGAAAATGAGTTTTTTTGTTCCTAGCTAGACTAGATTAATACAACTTTGAATCCTTAAACTTAAAATTTTAAAAAAATTGTCATGGAATCGAATTGAGAATTTGGAAAAAAAATCCCTGCTTTGTGATTTTTATTCTTTAAAAATTGTTAAGTCAAAGCTAGTATGAGGTAGAAGGAAAAACTAAATTGGGAATAGTTCTAAGATGGAATTAAAACACACTCATCCCAAACGTGAGATTATTCTATAAACAAACTAAACCATGTGCAATTTTTATTTAATTGTTAAAATGGAGTTTATAAATGAATGTTGTACATTATTTTTTCCAAAATTTACTAGGATTGCCTCCCAAACAAGAAGCTTCATGACTTTCACATCATTTATCAAATTGGAATGAATCAAATCTTTCAACATATTTAGACAAAAATATAATATATAACAAATAATAATTTTTGATAATTCCCAGTTTTTGTATGATTTTTTGTTGCATGCCTTTGCTTATTTTGCAACGATGCTAATGTGTGAGCATAGAGACTTGAACCTACAAGCCTTGAATGTAGTTGTAGGTATGTACTTACATCCCTTTGAAGGTGTTTATAACATATGTACCTATAACATCTATATGTACATTATAACATGAAAAGACTCTATAACATAGGTACCTATAACCATAGGAGGTGTTTATAATATAGACTCATACACTTATAGATTCATAAATTCTATGCTCACATGCTAGCCACTCCCCCTTGATTTGGATTTCTTGTGACATAAATTTTGCTCTTGAGCACCAATTGAAATAAAATTATATTCCCCCAAAGCTAATCAATTTTTCTATCTTGAACATTTTTTCAAAGGTCTTGCCAAAATTTGAGATCATAGGTACCTTCCCAAAACTTCAAGAGTCCCCTAAGGAGATTCTTCAAACTTTACAGGGTAGAGTGAGGGGTGCTTCATACCATGTCCTAAGTTCCTACTTTCTAAATGCCAATTCAAGGCCAAATCCCAACTTCCCAAGGTTGTAGAAGGTGAATAACAAATATCAAAGGTAGGACTTGGGATTTCATAGTGTTAAGGTAGAGATCCCAACTTTGAGTCCCAAGTGTCTCTTGTATAATAATATTTTATAGCAAATAAGTACCCCCAAATGGGTCAAAATGTCAAAAACTCATTCGGGGTACTTCTAGCATCAAAGTTGTTTTTAACAAATTTAGACGGACAAAGTTTGATTAGGTGGAACTTTGTACATGTGGAACTTTGTACATATGCTGAAATCAAAATGTTCAGAAGTTCTCTTAAAAATTTGAACATATCATCATGATTTTGATGTGTCATTTCTTTCAGATGATTTTGAGGTGTGGAAAAAAAAATATGAGGATCTAAAGAGACAGCCCAAAGTATCCTCTCCATTCTCCAAAATTTTTAGAGGTTAATGCTATTGGAGAAGAATCTCAAATACAGTGTAATTTGGGCTGAAAATCAAATTAAAACTCATTCTACTAATTTGAAGAGTATATTTTGAAAGGAAATAAATTGCTAATAGTTATCAGCAAGTAATTTCTATAACCTCAAATTTTGTACACAGTCTAAATTTTTAGGCTTGACAACCAAGAAATGATTGAAAACTTATAAAATTTATACCCCTTTGATCATGATTAGACATTATAATCATTCAATCCACATGTGAATTATTATGGTTGATAGAAATTTAAATGTAAGATCTTCATTTTGTTTGTAAGGCTTTTTTTCCCCTTGTTTCTATATGAGTTGTTCAAATATTTTGTACAAAAATCATGAAGCACCAAAAAATCATGCTAGTCACATTGAATGTTAAAGAAGATACAAAATTGATTTATAAACATACTTGGACTCACTTCATCCATTCAATATAACTTGTGGATGCTAGCTCTTTTATGTAATAAAATCCTATAGTTACAATTTGAAAATTAAAATTAGAAACTTATCAAACCTTTAAGAAAATTGTTTGCTTAGAAAAACTTTTTAAAATTCAAAAAACACCTTGGACATCTATCAATTAGCCTCTATTGATCCAATGAGCTTAGAACAAAATTTAGATGTGATACAAGTTTTTCTTTTTACAACTAATTTGAGGTCATCATCAAAAGAAGTTATGTTGTGCATCATGACTTGAAATAAAATCAATAGTCTAAATTGAAAAAGTACTCATAAATATTCTTCTAGTTAGTGCCAAATTAAGCATTTCATTTGAATAAGACACCCAAAACAACAATTGAATTTTTTTAAATGTGAACATTTTTAAGGTTGGCTAAAATTTTATCTATCATTTTTTTGACAAAATGGTCAAAATGCTTGATCATAAAAACATCATTACTTTTCCTTAATAGTAAATATTAACACATACCTCAATAATTTTGTATACTTGTATTCATTTAATTAGGCAACAACAATTTCAATAGAAGTAGTTACTATAGTATTGTGTTATTATGAAGAGCCTTTAGCAAATTGGGGGAGGGCTTCCTCACCCAAAACACTATCTTGAGGTTACGTTTGACATTATTGTTGACACAAGAACATGTAAATGTCACCTAAAATTTTGTACAACCCCCCCCCCCCCCCCTTCAATTTCTTATAGTGATGTTGAGTATCAAGAGTTTCCTAGATTCATCTAATTCAGTGATATGTTTTTATATGTAGTGTCCACAATGCCTATGAGCAAGAGTTTTAAGAAAGGAATTAGGGGGAGGAGGAGGACACGAGCTCAACCATAACTATCCCAATGTGTCATACACCTTTTTTTTTCCCTTGAAACACATAGACAATTTCCATTGAAAGGGGAAAACAATACATCAAACGAGAGGACAAATCCTTGGCGAGGGAACCAACAAGACTACAATTAAATTATTGAGCCTAATTTTCAAATGTTTATCATTTTCAGAAAGTCTAACAACAAATGTCATACACCTATTCAAAGACAAACCAATTTTGTATATACAAAAAAAACCCCTATATTCTGGATAAAATTTATTGCCAACCATAAGTGCTGCCCAAGAAAAAGACGGGCAACAAATACAAAAATTTATTGTTCTTGTTAATACAAATTAGGGCCAACTTCCATGCGGAGTCACGTCCAGTGAAGTCCACCAATCATCGGTAGAATGGGAGTTTCGTAAGCCCAACTAAAGCCGTCCCCCGCAATTGAAGGGCTGCCCAGCTACAGTAAGTTACGAATGTTCAGAATTATTATTATTTATGGAATATACGTGTCGCCTTTTGGTTGGTCAGTTTCCCCCCTGGTCAACAATTGGTGATCTGGAGCCTTGCGTGGCAGCAATGCATTGGTGGAATAATTTGAAACTCCTCCAGAAAGATGGTGACCCATGTGCTTTTGAGTTCCTAAAGGTTCTTTACAGACTTTTGAAGAACTTTGTTATTTTTTTTATTATTTGTTATCAATGAATCAGTTGCACTTTACTTCACAACGAAATTGTTATGAACTTTCACTGCCAATGGGAAAAGTCTGTACCATTATAGTTCCCCAAACCATTGATTTCCTACCACCATTTCCTTTAAGAAAAATTAGAGGAAACTTCACAGAAATCACTGTTGGATTCAACACTCTCTGATGACTAGACTAGCAATGTGTGTGTTTTATGCATGATTTTTTACCGATTGGTTTATGGGCAAAAGATGTTGTTGCCTTGTTTTGGTGAAGGAAATTTTCATTTTTTTGCGGTCCACTTAGAGTTAATTGTAAAGTGTGTGCAACTGAACAAGGGATTAAGTTAGGAGTTGGACTTCGAGGGAGAAAAAAAAAAGAGGATGAAACTTTATGAAGTATGAAAATTGAGGGTCTAATGGAGTTTGGTGCTATGTTTTCATTTGGTCTATTCTTAGTTAAGCTTATCTTTGACACCCGTAGTACAAAGTGGGGTTCACATTACAATTAACTCTAATAGTTCGATATTGTAGATAATTACTGCATTTTCATAATAATAGACAAATTTTACTTAGGTATCACCTAGTTTTGATATAGATATCACCATGTATCATTGAAGTATAAGTACATTTTAAAAAGTAATAATAGTTGAATAATCTAACTTCTTCACATGTATGTTTGTTCATATAGAAAAAAAATTCTTTAATTCCCATTGTCATGAATATGAAGTGGTCATACAAGCATTCCAGTTGTAAAGGTATGTTTACACTCAGTGTTAAAGAGTGGTGTTATTGAGGATCTTAGGGATGAATTTAGACTTACTTCTAGACCAAATTCACATTGCAAACATGAGTCCTAACACCAAGTGCAAATATATCTTAAGTCTTGCAACTTACAAAATTATAGGAATATGTAGAAAAAATGGAAAAAGAAATAATTTTTTGATGTTCAATTGAACAAATTTGGATTAGATTACCATACAAACATGTGAAAGTTTTTCAAAATCTTTAATAGCGTGGATTGGAAGATATTAATAACATTTGAAGTTAGTAGAAAAAGTTTTTTTCTAACTTTGCCCAGTAGAGTCAATATATTTTGAACTCCTCCTCAAATAAGATTTTTGCACTATATATGAGGTTGTTTTCTACAATTGCATTTCACAAGTTACATACATGTTGTATTTCAAAGGTTGAAGAGGAATTTTGCACATGCTAACCAAAGTTGCCTACCTTGCCTCAGAAATTGTAGGCAACGTAACTTTTGATCCTCAAAACTAATCAGAAAAAAGATTATATTCTTTCACAGAAGGGTATGCCCATACCCTATGTCAAAATTTCAAAAAGACCCATTCAAAATTGACCTTATTAGAGCCTACCCAAATTTTCAATTGTTTTTTCAACAACTACTTGGTCTTCTAGGGGGGTAGATATAGTAACATACTATAACACGTCCAAATGCACTTCCACTTTCTACTATTGAAATTGATCTTTTGACTTTCATGTTTCCATGAACCATATGGTTTGTAAACCTGTACTAGAAACTAAAGAGTTTCAAAGAAATGGTCTGAAATCTACAATTTCAAGTGAGTAAAAAACAACACTAGTAAGGAAGGGTGGTTTTAGGGCACCAAGGAATAGGGCTAGGAAGGAATGACCCCCTTATTGCCCTAGCCAAGAATAAATGCAAAAATTGCCTCCTATATTATATCAAGTAAATTTTGTCTTTCTACACCTCACCCAACTTATTTGTGTTATCTAATTCCAAATATCAATTCCAAATTTAGAAATTTTATAATGGGTGGCATTTTTTTTTAAATCAATATTTTTTACAAGGATAAAACACATGACAATAAGGTAGGAGGCTTGAACTCCAACCACGCATTAAAAGTGAACATGACTAAGAGGTACATTTTGCTTTCTCCAATGTACCAACTCTACACATTTTAGGAGATGGTTGCTTTTGATGACCATTGTTGACTACTTTTTCTCAACTTCAAAAATTCGTAACTAATTCCACAGAGGTCCAAAAAAAATGAAACGACTTGCGTTAGATGCCAATTACATTTTTCTTCCTAAAAATTTTTATTGGTAATTGTTTCAAGGAACTGAGCTTCTGTGAAAAGGTGATCAGTTCTTCACTGGTCGCTTTATGAGCCTCCTACCTTAAGGGGATCAATCTTTATGCAGCCAAAGCACAATGCCCAAGCCTCATCATGTTGGTAGCAGTAGTTTGGTGCCAATGTGAGCCTTGGGCACCACGTTTTGACAGTAACTTATTCCTATTCCTTGGTGCCCCAACCAAGACCACTGCCCATTCGGTCTCCTCCTCTTTCTGCAAGTCTGCCATTCATTCCAATTCAAAGCGGTGACCATATTAATTCAAAATTTGAATGCTTGTTTCAACAGATCCAACGCACTGTACTGTACAGTTGGGATGCCCATAGAAACTTATTGTGTGCTGCTGGGCGGCCGTGAGAAAATACTATCAAATTCTGGCGAAAACAAATCAATTCTTAGAGCTGCTGCTACCGGAGTTGACGAATCCTGCTGAAAAAGCCCGCCCATCAAAATAGTTACCAACATCTTCTATTCTCTTTTTTTTCTTGAAACAAACATCTTCTATTCTTTGGATTCTTACAAATCCACAGGAACTTTGCAATCGTGCAATCTCCGTTTTCTCAGGTCCACTAGACGGGCCCTATCGATGACTAGCCGAGTAGACATGGGGAAACGGGAGTGTTCACATTGGGATGGAAGTTCGAGCTAGGAAGAAATGGGGAAGAAAGAAGGGAGCACATATTGTATTGGGTTTATCGGGCAAGTTGGGTGGAAAAAAATAATTCTAAAGATAAGATGGGCACCCTCAAAATCACCATTTTGGAGGGCTACTATACCTATATATATTGAATAGTGAAATTAGGTTGCTCCTCACTAATTTTTTGACATTTTATACTATATAAAGATTATACTCTATATTCAAGGATGTAGTGATTTTTGTCAACTGAGAACCATGTGTATAGCATTGATTGATGAATAGGTTCAAGTCTCGGTTCAAAGTGTTACATGTGTCTCCATGTGGACAAGCAATGAGTCATGAAGTAGCTTTTTTGGTAAGGCAATCTAATTGTTTTAGGCGACCTAATTTCACTATTATGTTTAGTTGTTGGGTATACCTAGTTCAAGCACGTTGGAAACTCATTGGTGATACATATGTTGTCTAGAAAATGAATGTTAAGATGATTTGAAACTTTTTTCTTACTCCCAATAAGACCCAACAAAAATTTACGCATTTAAACAATAAGAATTGTCTTTGAATGCTTATATAAACTACCATGGGTGTAGTTATCCTAGGCTAGATTTGTCTTGATGTCAAGTTGTGTTTATGCATTGTTTGATGGTGCCAATTTATTATTAACTCATATATCAAATGCATCAATAGGATTAATCAATGTAGATGTAAAACATGTAACAAAAAATTATAAAACTCAAAACCTAAAAGCAAATTTTAAATCAATATACTACATTGTTCATCGTTTTCACCCCATTTGTATGGGATAATGAGTGTTCACAATTAGTAATAAGAATGAAATCAATCTAGACATGTTTGAACTAAATTTACTTTGTAAATATCCTTTCTAATGCAAAGTGCAAATAGGTCTTTTTTTTAATTATTTAAAATGAATTAATTATTATTTTTAACATATTAACAACATGTAGAATACTATATGTTATTTGAATGTGTTCCATTAATGTTTTTCCTTGTTGTTAACTTACATCCATGGAACTCACTAATGGATACTTTTTTTTCAAATGGAAACATACTAAAAATAAAATAAAAATAGGTTTCTTGTGTGACAAGGTGGAGGAACTTATTAATAATAATAGCTAACTTAATAGGGGAGAGGGGAGCCCCTCCCGAGGCGGGGCGATGAGATCGACGGAGCACAGTGACAGTGAGGTGAACGACAGTAGCCTTGTCGCTTGCTGCTGCTGCATTGGAATATTGGATGAGACGGAATATGAAATCTTCGTCCGCACTCCGTCAGACAGGGACCGGCGTCTCATGTCCCCCGCGTCCCAGATCATCCGTCCTTCATCCCATCAACGGTTCAGATTTCAGACCCTTGCGTCAGTCAGTCAGTCAGTCCTGAGGAAGTTCGGTAGTAAGTTAAGTTAAGTTACCAATTAAAACATTTGAAAGAAAAACTGGGACACTAAATAAATAATCCCTCCCTAATTGCACACACTGTTTAACCCCTCAAGGCCCAACTGAAGCAATTTCTGTACTTTTTTCACAAGTTTGAGCCTTTGATTGACAGTGCGCATTGTACATCAAGCTTAACTTATGAAGTTACATGATGTCAATTGTACTTTTGAGCTTCCCCTTCAATATGAACCGATTATAATGTGAAATTCATTGAGATATACTTCTTAGAATGTAGGAATATGGAGTTATAACTTCTTCTTCTTCTTTTTTTTCTTGAAACACATGGACGATTTCCATTGATGGAGTTATAACTTTGACCTGATGAACAAGTGAGAGACCCAAAAATGGTTCCTTGGGCCTTCAGGAGGGATTAACCCTCAAACACTTGGTTGGTGATTGAGGAAATCACCCCTTTTGGTATTGTATGACATCAACTGCTTTAAGAAAAAAAATCAAAAGTGTTTATTGGGAGTCAAATTACTCTGCATGGTCTCTCCTTTTTGCATATAATTCCAAGGATGAACAATTGCACTTCTGTCCTATGTACAATGATTCTTTGTCATTTATTGGCCAAAAAATGGTTGCAACTTCGTTTGAGGGTTAATTGAACATTTTTTTTGCAAGGATTGACCCTCTAAAGGATGGGGGTGAGCATAGCTTTTTGTTTTCTTGACTAGCTCTTGTAACAAGCGTAATTGCTTGTTTGTATGGAATAGTTTTAATGACTCTCACCATTGAAGTAAGAGAAGACTTATGTAGCTTTCTTACGAAAAGAAGATGAATGAATTTGCACGCTTTTTGAGAAATTGTTAGAGTTTGCAATATTAATGAATGATGTTTAGTTAGGTGGTACTTTGTGCATATGCAAAAATCTAGGAATGCTCAAGAGTGCTCCAAAAACTCTTTTATTTCTTGTGTGGGTACATACCATCATAATTTTGATGTGGAATTTTTTTTCAAGATTATTTTAAGGTGTAGGAAAAAAGACACAAGGATTTGAAGTAATGGCCCAAAGTGACTTCTCCATTCTCTAAAAATTCAATAAAAATCACACAGTTGGTCATTTCTTGATTGTATTGCACCAATGGAAAAATTGTCCGGGGTCTCTTTGTTGTTCACGGACATTGAGGTGACGAGTGGAAGTTCAATAAATCTATAACTTGTGAAGTGTGATGCACACTCTCTAAAAAAGCACAAATGACAAAATAAATTCAAACACTCATTAGATCATCGTAATGAAGTTCAATATGTGTTAATTAGTGACCTTGTTTGGTAGGCAACACAAAATCTCACTAAAGAAACAACTATATTATATTTACAACTAATGTAAAGCCTTGCAATAATCTCTACAAGTAGAATTATATACTAATTAAAATTACATGTTACATCCAATCCTTCCCATATTGTGCAAAGATTGGTTTTTGTCCATCTAAAAATGGAGGGGGGGCAGGGGGGGGGGGGGGGGCCAAAACCAAGTGTCAACACAAATGTGTAAAATTGTGAAATGCGTAAATGCTTTGAGCATAATACATCTCTTGAGACACACAAGTCTACTTACATTAGATTAGCTTTGCAAATCAATACTTCTATAAAGGCTACAAATAGGAATACAACCTCCAACACCATTCACCATCAAACACAATTGTAAACTCTCACTTTACAGATTCAATTCCATTGTGTGCATGCCAATTGAACGATGGTTACTTTTTGTAATGTTCATGTTAATCTCAAAAGGACCATTTGTTCCCTCAAAGGACAATTTGGGTCCGTATAGGTTCTTATTGTCTCAATTAGTAGTGAATGTATTTAAAACTTGTTGAGGATGTGTGGATATATATCTTTTATTTCAATTGGTGCCAGGGAGCAAAAGTTATGGCACAAGAAGCCAAAATGGAGATCAACAAGCAACAAAAAAAAATCACAAAAAGTCATAAGAATTTTCTTTTAAAATTCTTGAAAGATTGTTTTTTTGTTAAGATGTAAAGCTTTGATTCATTCTATTTGGACTAGTGACAAGAAAGTTATGGACAATCTTGTTTTTAGGCAATCTAAGCATCTTCTTGGAAAGAAACTTTTTGTCCAACTTTGAATGCTAAAATCTTCCAATCAATACCATCAAATTTGATGAAATTTTTACCACATGATCTTAGAAAAGTGAAGTATAAGATACTATGGTTAGATTCCCCCCAAAACACATATTTCTTGTTTTTATTGGATGAACACAAGAGAAGTGGCAGTTTTGAGTGTTTTTTTTATAGAAAATGGCCTTGGTCCTGGACAGGTTAATAAGAGCATCAACACCCTACAAAAAAGAACCCCCACCAATGACACGTCCCGATTTGCAATTGCTTGTTTCAAATAATTCCAAATTCAAGGATGTATGAATTAAGTCACCTCATTCAAGTGAGTGTGGCTGATGATTTGATTAGCCACGTTACAGTCTGTGACTTTGGACGCGTTTTTATTAGTACTATCTCTTGCTTGCCGTTTTGTGCTTTAGACGCGTTTTTTCATTTGTACTCTTGCTTGTTTTGTGGAGAGCCTTGATTCCTGCCTGCAAAAGTTTGTGCAAATTTCAAGGCTGGCGTGTGTTGTGTTTATGGTATTTAAGTTATTCCTTTGGAGAGACGTCCCAACCATATCCTGGTGGTACTCTTCTTATTCTATATGATCATCAACTGATTTTTAATTTAATTTTTTTCCCATTCAATCAATCAATCAAAGTCATCGTTTCTACTAATCACTTAATCCCCCCCAAAACGACACAAACCTCGATGAATGTGCGAAGTTTTTTTGGGGGCTCCCGGATGCCTATGGAAGCGTGTTCTGGATTATTCGAATGGTGGCTGGGTTTCGGTTGTTTCTAGCCACATCACAAGTTTTGAGTTAAAATATCAAGAGCGAGGTGTAACATATTAAGAATGGAATAGTGTCGTTAAAGGCCAAGTCAAAATGGTAGATAGTTTACAAGTGGAATAAGCAGGGACAAACAAATGGAGAACAAGTGGCCAAGAATATTAGGCATGTATTCTTCAATTATATTTCATTAAATTTTGCGTGGTACTCAAGTCTTTACGAGTGTAATAGCGAATCCTAATGACTTCATTAAGATACGTTTAACTTAAGTTACTGTATGCACACATTGGAATATTGGTTTGGAACACATTTCAATACAAGTGGCCTTGGGGGTTGCTTGAAATGCACGGCGGGAGGATTTTCCCAAGTCAAAATATGCTGATGCGCAGACCCAGACAATCTAACTTAAATTGAAATTGATCTCTTTTAAGTTATGTGGGCTGTACGTCTTTTCTTCCTTCAACCTTGGCTCATGCTTTGATTCTTTGAAAATGCTTGTTTAAGTTTTCCCCCTAATCTGGTCAAAGCTGTTCTTCACCCATTGGGAACCCATTCACGTAGTTACCTGACATGAGTTAAGGTATGCGCACCTTTAACCCCTAAATGTCTAAATTCATCTCGAGAATTGACAATTTGAGAAAAATCATTATAAAGTGCTATTTGGAAAAATATTTTGGAATTGATACAGAAATAAAAGTTGTAGATTTTGATTTGTAGATTCCATCTGTATGATTAGATTCACTAGTGTTATCTCCAATCTTTTTTTATAAATTTTGAAAGAGAAATTTCAAAATTCCTTCAAAATTTGATTACAAGCAAAATATTATCATTTTTTTGAGTAAAAATTGTTGGAATGGATTTGAAATGAGATTCTCTTCACATGGTGATTTTTTGAAATTTTTGTGTTCTTCAAATCTATAACCTCATTTTGACAAATCCAGATTTGAACCAAAGTCAATGTAGTTTGACCACTTGACATACTTTCACATTTGTAATTTTAGAAAAATATATACTCTAGTATTACCAAATCCAAACCATAGATAAGAAAACAATTTGATAGAGTATCTTCTCCAAATTAGAATAACTTTCATCCAAGTAGTTCGGAAGACGAAACTCAATCTGTTCATCATCCAAAAAATGGACATCAGAGCTCTTAGGGTTTAATTGATGATAATTACAACAAAGCATAGATATCAAACCTTCACCGGTCCCAAGGGGACCAAGAGTGTCTTTACATAGTTTCAAGTCCAATTCAAAGTGTTGTAACTTTTGCATCTAATGTTTGAATTCAATAAAAGTATTTGGAAAATTTGTGCTCTCTCATCTAGTTTGTCTGGTAAAATTTTCAGATCAATGGAAGATGTATTGAATTTTTGGAAGCCAGTTGAAGTTCACAAGTTCAATTTTAGTTCACCAAATTGTATTTGATGGTTGCAACCCCAGGGGCTTGTATCTTCTTCATCCAATGTTCATTTTCAATAAAAATTTGTGAGGTTCTCTTTTCCTTGAAGTCTAGTTAGTGTGGTAATATTTTCATGTCTATCCAAATGGTTTTCAATGTTTGGGAGCAATTCAAAGTTCAAAATCTTGACATTTGGGGGTCATGGTGAACTTTGGTGGTTTGTTTATTCTTCATACAATGTTTGTTTCTAATATTCTTTTGGAAAAAGTTGTGCATAGGCCAATCTAGTTTGTATGGCTAAAACTTCATATTGATACAAGAAGTTATGAGTGACTAAGAAGCATTTTAGTAGAAGGAGGTTTAGCCTTAGATGTGTTTTTTGCAACTTTTCTTGCTATTTTTTGACATTTCATAGCCATTTTGCACACACAAGTCAATTGGATGATATTTTCTTTCACTAATGTGTTCATATGCTAATTTTAAAGCACTCTACAGTTTTAAGTTTTTCTCATTTGAGTAGGTTTCGAAATCAAATTTCACCTCCTTAATTATTGTGTCTCTAGGAAAATTTTAGCATCCTATTTCATTTCTATAACATCATAATCTTGCAATCTATGTACTCTCTCTAGATGTACTAGAAATAAAGAAGCAGTTCATAGAGACTTTCATATTTTGATTCACTAGTAGGTTTCTAGGCGTTGAAGACAAAACATTAAAATTTGGATTGGAACAATAGTCGATTCAGTAGACAATAGTTTCATTTCAAGTTAATTTGGTCCCTACAATGGCTTGTAGAGAATCCTCATGTTTCAAAGTTAAACTTTGTGCTAGTTGTTGCCTCCTTTTACTTGAAGTCAAGCTTAATTTGGATTTGGCTCAAGCTAAAGAGTTTGATTTAGATTTTTTGGTTTGTTCAATAATTGTCAATTGCTACAAGTAACTTCCTCAACACAATCCAAATTTTGTATTATTGCTTTTTCAAATATGTAGGGTCATTTATAGCTTGCATGACTTTGACATCTTTTGTAACTTACGTGGTGGTTCTAGTCTACAACTAGTATGGAAGATGGATAGACATATTACAAATAATAGCTTTTTTAGGGTTTTGTGCATGTGAGAGGTGAGAGGACCAAGTGCCTAAATGCCGAAGAATAGCTACTTTTAATCTTGCTATCTACGTTAGCGAAGGGCTTGTACATGTACATGAAATGTGTACATCCCAACTTGGTGTAATAGGATTATTATATATTGAGACTTAATTGTAGAATTTATTTTGTTGTGAAAAGTTACCCCATTTTTTGTATGAATATATAATGATGAAGATCAATTTTAATAAACTTCTAATTGATTTGTGTCGTTATTTGGCTAGTCTACCAAGATCATAGTTCTACCAATAATTGTGTACATATTGTATAATCAATAACTAGTTTTTTTCTTATGCTTTTTAATCCAAAGATAGGTGTTGCAATATTTTATATTTCATCTATACCATTATGCCCTTTGTTGTTTTCACAACCATTGGCATGTGAATCTCTTAAAATGAAAGTAAAAAATAATTTTATAATTTTACATGATTCATAAAATTTTAAAATTCAATATATATTTTTGCCTTGAGTCAGAATGCCATGGAATAGAGCTCTTGCATCTCTCCTCAACAGGGCTTTTTTATGGTACCAAAAAAATATGACAGGGGAAGCACAACACCGGAGATCTTATTTAAACAAACAAAAAACTCATTTACGGTATAGATTCTATATCTTTTACCTAGTATATTCATGGCAATATGTGGTAGATGCATCTAGACTACAACAACATTACAAGCTTTCCCATACGAAAAATAATTTGGACCATTTATCCAAAATATTTATTGTGAGGAAAAAAAATAAAAAAATAAATGATCCTCTATTTGAAAGTTTTAATCCATATTTGAAAATAAGAAATACCAAATAAGCTTTGGAAGATCATAAAATATAGAATTAACCACTTCACAATAGGAGACACATTTTTACATTTATCGTCATCAAGTGAAAAAAAGAGGAAATGAGTCTCCTTCTGTAATATTTGTAGCAATATTCTAAATAATTCTACAGATACCTTCATCAATCCGCTAAAGATCAAACTTGCAATGCCAACAAATATTGAAATGAATATTCCTTGAAGAACTTGATTGCCTTCTTATATAACATAAACATACAACCACTATAGAATCGATGCCATGACATTAAGAATCATATGAGTGTATAAGTGAACTTTTACATTTTTCACTTCAAAAGTACATCACACATTGCTCTTGTAACATGATTGGAAGGAAATTGTTAATTCCTAAACTCTCTAAAGTACAATTGTCCTTAAACAAGACAATTGGAAATTTGGGTGGGTTTTTTAAAAGTCAAATTTGAATGAAATTTTGATTTTCAAATTTGACACATTAGCCACAAATGTATCAATTTCCCTTGCATCATAATTAGGTGCCTTTACCAAAAGTTATGTTTTTTCCTTAAGGGATGGAAGTATGTTTCAAGAGATGCCCAAAATTGTTGAAAACTACTTGATTTTGATACATTGAGATAAAATGAAAAATTCAGTTTTGAGAAGTTAAACTTTGTGGATTATTAGTGGACTCCACCATAAAGTATGACTTAAGCAAAATCCCCATTTCAGATATTTTTCTAATTTCAAAATAAGGAAAATTCATTGAAAATAAATATCTCCTTGACGTAGGTGCTTGTAGGTCAAAAGTGACCAATTTCTAAATCCATAAGAGTTGAAATGAATTGTTTAGAAAACATTTACTGATAGATAGAAGAAAGAACATTGTGACTTCATATTTGTAACTGTAAAACTATTGAATGGTAAAAGTAACTACTTTTATGTTAATGTGAATTGAAACTTCTATAAATGGTCACTCACATTTACTTACACATGAAGTAATTGACAAAAAACCAAGAGTGTGGGACCGCATCCCTTTTGAACTTTAATTGGATGGGTAAGTCATTTGTCTTGCACAAAAGTTACATCCATGGTATTCAAAAGATAGTAGTTTCCCACTTCTATATGGATTGTGAGTGAAATAGCTAGTGAAGTGATAAGTGGTGATGAAGTTGTCACTTGATTTACTAACAAGTGAATATAAATGAAGCTTTAAAAGATAGGTGGTTTGAAAAAAGAAATTCCAATCTACGTTTGTATTTTTACATATTCCCAAGACTAGTACCACAAATGTTGCTCCTATTTTGTGGTTGAGTTTAGCCAAAAGTGTAGGCACATGTTAGATTTACACATTTAAAAATTATTAGTTCATTTATGACATCTTGGGCTTCAATGTAAGCAAGGAAGCCTCATGGGTGACATCACAAATTTAGTAACACTTCCTACAAAAATTGGTTTTGAAAATCAGTCTATAATCATTTCAATGTAGATTGTCTATCTTTAGCTTTTATTATCCAAGGCAATGAGAAATAGGATTCCACTTTTGAAAATTGAAAGCACAATAATTGGTACTCCAAAAACAAGATCAAGTTGGAGAATGTGGTTTGAAAATTCTATGAAGGGTCACAAACCCGTGAAGTGACCTCACCAAAAATCAACATTGTAGAACGTCCCTGTTGAAATTTAAATGTATGAGTAAGTCACTTGCGTAAATGACCAAGTGACTTCTTGGAATTGGTCATGCTATGGAACTAAGCCAAGTCTAGAACTCTATTCTTCTAATTGCCTTCCACATGCAATGGTGGTCAAAAAATAGTAGCCACTCGTAACTTGTAAGTGAAAAGGTCAATGAAGTGACAATAGGTGATGGTGTTGTCACTTGACTTACTCAAGGAAATACACACAAAATTTCAAATCTAATGCACTTGAAGGGTCACATACGTGTGTAGTGACTTGACAAAAAATCATCATTGCAGAATTAACATCCTTGTTGAACTTTCAATGTATTGGTAAGTCAAAGGTCATAATATGGAATTGAGCCAAGTCCACAACTCTCCTCCTCTAATTGCCTTCATTAGGACTTGTATACTGAAATTACATCAATGGTGGTCAAAAAATAGTAGTTGCATGTAACTTGTAAGCGAAAAGAAGAATGAAGTAACAATAGGTGATGGTACTGTTACTTGACTAACTCAAGGATATACAAAGTTTCACATCTAACCCATTGTGAGTATTTGAAGGTGATGACCATTTTAGAGCAAATCCCAATTTCAACTTTAATTATTCACAATTAATTCAATAAAAGTTCAAACAAATACAATTCAAATTTAATTAGATGCAACTTTTCCTTGTCTCCGAAGAAAAATTGACGTAAGGTAGGGTGCTCTACAAACAACCCTACTTTAAATGCGACCACTAACATAGAGGTACATTTTTGCTTTCTTTGATGTACCAATAGTGTACACTTTAGGGTGTGGTTGCTTCCAATGACCATTGTGTTTCATCTTTACAAATTTGTAACTAATTCCATGATGGTCCAAAAAATATGAACCAAATTGGATTAGATGCCATTTCCATTTTTCTTCCTACAAAAATTTACTGAAAATTGTTTCAAGTTTCAACTTCAAAAATTCATAACTAATTCCAAGAAGGTCCAAAAAATATGAAATGACTTGGTTTAAATGCCAATTCCATTTCTCTTGGTACGAAAATTTACTTTTTCTTTTTCAGGAGCTTTGTTTCCCCCAAATGGTTGCTTTAACCCCTAAATGTTTTAGACTATGTTTTCTCCAAAAATGCTCCAAAACTGTCATTTCTAATACAAGCACCGAATTTCAGAAAAAAAAACATTTCTAGACACATGTAACTGTAAGATCTTGTAGTACGCTGATTTCCAAAGATGTGGAGAAAAATTCAGAAATTTCCACCATGTAGATTGTAAGATATTAGTGTTTGAATGGACAAAAATCCTTTTTTTGGCCCTATGAAAAAACAGGCAATTGCACTTCACAAGGCCACAATTGTATGAAAAAATTTCCAAAATGGTGGTTACTCTTTGGATTCATTCTTCAAGACAAGTTGGCTACATACTCGAAAAAATTCAGATCATTTGGAATTGTACAACATATAGGAAAAAATTAGTAAGTAGAAAAAAGTAGAGAATTATTCAAAATACTAAATTGTTAAGGATTTTGTTATGAAATTGAAAAATGTCAATTCCAATGGTTGCAATGTTGTAATAAACAATCTACATCCTGTGATTTTTTTTTATTTTTCAAAAATATTGAAAATTTAGTTAAATAAAAGACTTCAAACTTTGTTTTAGAGTAGAGAATCTGAAATTGCCTGCAAACTAAAACTCCTCATAGCTTTCATCTCATTTATCAAAATCTAATGATTCAAAGCTTTCCATGCATATATAAATCTAGAAAACCAATTTCAGATTTTTATTTCTTAAAAAAAATTAATAATTTAGGGTTGCCCAAAGATCAATGAATATTACATATCATGCCATAACTTTCTAACCATGCAGTCAAAAGTTATGAAAATTATTGTGCCCTAAAGCTACTCCTTGGGCACATGTTGTAGTGAGTTGCTCAAAATTGCTATGTTGCCAAAAAATGCAATTTGGTCCTTCAGGGGTTAAGAGCAGACTCCAATACCTTAAATAATACGTTTACCAATACCCCGCCTCACTTCCTTTTTACCCCCAAGGCAAGGCTTCGAGAAGTTTGGAACCTCCCCACAAAAGTCCCTTTCATCCAACCCGGAAGCACGCGCAGTCGCAGACGTGCAGTCGCCGGAGACGTGGACGCGACGACAGCTTTCGTCGAAATCCCTCCTGACGGTGCGCCCCCACATGCTGCTGCCCCCTGCCCGTCCAGAAACAGCCCTGATCTCAAAAAATTAAGGAAAAAAGATTCGCGGTAATCAAGGGGGAAATGGCGAAGCGCAAGGGTTGCGAGGACGGGGGGCTTGCAGCTTGACGGGGTCGGGAGTATAAGGCCCGAGCTTCCCCACTTGCAAACTCCGCAACACTCATTTCTCTAGTCTTCTTCTTCGTCATCTAGCTTTCCAACGCTTTCTCGCTTTCATATCGCACTCTCTCTCGCACTCTCCCTCGCACTTCCAGTCACGGAGCTTGTAGGAAGTGGGACTCGCACAGCAAGCTCGGATCACGCTTTCGCAATCGTGCTTTCTTTCGACATTGGGTTGGTTCTGTTGCACTTCGGTGGGACGGAAACAGCTGGGTGTTGATCGTCGGTTGTGGGAGATCCGGGGGTTGGCGGTTCCGCGGATTACTTGCGCACGCACTGGCAGGCTCGGCACTCGGGGATTGTGTGTCAACCGAGCTTCTTGGTCACGGCGCTTGTAGTGTTGCATCTCTTCTACCTCTCCAGTAGTTTTTAGAGTAGGCGTTTGTACTGTACACACTGGCGGCTTGTGGTGGATTCCTCTCACTACTTGCTGTTGTATGGTTTCTCTAGTTAGAGTCGGAGCACGCAGGGTTGAAATTTTCGTGAGCGCGCGCACTGGTTTGTGGTGGCACAGATGATCGCCTGTTGTTATGCCATTGGGAGCAAACGTCGTTGCTGCACGCGTGATATTTCCTAGCATAGTTAACAACCGTTTCCTTCCGGTTGGGGCCTCTCAGTCTTAAACCGCGCTCGCACTGCTGTTCTCACGCTCCACTCGGAAACTTGGAGTCGACCTCCAATCACACAAATCGTTGAGTCTACATCTCTGTCGGTTCTTGCAATTGTCGTCAACGCTCGCAGTTCGTCGGTTTTCTGGTTTTGGTTTGGTTTTTAATTTTGTTTTCAAATCAGGTCGCACCATCACTGCTGGCAGTGATCGCGAGTCAGGGTTCGTTTTTGAGTCACCTTGCACTCTTCTGGTGCAGGTCCTGTCTTCCTTCAGTCTTGAAGGTGTTAGGCAGTCCCTTTTTGCTCCTTTGCCTGGCTACTTGGCCTCTAGGCTACCGGTGGTTCATTGTATTTTCTGCGTCAGGGGTTTTCGTTGGTATCAACTTTCTGACGTTTGCGGACTGTCCTGCCTTCTCACGAAGCGTAGGCGGGCTTGGTGATTTCCAAAGGCTTTTCTCAGGATTTGCCTACGATTTCGTTATTGCTTTCCGTCAGCCAGCGAAGATCTTTGAGTGGTATCATACGTCGAATAGCAAGTAGTTTTGACCAGTCTGTGCTGTCAGGCAAGTGTATTTGAACACTGTGTAAAGTATTATATGTTAGATCTGTTTTTAGGTGAAGTCTGTGAGTCGAGCGAGACGACGTCTGGTTTGAAGGTCCGAAGAGCCGAGTGAAGACACAACGTTTTTTTATCAGGGGAGGTTTTCTGAAGAGTTTCGATGGCAGCAGTGGCACATAGTCTGAGCAGCATGCCTGGGTATGGAGTGCCTTCGAGAGGTTTCTACTACGACAACGCCATCCATGACGGTGGTGGGGTCTCCTCATGTGGGAGGGATTCCGTTGTCGATAGTCGTAGTGGGTTCGCTTCCTTGGAAGCAGCAGGAGTGAATGATAGCCTGCGTTTTATGTTGAATAATAGTCTTCTATCCTCATCTGCTACAGCATTGAGCCACGATGAAATGTTACTACGTGAGGAGAAGAGAATTACTGCATCTGTGTTAGGTGGTGGCACACCTGTGTCAATTGATAGTTGTACACCTGAGTTGTTAGGCGAGCAAATCCTGTTTACTGGTTACCAGAATCAGGGATCAGGAACGCAGTTTTCTCCTCCGTATGTAGGGTCGCAGGGTCTTCCAACGAGTACGTACATGACCAGTAACGATTCAACATTCTTAGTGCCGAATTTGTATGGCTTACAGCCAGGAGGTTATAGTAGGGGAGTTTGTAATATGACGCATCAGCAGCCGGATGTGTCACAGAGTAGTTTGGAATTTGTCCAGGGGCCGCCCCTGATCACACCGCAGCTATTCCAGCTTCAGTACGCGTTTCAGCCACAGCCTCAGGACGTGGATCTGCCGACGACGTCATGGAGACCTGATCTTGGTCCGCGGCCCCAGGTGATGAAGAAGACGGCGGCTGAGAAGCGGATAGGAGTGCCCCGGACCAAACTGTACCGGGGCGTTCGCCAGAGACACTGGGGCAAGTGGGTAGCGGAGATCCGCTTGCCCAGGAACCGAACAAGATTGTGGCTTGGAACCTTCGACACCGCGGAGGAGGCTGCACTGGCATACGACACGGGTACGTTAATTTTTAGTTTGTGCCAAGTTTTCTTTCTTTCGAGTCATATTTATTGGTTTCCTTTTAACCATATGTCGAATTAATTGAGAAATATGTTCATCTGCAGCGGCTTACAAATTAAGGGGCGAGTACGCGCGCCTCAACTTTCCTCGTCAGCAAGGCGACCAGGGGGTATTATCTGGTGGGTTACAGCAGTCATCTGTGGATGATACTGGTGTTCCACCCGCACACAAGAGCAGCGGAAGGCTCATTTCCACATTAGATGCGAAGTTGCACGAGATTGCTTACCAGAAAGCACTTCAGGCGCAAATGGTTGGGGGCGACAAAGACAAAAGTCACTCCCCCGTCGAGCCTGCAGCAAAAACCAAATCTGGTATCGATCGTAAGCAACCGCCGTCGAATGTGGAAACTGAGAATCTCTGCGTGGCTCCCAGTGCGGGTGTTGTGGACCACTTCCATTTTAGAGAAAGTGGCAGTACATCATCATCCAGTCCCTGTCAGAGTCCCCCTGAGTCGTCTTCTGCGAGTGAGTCGAGGTATGTTAGCTCCCCCGGATCAGACGCCACCGGAATATCGTATGACGACGATCTGCGGTTTGACATCGATGATCTTCTGAACCAAGTTCCATGCAGTGATCAGCAGCTTGATATGAGCTGGGATGTGTTCCGGCTGAATGACTCTGTAGATAGTGAAACTTCGTGTGTTGATCAGCAGCAGCAGCACGTGTATGCATCTGATGGTTACGACTCTCCACAGTCGGTGCGAGAATATGTGACGAGTATCCCGGCCAACAGAATCGCAGACGGTCCTACTAGGAAACGATCCATGACACCGACATCAGCGACGCTGTCCCCCCCTCGAGAGTTCAATGTTTGGAGACAATGTGAATGAGCGATGCACGCTTTGGCCAACAGCTTTGTTGCCACTTTTGATGAAACTGGGGCACTTTGGAGACTTGACATTTTAGAATCCATGAGGTCTTGACGACTTTTTTTTATCAAAGTCAAGGCACTCAAAATTAGTTGTAGGAACCATTTTGATATCTCTTACTAAAGTCGCGCTTTTTTTGTCGACGATAGAGATCACTCATCATACTGCTCTTTTATTTTGTCACAGAGCAAGTTTAGGTTGTCAAGCTCTTCATTGATACTCAGTTGATTCATAGGTGGTGCTGGCTGGTGGCCTGCCTTTGCGCCCTGCGCATTCATGTTTGTAAATTCTGGCTTTCTTAGCTGAATGATCTATTATATCGGAGGATTTTCGAGGAGGCAGCGGCAGATCGAGGGTGGAGTCTTCACCGAATTGGCTTGGCATGTTTTAGGCTCTTTTGGGGCTGCCAGGCTTCGACATGTGACAAGATTCTTCTTCGACTGCTGCTTCATGTTATTTACATCGGCACTCATCTGCTGGTGTTTGCTGTGGAGTGTTTCTGGACGTTGACGGCTGGAGTGGTGTTTCCTTTGGTTATTCCACGATACTAGCCTCAGCGAGACAATACGCGTTTGCGGTGTGACGGATTTGGTGATACGTCGACTTTGCTATTTTCAAGCGCTGCTCGTGGGTTGTTGCTGGTTTTGAGTGTGCTTGATTTTACTGTGCTTGCTGTGCACGGCTTGCCCGGGAATGAAAGCACCTCTTGTTGTGTGTTTAATTAGTTAGTTGATTTCTGCTTATGCGATAGCGAAATTTCCAGATGGCCACATAAATAACTGGATTTCTCTATTAGCTTTTTGTGTTCTCAATTTCTTGCTGAAAAGGAGGTGCAGGTAGTTAGTTTGTCAAGGATTGGCGAGATACTCAATCAGTTAGTTTGACGTACCTCGGCATGTCTGCAGCATGTAATCTTTCCTGATAATAAAACGCTTGTTACCTCATATGATGGATCTCTGAGTCGCTCTTTTTTTATCACTTTCACTCTGCTTCCTCTCTTATGGTTAACTGTCTTTATCCTCGTACAGGTTAATTGTCTTCATTGACCAATTCGTCACCCGAAGCTGCCAAGATTCTTTCGCTGGAGCAGGTTGAGATATCCACCAAGTTGTCACCAAATCCCCCAATTCTCCAGCATTGCGATTTTATTTCCAGTTTCCAATATCGTATTGCGAATTCCAGTACTGTTTTCCGCTCACTGTTTTCGATAATTCCGTACAATCCTCCCGAGGAGATTATTTCCCCCCCACTAACTTATCAGCACGTCTCCCCCTATTTCACGAATGTTTCGCAGCTGTAGTGAAAGGACAATTGAGTGCTTGTGTAAACTAAGTTAGGTTAACGTGTAACGACCAAGAACGGAGTACTTAACTCCTGTTTTGGGATGTGTTCCTGATTGATTGACTGATGGATGTCACAGCATCAACAGTCAGTACCCGTCCTTTTTTACTGTGTCATTAGCCAGGGCGTTTCCATCTGTACCAAATAATGCACTGAAGTGGGGACAGCTCTCATCAGTCTGCAACAATCAGATGGAAGGCCTGCAAGAGACGGATCCCGTGCTGGAGCGCTGTGCACCCTCCAAAACGAATCAGTGGGGTCCTTGCCAGGAGTGGTGTCTGTCATTGGGCACGTATCAAGCGCCAGATCTGTCTGCAAATCGTGGAGGAAGCTGGAACCTTCATCTGCCGGCAATAAAACAAACTTAAATATACTTAAACAGTGTAAAATCTAATAGGTGGTGCATTCCCATTGCCTATGCTGGAGCTTATCTTGTTGCAGCCGCGTCAGGCGTCAGCGTGTTTGGCATCTCGACTCCAGACCCAGTCCAAGGGCCTGAAGTGCTGCTGCTGCTGCTGCTGCTGCTGAGGAGTGAGGAATTGAGGATAAGCTGGGAGCCCAGCTTCTGGGTTGCTGCTCTGGTTACGGTAGGCTTTGCTTTCTCTTCACCAAACCCTGATCAAACCGGATCTCTCTGCTTGCCCTGAAGGCCTGAACTGAATGCAGTAAAAGTTGAAATGTAGAAAGTCCACTGCTGTGCCTGTTGAATGATTATTGATTGATTTTCATAACTAATTTTATTTAACCCTAGAACGCCATGTGGAATGATTATTGATTGATTTTCATAACTAATTTTATTTAACCCTAGAACGCCATGTGGAATGACCATTGATTGATTTTTATAACTAATTAACCCTAAAACGCCAGGCTGGTCACTATGGAAATCATCCTTAATGGTACCTTGAGAATCATTTGCATAACCCCTAAAGGATCGAGTAGTATTTTTTTTTGCAACATAGTGTTTTTGGTCATCCATTTATGAACAAAATTTTCAATTTTTTTCTTTGAAAATTTCACACAACTTGTGGTTGAGGAGTAGCTTTAAGGTGCAACAATTTTTGTAACCTTTCACTACATGGTTAACCCCTAAAGGACCAAGTGTCCATTCACTTGAATATTTGAGTAGGGTCATATGAAGTCAATTTTGGTCATATTGTATGCTCACAAAATTTTGATACAAGGTGTGAAAATGTATTCCAATAGTTGGAATATATTTTTTTTTACCCAATTCAATGTCCGTATCAAAAGTAATACTGCCTAAAAGAATTTGGGCAGCTCCAGCAATTCGGGCATCTTTGGGGTATCTTTTGCCAAAACCCTCATCAACATTTGAAATTTGGCATGTATATAAATAGTTAACCCCTAAAGGACCATTGTCCCCTCGGGGGACAAAATGGATTTCGGGCAGGTTCCTATGACCTCACTTTTTAGTCAAACTTTTTGAAACTTTCTCACAAGATAGAAAAACTGATTAGCTTCGTGGGAATATAATTTTTATTTCAATCGATGCCCGGGAGCAAAAGTTATGCCATCTTAAACATAATTTTCATGTCACCGGGCAGAAAAATAAATCCACAAAAAATTGAATTTTTAAAATTTTTTATTTTTTTCTTATAGATTATATTTTTGCCTACATGTGAATCTTTGATTCATTCCATTTGGATTAGTAATGTGAAAGTTATGAACAATATTGTTTTTTGGGCAATATGAGCATCTTCTTGAAAAAATAACTTATAGGATTTATTTCTGAATGCAATTTTCACAATTTTTCAAAAAAAAATTGTTTGACAAAGTTAAGTTTGTTTGCTAGAACAATCCCACCATTGGGATTATTGAGTTTCAATCCCATCTCAGAGCTATTAACAATTTAGTTTTTCATGTTATCTTAGACCTACTTCTACTTAACAATTTTTTAGAGAATGAAAATCAAGAGTTTTTCTTTTGAAATTTTTTTCCTAGAATACCAACTCAATTCTTCAACACAAATTTTCTTAAATTCACAGTCCATAGTGCAAAAAATTTCAACAAAAGGTGGTCAAAGTCATCTGAAATTGCAGGCCAGTGTTCAAAAAAACTTCTTTTTCCAACTTTGAATGCTAATATCTCTCAATCTGTGCTGTCAAAATTCATGAAATTTTTACCACATGTTCTGAGACAAGTAAAGTACAAGATCCAACGGTTAGATTTTCTTAAAATATTTTTTTTGGATTTTATGGGTGAACGCAGCAGAAATGGCAGTTTTGAGTGGTTTTTGATAGAAAAATGGCCTTGGTCCTTTAGGGGTTAAATATGGCATAAAATTTTCCAAATAAAACAAATTTTAGTTCTCAAGTCACATTCTAAGAGGAGTCAAACTTTACTATTTATGTCAAGGCGGTTTCAAGAAAAAACATTTTCTTCTAACTTCAAGCCTTATTATCTTGCAATCTATGAAGTCAAAGTTCTTGAAATTTCCCTACATATTCCAAATGTTTGTCTCTAACTTTTTCCCATTTGGATTTTAAATTTAAAAAAATTCCTCATTATACAAGAAATCATCAAAAAGTGACCAATGTATTGCCAATTCAATTAACTTCCTTATAGGGCAAGATGATTTAGTGTAATCTAGACTCTATATTTGCTTTTGAATTTTTTTTTCCATGAGTGAACCTAACATTATATACTTATGAATTATCAAAATCCTCATTCTTGGGTAGAGCAAAAATTTTACTCTAAAGGATCAAAGATTGCTCACCTTGTATCGCCGGAATGAAAAAAGGTTTTTTCTCACACTTCAAACACCATAATCTTTCAATCTATCCAGTCAATTGGGATGATTTTGTTTTTGCTAATTATCATAGTAGTTTTCTACACTTTTGTTTAGTTGAAGTTAAAGAAAAAAAAGGTTTTATTTTTCATTCGGACAATACACTAAAAATGGCAGTTTTAGACAATATCTCTTGAAAAACACCCTTAGTCCTTTAGGGGTTAAAAAGCTATAATTGTATAATATGTAGTTATAGTTGTATAATATGTAATATCTAGATTTGTATATGTGTAGAAAGCTATGAATCATTCCATTTTGATTAATGAGATGAAAGTTTTGAGGAATTTTAGTTTGGGGGTAGTTATGGAATCTCTACTCTAAAATATACTTTGAAGTTCTTTATTCAACTCAATTTTTAATATTTTTGGAAAAAAAATTAAAATCATAGGATGTAGAATGTTTATTACAACATTACAAACTTTGGTATTTGCATATTTCAATTCCATAAAAAAATTCGTATCAATTTAGTATTTTAAATCATTCTCTACATCTTTTCATTTCTTATTTTTTTGAAGCATGAATAGCGAAAAAAATGAAATTCTTTTTATGTATTCCAAACTTATTTCTACAACATATTATAGAGAATTGCAAGTTTTAGGATCTACACATTTTAGGGTTATTTTTGAAAGATGAAATCTGACCATTTGGAAAGAGTGGGAAATACTTCTTTCTAAAATCCAAGCATTCTGATTTTGCCATTGGTAAGGTTTCTGATTCTGAAATTTTAGGAGGGTATATTCTAACAAGTAAAAGTTCTAAAGAATTCTAGGGTATATTAAAAAATAAATATAGATGAAGGTTTTTGGCTTGCTTTAGAAACTTATATTTTGAAGCACATTAGGGCCTCTAAACATGAAAGAACTGTAGGGGTTAAAAATTCCAAAAAACCCTTGTTGGAAGTCAAATTACTTTGAAAGACCTCCCTTTTTCACACAAAATTTTATGGATGAATATTTACACTTTTGTCTTACTTAGAAGGATATTTTTTTATCATGCATTGATTACAATGTCTATAATAATGGTACAAAGGTAAGAGTGTTATGGAATTATAGGTTGTGATTTCACTAAGTGTCAAGACCCTCATCATAAAGCATGTCCGTTCCACCTTCAAGAGCAAGGGGGACATTGGGGGTGACTCCCCAAACCTTGCAAGAGATGAGGTGATTGGGATTGGGAGTCTCGAGCAATTAGAGGGTTGTAGCACTTTGGTCCGGACGAATTAGGTAGCATGCCTCATATGCTTGAAAAGCTTGTGAGAAGACGTATCCATGGGGCCAAAGAATGAGAAGATTCAAGTTGAGAGTCAAAAGTTATGGCTCCTCAAAATTGGCAATGTCCTAGTTGCATCTCAAGGTGTGGAACATGGGAGTCAAGGTTTGGGAGGGTTCCTGTGAGTCAAATAGGGCATGCCGCATACTAAAGAAAGGTAAGGAGACAAGATTTCTAGATTGCTAAGGCTCATGAGGAAATGAGCTGTGAGATATAGGTTATGGTCATTCAAAGGGAGTGGAGTCCGGGGAACTATACCTCTCAAAGGACTCATACCATTGGAGTTCCATAACTTCCTCAATACTTATTGAATTGAGGAAAGTGAATAATCTAGGGTGATCTAAACAAAGTGACGATCACAAAAATGAGCTCACACTTTGGATTTGAAGTCCAACTCTAAAAGTTATTCTGATGGGAAAATCAGAGTCCTTTGGGGCCTAATTTAGGGGAAACGACTTGGAATTGGGTGGTCTTCCAAGTTGGGGAGTGTCTTGGACCTTCATGGAGAAGAGTACTATGAAGAGGGGTGGTCTCACTCCTCACTCCCAAACGGTACCATGGTGAATCAAAGTGGTCCCGGGTAATGAGGTTAGTGTTGAAGCCTCACTACCACTTGTGTATTAACATGGTCTTCCTCTTCACTCTTAGATGGTGGTATGGTGAGCCAAAGTGGCCCTGGGTGGTGACGTTGATGTTGGAGCCTTACCACTACTTGTGTGTTACCACGGAGTGTTTGTGTACTCTTTGGTATCTGTTGAATGTGTACCACTCTACACTAGGCCATGATGTAAGTCCTAATTGGTGTGTCGGAGTGAGTGAGTTCCAAGATGAGTCTTGAAGTAAGATGGGTGGGGCCTAGGGAGTTAGGTCCCGTTCAAAGGCAAATATCACTGGTGGGAAATAGTGTTGCTACTAAGTACTCAAACAACAATGGAAGTTCTACATTATGTCATCAAATGACATGTCTGGTGTCTTGTGAGGATTGAGTGTTGAAATCAAAGTGTAGGGAGTCACGGAAGAATGGAGAACCCTATGACTAGTTAGAACCTAACATTGTGGGGAGGTGGCATGTGCAATGTTAGGAGATCGTGACCCCTAATGTCACTAAGGAGTTAAGTACTTGGGGTGAGCTTAAAGGACTTAAGTGTCACTAAGGGACTTAACACCCAGCAAGTTTTCGTGGTTAGGTGAACCAACCTATTATTGCCACCTCTCTCAATTCCCCTTTGGTGTATCCATGGGATATATTTTATAGAGGAAATGTACACCACAAGTATATGAAGGTAGAATTGATAACGTGGTGATAATGAACTAATTGACTTTAAATTGAATCCTATAATATTTTTTCAAGAAGTATTGATAATGTTTTCACATGTGTTCTTTGAATATATGCCTACACCTTCATTCCTACTCAACCACAAAATTAGGGGAACTTTTATACCATTGGACCTAGATTAGGTGAAAAGTATAGACATAAAACCAATTTTTTTCCAAAGTATCTTCCTTTCAAGCCTCATTTGTAGTCACTTGTTACCAAGTTAAGAGACAACACCATCACATATTGTCATGTGACTCAGTATTTCACTCACAATTCATGTGGAGCTCTTGTCTTTTGAACACAATGGATGTGACTGCAATAGGAAAATCATGTGTAGGCTAATAGAGGGGGAGAGGGGTGAATAAGGTCACTTCCATAGCACGACCAATGAGATGAGTCCAAAGTTTAATACAGGCATTTTGCATTGATGATTTTGAGTGAATCACTTCATATGGAAGTGTGTAATAGACCTTTTCTAGAAATTTCAAATCACATTATTCAAATTGATACCATTTTTGAAGCACAAATTTTGCTCTTTGATACACTCAATTTCAAAGATGTAGAGCACAACTCTATTGATACATTTTCTTATCTTCCTGGAAGCTTCTCAAGCCTTGTATAACACTACAAAGGATAAAAAATGTACAATGAACAAATTTCAAAATTCAACTATATGGCATATTAAAGCATTCTTTTGTTGTGATTCTTTAGAGATACACTAATTTTCAAGGTGGAATGATTCATTCTAACTCATACTAACAAATGGATGGGTTCTTTGGCCATTAAATTGCTTGGAGTTAAATATTTGAATATCATTAAAAAAATCTTTGAAAACTCATAGTAATTACAGTAACTTTCCAATCATATTTTTACAATGATGAAATATGAAATATTAGAGATTTCATATGATTTGTGTCATGGCCATTAAAATAAAGAAATTGAATTCCATAGAGAAGTTTGCATGAAGGCAGTGTTGATGTTTGGACATGCAGAAGCATGAATTTTGAAGTATTTTTTTATCCTTAAATACATAAAGTGAAATTTTTATAAAACAAAACTTAAATAAGGGTTAGGCCATCATAGTTGTAGCAATGACAAAGAGCATATTAGTTGCAAATATGTTAGATTGTCTATGAAGCAAGTAGAAGTAGGGACATTGTGCAAGGGAATTTAAATTGTTAAGTGTTCTAAAATATGAAAATATGAAAATATTTCAGTTCTAACATTGAGATTGTTGTAGCAAATAATTGGTACACTACAGACCTTATTATTCTTAATGTTTTGTAAAAAATAAATTATATAGGTGACCTTCTACAATATTTTTAGGAAGATGCCATGATTGCCTATAAAATAATAGTAACCTTTACACCACATCACTACTAGGCATGTGGATAATTAAGTAAAGGTATTGATTTAGAACAAAAAAATTATTTTCAAAGTATCTATCCTTGAAGTTTCATTTGTATTGATTTCTTACCAAGTCAAATGACAACACCATCAACTCTTGACAATTGACTCACTTTTTCACTCACAAGTCATGCATAGCTATTATCTTTTGAACTCTATGGATGTATTGTTAGTAGAAAAGTCATGTGGCAAGCTAATAGATTGTAAGAGGGGGGTACACAACTCACTTCCATGTAGGATAAGAACTTGCCTATAAATCCAATGTTCAACAAGATGTTCCATAGAGGATTTTTTGTCAACAGTAAGAACATCCACTTTGCGAAAAACATAAAGGCCTTCAAAATGCATTGTTAATCTTTTACTGGTTTATAATTAAGACTTGAAGTAATTATCATTAGAAGCACATCCAAAGGTACTTCAATAACACAACAATACTAGATTCAGCATTTAGATGACAAAAATAGACCCCTTCAAAAGTATGACAAAAAAATTAATACAAAGGCCTTGACAAATCAAGCAAAATCATACCAATAGTGTGAGAATTTGATCTATCATTGACATGATTTAGCTTGATTTGCCAAGGCCCTTGTAATTTTTTTTTTAGCTTGTTTTTGGTGGAATATATATTATGGTTGTCCAATGTCAAATTTTTAGTTTTCTTGTGCATGTTCAAGGTACTTTTGGGTGCTTTTCCAATAATATTAATTCTAAGTTATAATTATAATTAAGAGAGTGTTATCATGACCCTTCGTAGGAGTTTCAAATCAAGTTCTCCAAATTACTACTTTTTTGGAGTACAAGTTTTGCCATGTGGCACCCTCTATTTTTAAAAAATCTTTTAATTGATATGTTTTGTGACCTTCTTGGGAGCTTCTCAATGTTGAATGGATCTCAAAAGGTGTGTGATGAATGACTTTTAGGTTCATATTGAAACTTAAAACAATGATTGCAACTAATTCTTTTGTGTCAAAGTATAATTTTGAAAGACTACCTTATAGACATACTAGTCATTTCAAGGTGGAATGATTCATTTAAATTCATATTGATGAAGTGATCATTTTGACCTTTAAGTAGTTTGGAAATATTATATTACTATATAAAAAATCTTTGGAAGATTTTAAACATAGTAGCATCCAAATCACATTTCTAAAATTAGAAATATGAAGTCATAATGTTTTTTTCTCTCCATTTAAAAATATGGTTATTTTTAAAATTCTTTCTGAATGATAAATTCTCACTTCTTATAGATGTACAATTAGTCACTATTGGCCTATAGGCATTTATGTCAAGGAAAATATTGATATTAAAAAAAATTCCTCTTTTAGAAATTAGAAAATTATTTAAAATAGGGATTGAGCTCAAGTCATACATTCAATTCAAGAACTTTTTCTTTAAAGTATCTTTCCTTTAAGCCTCATTTGTATCACTTGTTATGAAGTCAAGTGACAACACCATCACCTCTTATCACTTGACTCACCTTTTTATTCACAATTCATTTAGAGTTACTTTCTTATAACCACCATGGATGTGACTTTGTTAGGGAAGTTACGTGGTAAGCAAATATAGGGGAGAAGTGTGAACTTGGTGCACATCTGTGCGTAACTAGTGACCTATCGATAAATCCAAAGTTCAACATGGATGTCCACATTTAGATTTTGTTTTGGTCATATTACTTGTAAGTAAGAGTAAACAACCTTTTACATGAGTTTTCAATCAAAATTTCCAATTGATGCCTTTCTTGGAGTACAAGTTTTGTCCTTTGACACTTATCTAAAAAATGTAGAGTATCTTTCAATTGATACGCTTTTTGACCTTCATTGAAGCTTTTTAGTCCAACAACACCTCAAAGGACAAAAAAATGACCAATAAAGGAGGGTTCCTTCTAAAATGAAGAATGTAACAATTTATCATATAAAAAATATAATTTTTTGGTGACTACCTTACAAATAATTTGAATTCATATTGATATAGAAGCTGTCACTTTAACCAATATGTAGTTTGGAGTGAATTATTTTAATAATCTCAAAGGAAACATAGTAACTTTTAATCATGTTTTAACAACAAAAATTATAAAGTTGTGATTTTTTTTCTTTCTATTGGTATATTTTTTTAGTTTTATAAACATGTCCAAAATGATTCATTTTGATTCCTATAGATTTAGAATTTGTTCCTATCAACCATCTTGCAATGACATCAAAGATAAACTTATGAATGTTTATTAATTATCGATGAATTTTCTTCATTTAGAAATTAAAAAATACCCCAAATGAAGATTTAGCTCAAGTTATACTTTAGAGTGGATTGGGGTATTATTAGGAGGCTTTCAAATATAGGAATAAAAATGTATTTGGTTTTGTAAACTTAAACTTATTCAATGCAAAATGAATAGTCTTTCAATACAATCATTGCAAAAAAAGAAGTATAAATGGGTTTTAATACCAATTGGATTAGCGTAGTTGTGATAATGATGTAGGCTATTCCTTCATACACTTCAAGTGCAAGTACATAGAGTACAACATTGAATTTGAAATAGAATACTTGAAAATAAAAATGCAATATAAATTTAATGTCATTCATCTTTTGTTATTATTGACAGTCTTCATCCTATGAAGTATGGTTAATTCTCTATTAATATGTAAGAGAGGTGACATGTTGTAGGGTTTTAGAAATGTTTTCAAGAGCTTATTGCCAAAGCTACAAGAAGTGGATGAAGTAAATCCAAGTATGTACATTGAAAAATCAATTTTTGTCTATTCTTCATCAATGCAACTTGTATGGTCACTTGATTCTTCAAAATATGTTGTTGTAAAAGTTTTTAAATAAGTTCTTGTAGGGATAAGAATAAAAAGAAAACTTGCTAAATGAAGATTTGATGTATTGATTCTCTATATCATGAATTATAATAGATGCTTTAATTATGTGGGAAAGTCTTCAAGGAAGTAGCATTTGAGAAAATCTAGACTCTCTAGAGGGCCATTTGCCCCTAGTCATCAATACAAATACATCAAAAAGTGAAAATAAATAAATAAATAATTTGAATTTTTTTTAATTAAAAAAATCATGTACCACATAATTGCCTCAGGTGCCGTGTCATATTGCAATTTTTTAAATATTTTATGTATTTGCCTCTTAGCCAAAGTGAAACAACCTTCTAGAGAATCCAGATTATTTCTAATGTGTTGATGTTTGGATCTACAAAAACATGACACGTTGAATTTTCAAATATTTTTTGTCCTAAATTTACATAAAATGAATTTTTTAGGGAATAAAATTTTAAAAAAGGTTAGACTAGGATAGTTGTGGCAATGACAAAGATTTGATCATTTACAACTAAAATAGATTGTATGTGAAGCACGTATATTAATGTAGTCATAACATTTAGGAATGGAAAATCCAATGCAAAAATGCAAAGAAAAACATATGACTTTTCACTCACTATGTATCAAACTATAATTATATAAGACGATTAATTATCCCTATAATTGACAATAAGTGTTTCAACACTTCTAAATTATTTTTAGTAAATGAAATGAAATTATATAATTTAGATTTTATGGAACTACTTAAGGTTCATTCAAGCTCAATAATCTATCCAAATTTGAAAATTTGATAGACAATCATTGAGTATTTGAAGGTTAGCTTTTAGAGTACTACTTAACCTACTATTGTAAGATTCTTAATTTTCTTTATATTGGTATAGTAAATGGATGATTCCAACACACCAAACAATGCATTGCTTAGATTTTGTAAGCAATAGTTGTGAAGAGTCAAAGTTTTGTTCCACAATAATAGACGTTATTACAATAAATGTGACCACTTTGTAGATGGGTACTTATTTATTGACAGAATTAATCTACTAGCTTGAACATGTCTAGTCCAATATAGAATGTTCATAACTATAGTACAATAGTGTGCTTGCATTTTTGGTGAATGCATATATAATATATTTCAAGTTCAACATGAATCATAATCTTTTCCAAAATCCTTTGTTCATATGTATGATAATATGGCATTGGCACACTAAAGAGTACATTGAATGAGCCTATTGAGGTAGAACTTTAGGCAAGCCAATTGCAACAAAATTCTTCTTGTAATGTACATTTCAAACCTTGAAATGTAAAAGATATTTTGAATAGGTGATTAGAGCTCTTGAAAATATTGGATTTTCATTTCACAAAGAAGTACCTTAGAAAAACGAAGTTTCTTTGCAAACTTCATCACAACAATTTGGATCCAAACTTTGTAGACAACTCTTGTTTGAAATGTGGTGGTTTAAAAAAAATACAAATTCAAAGGTAGTTTTTTTAGAAGAAGAAAAATCTTTAAAATTTGTATCATGTGATTTTAAAGCTATTGCTTAATGTAAAACTTTGCAATAATGTAATATATAGAATACAAGTGGTCATTTAATAACTGTTTCAAGTATGAAACTATAAATCGTTAAAAAAATGGCCATCCCGTTTGGTATTCCCACACCCTAGAAAAATTATATCCTATTGTAACTACTGCATCACTAATTGTCACTTGAACACTTCAAATGTTTCTCAAAAATGTCGATGAAATCAATTACTCTAAAGTAATGCATTTAGATTTGTGATGCAACCATGAATTATGGAACCTTTAACATGTTGGCATAGATATAGTGGTATAATGGCCAAAGTAGAGCTCATGTTTTTTTAAGAGTTTTGAGCAATTTATATGGTAATTCTATTTGTTCAAATAACTTCATTTTTGGACCGACACATGTAGTTTTTTTCACTCAATCCAATGATACCCCCCAAATACCATGTAGATTATACTTTTCACAATTGGATTTATCAAAATAGTAATTTTGAAACCATTCATTCTTTGTCTATAACCCTTGAAAGTTCAAGATTAGTTAAATAATGTAGATTTGGAGTTTTTTAGGCAAAGTAAATTATGGCCTAAGAAAATTCTAGATATGAGATCTTTATATTTGCAAGCCTTCCTTTTCTTCCCATTCATACATAAACTAATTTAAAACCTTCTACTAGAAATACAAATCACCAAGTGACCACTCTAGTCATGTCACTGAGGAATTAATTAGTTCATATAGGGATGGGAGGGAAAAGAAAAATTTGCAAAAGTAAAGAGTCTATATCTTGATTTTTTATAATGCTATTATTGATTTCACCTAAAATACTTCAAATCTACATTCTATTACCTACTTATATATACATTTCTCTTGTTATAATCTCACAATTCCTATGTTATTTCACACTCAAAATTGGTATGCACTCTAACAAGCAAGCTCTTTAAACATCTAAGTTACAAAGTATATTGTTAGATTTTGAAGAAAAAAAAAAATTTGCTTCATTGGGGATAACTATAAGCTCATGCTCTTTTTTCATAGGAAAAACACACTTGAAAAGACTTAAGACACTTAGGGGTTAAGGCCAGTCATAAATTAGTCCCAACTGTTGATCTTGTATGTTCTGTAAACCCTAAACCCTAATCCCTTCCTCACGGAGGATAGTGCATTTGCGCGACATGAATTGCGAGAAACTTGAGCATCATGCGATAACGCCGCCGCCAATTCTCGGAGAATGCATTTTGGTTCTTCACAGAGACGAAGAATCAATTTGAGTACTAGCAGATTCCAAATCACGAGTTTCTCTCCGGCATTCTGAGGTTTAGGGGTTTGTGTGAGGGCTTTGTGTTTGCGTGTTAGAGAATTTGAGATGGTGGAGGAGGACGCATCCGTGGCTGCGGAAGTGGTAGAAGACGGAGTTGCAAGTGGCTTGGATGTTGCGGTTTCTGGCATGGCTGGGGCCTCAGGAGTGGGAGTGGAGATTTCGACTGCAGTTTTGAATGGGAGCGATGTGGTAGAGGAAGGGAAGGGCGATGTAGAAGAGGAGAGCTTATTTCCACGGGCGCATGAGTTGCCGGCTCGGCCGCCGCGTGCTATTGAATGCAATTACACTCACTGGGCTGCTCTTGGTAAGTATCCTACCTTGTGACTGCAATCTATCGCTTGCTGGAGAATTTTGTATTCTTTGTGGCGCAAGTATGGCTTTGACATTGTAATTCCGAGCATAATGCAACAGATTATGGCCAAATGCTGATAATGTAGTACCGAACATAATGCAAATGATGTAATCACAAGTAATTTGTCGCTTATCTCGTTATTACGTAATCTGCGTTTTGCTCTGTAAATGCTGAGGATATTATTTGCGTTAGTTTTAAGCATTCTAGTAGACGTTGGATTGTGATATTTGGGAGGTATATATAAAGCTTGGATACAAGAGCCACATTCCTAGAGACCTATTATTTTTTTATCACTCTTTGTGAATTTCTAATGAAATTTCAAAGGGGATTTTAGACCACTATGAGTGACTATAGACAATCCCATTTTCATTCAATGATCAGTGGCCATGGTCGTTTAGCTAAGTCATGCTTTCACCACTTCCTAATGAGTCCAATCAAACGTATGAACGTGTGAGTTGCGTAACGGGTTTTGTATACGGGGTGAGCTTACCTACAATTTTATAATTACTCTATCTTATGGCTCTGCAGTCTTTCAGACGGACGATTATTTGTAAGAAAGTAGCTGCGGGTTGCAATATCCAGAAATTCATAGCTCATAATGGAGCTTTACCGCTTGTTTTATTTAGTGTCGTCCCTGAAGTAATGTCGAGGTGCAGGGTGCCCCTTACAAGTAGGAACGTTAATTATTTTGCTTCTGAGGGATTGACTTTTAAATATATGATTGGTCTGTGAATTTTGAGTTTGAAATAGTGGATTACACTTGTAGTATGTAAGCATCCGGTTTGTGGGGCTAACAATGGGTATGCACATGGATGGAGGGTGCAGATGTGGGCAAAGAGTTTCACGATCAATATGTATACAGACATGCCAACGGGTACGTAACTTGTGGATGCAGTTCTCTACCTCGCTCACTTTGGCCATATGTTGTTTGGGCATGAACTTTTGAGGTTACTTGGATATCTTGTTAATTTTACGTGTTCAAATAGAATTTGAAACACGAATGATACTGCAGCGTTTAATGTGGAAGAATTAAAGTGGTTTTGCAATGGGAAGTTTACGTTTCTTTGCAGTGATTTTTAATTATAGGTTCATCGTCATCTCATTTCAACCTATGCCTTCTCTGGATAATTCGTTGCTTCGTTGTCTCTTTTTCAAATGATATGTTTATATGAAATACGATCTAGGTAACTGTCATGTGAATGCTCTATCATTTTGCATAATGAAGCTCTACTGAACAAGCTTCTCGCCTTGGACACTAATGATTGTCAATGAATTAAACCCCAAATGCTCAACCATCCAATATGAATGTTTTAGAAAGTCTACTTCATTCAATTGATATTCATTGAGGAGATCTTCAAGAAGATTGAGGCTTATATCGATGGAATGAAGAAAAAAAGCTTTACATGGATTAATGGCAAAATATTATGTAGTTACAGTACTACTGTATGTTATGTTTTTCAAAAATTGATCTTTGTCTTTTTAGTGCAAGCACGTAGTTGTCGTACTGAATCTTCGTATTGTTATATTTAGTCTTCTATAATTTTTTGGGAGCTCTTATTGCCAATCCCACTGCGACGTTGAAGTGCAAACTATGATTTGATCTCTCAGAATGAACTGACTGTTATACGAGACTAAGACATGGAACAATGACACTGGACCTTATATCATGTGCAGGTTGTGTGTGATAGGCCTATTGCCAACTCATGTTGCCTTCAAGCCCACACCTGCAATAACAGCTGTTGATTTTAATGTTGGGAAGCAGAACCGTGCTGATGCTAAAGTATCTGGAAAACGAAAGAAGGTTTGCTTTGACCTAATGAGGCGGCTTTTGTTATTATCATTCATTTGATTGGCTACTCGTGATAAAGATCTTCTTGCTTTTGGAATCCCTCACGATTTTTTTTGGTATTTTTGTGGAGGGAAAAGTACCATAACGTGGCTACCATGACTGATATTTGCGATGAGGTGTACGTCTTGTCTGATTATTTCTTGTATTTTGTTTCAGAATGCACTTTCGCTGGAGCCAAACTCTGTTCTTTGCAAAGTTATGGTTGGCGAGGCTTTTTTTATGATAAGGTTTGTTCCTGCAGTCCTATTTCTTCTGGTGTTTTGTGCTCTTTACAATGTAGTATTTTTTAATGTATTTTTTGGAGTCAAGTATGGTTGTTTATGGGTGAAGTGGGGTGATCAAAAGCAGGTGTTGTGTTAGAGGAGTCTTGTTGGAAGTCAATGAACGACTTATCAAGGATCCTACTTTGCTGAACAAGAGGGTGAGTTTACGTATTCTTGTTTGTTTCTCTATTCTGAATGCCCTTCCTAGAATCTGCTGTAATTCTCCGGAGGGCTATGAGTTCTGTAACGCCCCAGTTGGAAATATCTATTCCAATTCAATCTGCTGAGAAGTTTTCTGTTGGCTGCAAGTTAGGAACACTGATTTATCCTATTAGTGTGTGAGTGACATTAATAGGATAAATCAGTGTAGTGAGAACGGATGTCTGTAACTAAGGCATTGAATCGCTTCTTGTTTGAAAATTGCTGCTGTGCGTAGGCCACGCATAGGCTATCAGTGGAGCAAATGATATTGGCAATACAGAATCTAGTGAATCTAACAATTTGCAACAATTGAAAGCCTACCCATGGTTCACTCACTTCTGAGCAAAATTCTGAAAGCCCATAACTTGATCAACTAATATATAAATGTTAAGGATTGAGTGTGTTGGAAACTTGGAATACTCTTGACGAGGTCCACACTCTCAAACCACAAGAATGGATTCCGTGCCTGTCCTTTGATTCTATCAATTGTTACTGAATGTCTTACCAAATTCTTCATCACTGACACTCTTTTTTAATCTGTTTGATTTTGGTCCAGGCGGACACCGAAGGCCACATTGCGATTATGATGCCAAGACCAGAGGACTGGTTGAAAGTTTCGAAAACACTCCTTACGTTTGAGCAGTACAAGGAACGCCGTGGCATTGTGTGAAACTTCTGATGTTCAGTTTAAGGTAACCACGCCTAAAACCGACACGTTAAGCTTCGAGAGTTCAAGTATAGTTACTACAGTTAAAATTCTTAGGTTTTACTATATTGTTCGCTAATCAAAGAGAATTCTAATGCGCCGTGCGAATGCATTATTTGAACACCGTATGCTAAAATTATGTGATTCACAATTTTATTGGTGGATGACCTTTAACCGACACAAATTTTGATGGTAGGATGGTGTGCATTCTCGAAGGCAATATGTACTCATCGTGCAAGATTTTGGGGTGTAGGCAGGTGCTGCAATTAGATACCTCTCCTGTTGGCATTGGGGACCTTGACGCTTACCATATCTTCAGCCAGCCAACATGCTTCGGTTTGAAGATATTGCTTGGTTCGAATCTTCTGAAATGTGCTGAGGAATCTGCGGTGACTTTTTCTGAATCTAGGGAAATTAATGGAGAGGCAAATTTGAGAATTGGTGATCCAATCCTTTCGACACAATTACCCATGGGGGACCAGGCCAAGGTGTGAAAGATACATTTTTCAACTTGATGTACACGGTCTTGGAGGTTTCAAGGTGTCCATGTATTTTAACTGTTGTTTACAAAGCATATCTGGATTGGAACTAATTTAATATAGGTCTGCATGAGTGTTTTGTTTTCTTAAGTAACTTTTCATCCCATTTTTCGTATGCCACTGAGGCGGCTCCATGAATGTTGTTGAGGCTATCAATTCTGGTGAATTTTGCATAAACTTTTTTGTTACTTCGGTAACTACGGGACAGTTTTGGGCAATTTACAATTTTTAAACATTGAAACCGTCTGAATGCGTGATAACTTGATGTACACGATCTCGGCGGTATCAAGCAGACACAAGTATGATTATGATTCGGAAGCAGTCACAAGCCAGTATAGACAGTAACAACCTGAAGTCGGTGGTGGTACGCAAAAAGTAGAGAAACCTGGCCTGTACGAAGCTGTAAGAAAATAACCTGAAAGTCAATATTGGTTGCAAGAATGTCGTTGACGTTCTGCTAAGTGCAAATAAATGTGGGTAACGAGCCTTTTGCGGGCCTCCCTATAAACCGTCCCAGCCTCCCAGGATACATGGTACCGTATACTCTGTCCCCTATTTTGTAGTGATTAGTTTTGTATTTCTTGACCTCTGAAAACTAATTTTGGGCCTCTAATTCCAGATATAAAATCAAAATTTTCAAATCTGATTACTGGTAGTAAATAACCAGTTCTATCAGGATGATCACCCATTTCTGATCACTTAAGCAATTCAGCCTATCTGCAGCATGAGAAAAGTTCATAAAAAAATTTCCCCATGTACAAAAATAGATTTCAGAAGGATTTCATAATTTCCTAAATTTTTCCCCTCAAAAGCAAAATTATCATGAATTTTTTTCGTGAAGATTGTATTTGTCCCATTCTTAATATGTAGGCAAACCTATTTCCAACCATAGGATGGTTCCAAAATTGATGTAAGGCTTCTAATGTATACGTTGTGATCATGTAAGCTTTCATGTACACCTCTTGGACATTTTTGTTGTCCCTGGGGTCCTACAATACATGTGTTGTCACCTACAATTCATCTAATCAAAAATGGAGCAGCCTAAACTACAAGAATAGGAAATTGATTGGAAATGAGTGATCTCCTTTAGTGCTTTCCTCCATTGAAATTTTTTTTCTCCATGAAAGGCTCTCTACCCACATATACTTGCATTTCATTCTCCTCAACCCATGTAGGAATGTGCTTTGATGTTTGTTTTGATGCTTGAGCCTACATTCCATGAAAGTCTCTAACAGGAGAAAATGCTAGAACTTGTTATTTATGCCAAAGGTGAGACATGAAAACAACAACTATTGAATTGGTAGCAAAATTTTCAAGAAAAAAGATGAAAATAATCAAACAAATGTTGCAAAACACTAAAAATTGATTCTATAAGCTTTTGAGCAAGGTTTGGTATTATTGAGATGTCATTGTTATTGTTGTGCTTTGTTGAAATCTAAAAAATATATTGTAGAGTCTCTTATTGCTATGTAATTTCTGGATATTATATGAATAAACCATGAAATTTCACAATGCCGAGTTCAAGGATATCCTAAGTAACTTTACAACTCACATGTTTGGAAGGTGTTTGGTTAGGCAATAATTTGTAGGGTTTGGATTCGCAACAAGGTTGGTTTTCAAGCAAATTACCTTACCTACTTTAGTTTTATTGTGATCCTATGGGGAAAATATGTACACAATGTGAGTATAACATAGCTAGAAAAGAAGTATTCAATTGCATGCAACTCCCTTGATCCCAAATTTCAAATGTATAAGGCAACTACACCTAATTTCAACCCCTTTCTAAAATCAACCTTTACAAGATTCTCACCTAAAGTGTACTCCCACTATCAATGAGAGTCCAAGGTCAATTTTAGAAACACGTATATTTTCAGCACTTTCATAATTCACAGTTTATTCATATAGTGTCCAAAAACTGCATTCTAAGAGAATCTAGAATACCCTTTTAACTACCAACAAGACCCTGCAAAAAGTTCTTCAACACAATAATGGGAACCATGCTAAATTGCTTATTCAATCAATTTTAGGTGCAGTGACCTTCATCTTCATGTCTTCTTCCATACAGTACACTCTTCACTGCAATCTTCAGAATAATTAATCCTCAATAATTCAAAATTCAAAACTCCTATTCCAACAAATTTAAAATACTACTCACTCACTCACTCTGCCCACAACTGAACGACCGCAAATTCTCCCTCTCAGACAGACAGACAAACACAGACAGACAGAAGAAACTCGATCGCCCCCGCCCTGCCATCCTGCATTTATTGCTCAGAACACATGTTGCTTTGCGTTTCCACTGCGGCAACCGACTGACTACACAACTTTCTACTGGTTTGGAACCCAATGCTTAACTTATGCGCATTAAGTTACGTTAAGTTAATCTAACTTTTTGGTACTCGATCACCAGCTTTACTAAGATAGCGGCTCTTCTTTTTAAGTTATTATTCTAACTTAAGTTAACTTGATAATCGGTGAAGACTGAAGACTGATCGAAGAGTGAGCCAGGTTCCCAATACGCTCGATCACTTCTGTCACTGCATCATCAGAGCCACAGTGCCGCAGTGCCGCGGTGAGTGGTTCTGAGAGAATCAGGCGAATGTTTCCACGCCATCGAAAGCCGGCCGCTACTTCTTTTTCATTGTTTCCAAAAAAAAGAGTCAGGGTGACTGACTACATTATTTGTGTTTCAAAATAAACAAAGAGTAAGTTAAATCATATGAAATTTCTGAAGAATAGGTTGAAAGGAAAAAAAAGAAAAAAAAACTCGTCATCAGTAACGTAGTGGCATCCAGTTTCTCGTGTTATAGTAAGGTATCTGACATCAGGTGCAATTTGACGGTGATTGTTTCTACTGTTTCTACTGTTTCTTTTGTTTCTATTGTTGTTGTTTGTTTTTTTAAGCTTACTTTTGGAGTTTGGACTGAGTGAGTGCTCTTTAACTTAGTTCCACACTCATTCAAGCTTAATTTAAGTTTATCATAAGTTTTAAGTTATGTTATGCTCACCACCACAAGTCCCTGCAACCACTCAGGCAGCAGGCATTTTAATAGCAATGGCCATGCTTTTCAACCAGCAATAAATGAATGAATTGAAAATGAATTCAGTGTGGAAGAATATGACAAAAGTCCTTTTGCATCTTTCAACTCTTTTCAACAGATAATGAGGGAGAATGGGAGATGGAGAAAGGACGTTTTTTGAAGTTTGGGTATCCGTCATTGATTCCTTTGTCTGTCTAGAATTTGGCAAAACATTGCCTCCCGTCATGGGAGATGATTCTTTATAATAATCTTCACACGACATTTGTTAGCAACCCCTGTAGTCCTAAAGTCCCTGTGGGGGGATAAATGGGAATTTGGGTAGGCTCGTATGATCTGAAATTTCGGTGTGTTTTTATTGAAAAAAATTTCCCAAGATAGAAAAATACATAAGCTTTCTGAGAATCTAATTTTTATTTCTATTGGTGCCTAGGGGCGAAAGTTATGCCACTCTAAGGGAAAAATGGAGTTCCTTGTGTGGTAGAAAATAATTCACAAAATCTCAAAATAAATTTCAAAAAAATCTTATTTCTCATAAATTATATTTTTGTCTACGTGGAAAGATTTGATTTACTCTGCTTTAGACTAGTGAGGAAAAAGTTATGGAGAGTCTTGTTGATTGGGCAATTTAACCCCTAAAGTTCCTTGACTATGTATTCATGAAAAACGCTCCAAAACTGCCAATTCTAATACAAATACTGAATTTTAGAAGAAAAAAAACGTTTTTAGACACATGTAACTATAGGATCTTGTAGTATGCTATTTGAAAGGATGTAGAATAAAATTTCACAAATTTACGCCATGTAAATTGCAAGATATGAGCGTTTGAATTGACAAAAATCATTTTCTTGGCCCTAAGAAAAACATGGTAGTTGCACTTTAGAAGGTCACACTTGTATAAAAAAATGTCCAAAATAGTGGTGCTTCTTTGGATTCATTCTTGAAGGAAAAGTGGTTACATGCTTGAAAATTTGGAATCATTTGGAATTATATAAGATGTAGAAAAAAAATAGTAAATAAAAAAATGAAGAGAATGATTCAAAACACTAAATTGTTAAGAATTAAGTGATGGAATTGAAAAATGCCAATCTCAATGGTTGTAATGTTGTAATAAACAATTTTCATCCTATTGAATTTTGTTTTTTTCAAAAATATTGAAAATTGAGTAAAATAAAGGATATCAAAGTTTATTTTAGAGTAGAAAATCCATAATTGCCAATAAACTAAAAACTCCTCATAACATTCATCTCATTGATCAAAATGGAATGATTCAAAGCTTTCCAAGTATATATGAATCTGGAAAACCAATTTCAAATTTTTGTTCATGAAAAAAGTTATTTTTTCTAATTTGCTCAAACTACCCAACTAATGAAAAAAACTACATGTTATAAAATAACTTTTAGCTATATAGTCAAAATTTATGAAAAATTTTGGGCCTGGAAAAAAAACTTGTCTCCATGTTGGATGAAAATTTGAAAGAAATTTCATTCATATTGAGCTGTCCAAAATCAATATGTTGCCAAATCCAGTAGTTTGGTCCTTTAGGATTTAAGCATCTTATAAGTGACTCATTTTTGTACTCAATTCTTATAATTTTTCAAAAAGAAGATGTTCCACATGGTTTAGATTGTTTGCTAGAACAATTTTACCATTAGGGTTAGTGTGTTTTAATTCCATCTTAGAACTATTAACAATTAAAATTTTCCTTCTATCTCATACACACTTCTACTTAATAAGTTTTTTAAGAATGAAAACCAACTCTTTATTAATTTGATTTTTTCCAAATTCAAAATCATTAGTGCAAAAAATTTTAAGATGAGGAGATTGAAAGCCAAAAAATCTAATTGAACAAGGTACAAAAAATTTGTTTCCTTCACTTTAAACATAAAAACCTTGTAACCTATGCAATCAAAAATTCAAAAATTTCTCCCATGCCTCTTAATACTATTCTAGTGTAGAATTCGATAGTTAGACATGGAAAAAATTTAACCTTTTTCTCTTTGCAATAGACATGAGACTTTTTAGTGAATTTTGATGAAAAAAAGGCTTGTGGACTTTGGGGTTAAAAGCATTGTGAATGTAACTATGTACAATTGATCTCCTTATCAAATCTAAAGTGAAATTTTTCTACCACAAAGCTTTAACAAAATATTCACCATTGATATGCTTTTGAGGTACAACTATATAATATATACACCTATTATTACCACTAATTACAACTGAGTATAGTTATTATTATTAACATACATTATTTTATTAGATCTTATTGGCAATTGAAAGAGAATTCCAATGTATTTCAATACACAAGGTTTGAACATTATATGAATGGATTATGAATTTTCAAGGTATTGTCTCTAGGTGTTCCCAAAACCAATAGTAGATTGTGATATACTTTTGTATTTTGATTGTGTACATCTCATGTAATCAATATCTATGAAAAAGCGACACTTTTGGGGGTCCAAATGCAAGGATCATGTATTTTACGTAGTCTTAATTATGATTGTACATGCCTAAGAAGTTAAATGTAGAAGGTTTAAACCATCATGAATGGATCTCTTTACAAGGCACACTAATAACATTATTTGTTGCTGTGAAGACTTGACAAAGACTTTGGAAGTGGCCCCAATGGATGCAAGGTAGCAAATTATTTTTTTTGAAGTCCACTATGTTTACATCCTCCCACAAGCCACATTTGAAGCACTTGTCGTGTCCTTCAATTGTGACTCTATTTTGTTTGTCAATGCTAGATGGTAATGGCCAAACTACTTAATCACAACTTTTGGTATTCATGGTGCCTAATAAAGAGCACAAAAAAACAAAAAGAATTTAACCCCACTACAACAAAATTGTCTAATATGGACATATAGAGAGTTGAGGAACAAGGGGTGGTATTGGGTTGATGCAAACGTTGTAAATTGCAGTAAAGATAGAGAGACCTCAAACCATGCTTTTGGGAAGTAATGTAATGTGATTGCTTGATGGTGATACTTTAAAGGACCCAATGAATTTATGTTCAATGTATGCTAGAAATTTCAGGGGGTTGTGCACGAAGTCAATTTTAGTTGAATGTTCACAAAAATTTAATACAAGGTGTGAACATGTATATCCTTTGGGTAGGAATATAATTTTTTTTTTTGTCTCATCATGTTCCTCGATCAAAAGTTATGCTTTCCTAAGCTTCTTTAGCAACTCATGTAGCATGTGCAAAACTCCTCCTTTACTTCTGAAATTTGGTAGGTATGTAATTAACACAATAGAAGAATACAACCCTAAACTAACAACTAGGTGTAGTGCAAAAATCTCATTCTAAGAGGAGGTGAAGTCTATTGACCATGAAGGAAAAAGTCAAAAGAAAACTTCTTCTTCTAACTTCAAACATTATAATCTTTCAAATTCTATAGTCAAATTTTCTAAATTGTTTTCCACGCATTACCATAGTAGCCTAGTAAAAATTGTTTCAATTGAGTTTTATAAAAGATTTTTTTTCTCATTGCCCTAAAAAGTAGTAGTTTTTGACAAAACTTGCCTAAAATGTGCCTCGGTCCTATAGGATTTAACCATAGACGAATGCTCTTGGGGAAGCAAATTTAGGTAGTTTGTGCTAAACCCCTCTTTTACTTATGAAATTTGGTAAGTATGTAACGATCTCTTGTAATGACAGCTCCCTCCCTGCAATGGCCCCCTCCCTTTTTGGAAAAATAAGAGCCCTTGATGAAAAGTGGGAAAAAAATCCTGCCACCCCCTTTGCGGTTGATTTAATTTTTTTGTTGTCTAAATGATCTCGGCCGTTAATCTTGACCAAATAATCTCAGCCATCAAGTTGATTAGGTCGGATACGAAAGACGTATGCCAATACAGAATACAAGTACAGAATATGGATACGGATATAGTAATACAGAAATATATCCCATATTGATTGCATGTGAAGTTCCAATCTGAAATTACAAATAGGGTCCGTTGATCAATCAGGAGATAGGTGTGGTTTCGGGTTTGGTTTTGGGTTCTGATTTGGGTTTGGATTTGGGATTGCGAGTTAAAAAGAAATTTTGTCCTATTACTAGATGCCATGTGTGCAACAAGTACATGTACATTGGGGGTCAATGGAAATTTCACCTGTATGTTACTATCCACTCAAAAGACAGCTGCACAATGTAACTATATTGATACAATATGCAATTATCAAAAGAATAAACTTGCTTTTGCTACAGAATCTCACTTCAAGAGTAACCAAAGTTTGTTGTACATTACATGTTGTATAGTGTTGAAAAAAGCTATTGCTTCTAACTTCAAATGCAATAAATTTCAATATTTTTAGTGAAAGTTTCTAAAATTTTCCCCAAATATTCCTGTAGTAGTTTAGTGAAATTTTATACAACTCATTTATTTTAAACTTCTTTTCCATTTTCTCTATGCAATAGAAAGTGGCAGTTTTTGACAATTTCTGCCTCAAACATACCATGGTCTTCAATGAGTTAAGAAGAATTTACTAATCCAACAATGACATCCCAAATGTCATCTATTATATGAAAGTGCACAATGTCATGACTCCTATCACAAAATCCATCATGTTTTTGTCCCCAAAAAATATCATCCAATTATTTCATCCAATGTTCACGATAAATACCTAAAATGCAACGAACATTTATATGATTCACCATGCACACGTTTCCCATGTCTCCATACAGAGGTTTGGCTTATATTATTGAAATATGCAAATTTTTTTCAATGGTAATTTGTTCCATGTCCCCCAAATGTAATAAATTGTATGGCTACAAAGAATATCTCTGCATTTTTACTGTAGATATTTAGGTATGTTCAGAATTATCATTATAGAAATTTCAGTAATTATAACAAATTCATCAAGACAATTGCCTGCATTAATTAAAGTGGAATTGACAATACCTTCCCTTGTCATGATTTTGTATATCACTGTCATTGTCAGCTTCTCCATAACTTATGGAGATGTTTGTGAATCAACTCATGCTTGGCACATCTGATGTTTTTGTAGTCATGACGTCAAGTGTGTTTCAGTAGCTATTAATAATGAAATTTAGTGTTACAACCAATTTAAATAATTTGGAAATGTCATATTCTTATTTTACTTTTGATGAAGATTTTTACCAAGAGCACAAATGTCTGAACTATTCAGAGAGAGGATCTTTCTAAACTTAAGTTAGTTGGTAAGAATATTCATGATGAGTAAAGACTCATAGCATTTGTAAATCAATTAGTGTGGTTTCACACTAAATTTCATTATTAGTGTAGTCAGTGATGACTTGTTTTAAGCGGTTGGGTTTCATTAAAGTCAATGATCCTATTCTGTGTAGTTATTGTAGGGTTGAAGAATTGACATTACGTTTTATATATTAAAATTGTCTACCTCAAGGCTCAAGTGACAAATGAAATATGCCAAAAAAAATTAAAAATTATTCTGTGACAGAGGCTCATTAATTGCCTTTTGTTGTGAGGTATAATTTAGAGTGTGATCACTAATGTAGGAGGTCCAAAAAGCAGCCTCTAAATATTGAAGAGGTACATTTTGCTTTCTCATTGTACCAACAATGTTCAAACAATGTACATTTCAGGAGGTGAACACTTTTGGTAACCATTGCATCGTAACTTCAAAAATTAATAACTAATTGCACGAAGCTTCAAACAATATGAAATGACTTGGGTTACATGCCAATTCCATTTATCTTCCAAGAAAAATTTACAGAAAAATTAGTTTCAATTTCAAGAAGTCTAGCTAACCTCCCCAAATTAATGATCATCTCTTAAATGGATGTATTATCAATGGACCTCCTACTAACTTAACCTGAGTTAGCAGGAGTGTCTAAACCTGTCATAATAATTCTGATCTACTTATAAGATACTGGAAGTCCTTTGCAAAACATTACAAGGGACAAGGTTCTTGGTATGTGTTAGGAAGAAGAAAGTGCATCAAAAGTGTTGACCTATTTTAAGTACTAAGTTACTTTCATTGTAGTTTTGAAGGGCGTTTTTTGCATGAAATGCAAACGGTAATATTAAGATGAAAAGGACTGACTAGCGACGGATTCCCAGTCACGCCATTAGGTTTTGTTTTGTTTTTTTCTTCTTGAAACACATGGATCATTTTTATTAATAGAAGAAACAATACATGCCATCAGTTTTGGAAATATATCATTATGGAAAAAAAATATTTTCTAGTGGCAGGGAGTTTGCATGATCATGGTGCATTTAACCACTAACTTGAGATATCATGGCTGAAAATTGGGAAAATTGGGAAACCAATCTTTAATAGTCGGTACTCAAATATAAATAAATTGGTGCTAAATTTAATGAAAAATCTAAAAATGAGTTTTCAAATTAATTGGTGTAAAACTTAAGTGAAAGTTCAGTAATGAGGTTTCAAGATTACTAGTGTGGTCTATGTTGTTGCCACAATCAAAAGAAAAGTAAAAGTAATTTTCTAATTTTTTTGATTCAAAAAAACTTTGAAATTCAATAACTTTCACATCATAGGTCCAAATGCCATGAAACAAAGCCAATGCACCCCTCCTCACCGAGGGCTTTCCGACGGTACCAAGCATGCGACCGGGAGATTCACAGTCAGGGAGATCTCAATGTAACAAAACAAAACAAAACAAATGGCCTATCTTAATGTATTGATATGCAGAAGTTATTCAATGGGTCAAAGTGACATCAATATATGCTACAAAATCATGTTTTTTACTCAATTTTTTGGGATTGGATATTGTGTAACTAGAATCTTTCTACTCACTAAATTTATTAGGGCACACTTTGGGGTACAAGATTGGAATATAGTCATTTTACTTGAATATAAGATAAAACAACCCATTACAAACTATATGGGGGTTTGTCCTCTTGTCATTTCTGAAATTTTCTACTTTTTTTTCCAGAGAAAGTCAAGTGATAGAAATGGCGAGAGCATTTGAAACTATCTTTTTTTCAACAAAGTGTGAATTTGTTATGAATTTTTGAAGTGTTCAGCCCATCACAACCTAATGGGTAAAAGGTCTGTAATGGTATGTTTTACCTTAACATTTGTGAAAAAGAAATTGAAGTATTTTTTCCACCCATATAGACATCCTAGAAGGCATATTTTTTTGATATGGATATATAGGTAGGTAGTCTAGAGCTTGAGCAAATTAAATCCTCAAGTTCATTTGGTTTTTGTTTCTAAGAAGTAGGAGAATTTCATAGTCTTTTGTGCAAGAAAAAACAAAATTCAACAAAGAACTTCATATTCCTAGGGATGAACAAAGTATTTCACAATGATGTCTTCCCAAGGCTTCATCTCCTTCAAGCAAGCAACACTCAAAGAGGTGCAAAAAATAAAAACTAACGGTGTTGATGGACCCCTTTTAGTCATTTAATTTGTCTTTTGATTGATGATTGCATGGATGGAAGGGAAACTATTGCTCGGAGTTGTTTTGCCAGTCCCACATAGCAATCGAAAGTCAAATTTGACCAATTCTCAACATCACAAAATGCAACACAACAGGAAGATCATATTAGGACAAAAAATTGAGGCCAACAAGAAGATCATTTGGGGATGGAAGGAGTACAATTATACAAAATATAAAGAATGATATATCAATTAAAAAATAAATATATAATTGGACATTATAGGGTTAAGGATTTAAGACCGAAAAGGTAGACTTCCAAATAATGTGAACCTTTGCACATCATTCATTGGACATAGTACCTGACTCCGTGTTGTTTCCTCATTGCTTTGCCACAATCAAACAATCCAAACAAACAGCAAAGACAACCCCCTTCAATTAAAGTTTTTGTTCCACATGATCCACAACCCTCTGAGTTTGAAAAAACTCTGGATTGCTGGCCCTGGTTTTGAGGAGGAGGAATATTCTAAAAAATAAAAAAATAAACCTATCCTTTCATTTGCTCAAAAATAAAAAATAGTTGCAATGAATATGTCTTAGTGGTTGCCCCAAAGAAAGAGAAAATAGAAGATGTAGTTAATTGCTACATCTGAGTGAGAGATCCACTGCAATGAAATGTTCTGCCATCCTTAGACGTATAAAATTTATTAGGAAATATTATCGAGGACAAATTGACAGTGTAGGGTGATGCCCAACTATAGGGTACTACCCAGCGTGAACCACCAGGTAGAAAAAGAGATGATAAAGATATTTACGAATGAATAAAAAAAAGATTATGGATGAGGAAGCGGTAATGCCTGATTATGCGGGTTAACCCCACATACTATGATAGTCTGCTCTAAATCCACTTGTCTTCTAAAGACTGTCCCTAACCAGGTTCTGAAATGGACATTAACAAGTTGTAAAATGCATATGTGTAAAGCATTGAATGTTTTGCCAATGATACCAGAGCAGTTAAAAATTTGTCAAACTTTCATTTATACTTTGCTAGTGCATGGAATAAGAGCCAAGGTGGGTCCATTTCTGAAATGTTCACCTGTGTTCAAAAAAACTTTTCTCCCCCAACTTTGAATGCTAATATTTTTCAATCTGTACGGTCAAACTTGATAAAAATTTTACCACATGATCTCATACAAGAATAGTACAAGATCCTACGGTTGGATGTGTTTTTTTTTTGAAATTTTTTTCTTTCTTGAAAGAACGCAGCAGAAATGGCAATTTCGAGTGATTTTTGTCAAAAAATAGGCCTTGGTCCTTTAGGAGTTTAGTTTAGTAAAGCTCGCATTTTGGAACCCTGTCTATTACTTTCTACACATTGCAGTGCCTATTTTGGGTGAAGCCATATCTTTTTTCAGACTACGCATGTGTGATTTTAGTAAGGCCTACGATCAAGAAATAGATACCTATGGCAGAATTCTTTAAAAATTCAAAAGTAATTCAAAAATGATCCGAAAAATATGAAATCACTTGGGTTAGATTCTACATCAATTTTTCTTTGAGTGAAAAATAAGGAAAAATATTTTTGTGCATCGAAGAACCATCGAAAAGGCCGACCAGCCCTTAAATGCACTGTTTATGAGCAGACTACCTTACCTTAACTTATGCATCGTAATGCTAATTGTAGAATTCAAGTAGAACCTCTCTTAATCCCTCAAGGCCCAAGCAGTTTCTGTACTTTTTCACAAGTTTGAACTTTGATTGGCAACATGTATTGTACATCAAGCTTATTACATGATGTCAATTGTACTTTTGCACTTCCTTGTTCAATATGAACATCATAATATGAAATTCACTTAGATATAATTCTTAGAATGTGGGGAAATGAAGTTATAACTTTGACCTATTGAACAGGTGAGAGGCTCAAAACAAGCTCCTTGGGCCTTGAGGGATTAACTTAGTGCATAGTATTGGTAGTACGCAGTAAGAGAGGTTTATGCATTTGTAGAGGTGCATTAATGGCCACAAACTAACATGGCATCTAACTATACTACTTTCCAAAAAAATCTTGAAATTGGGCCTTCCAATGAACCTCTCTACTACATATTATATACAAACATAGTATGCACTAAGAGAGGTTCTACTTATATAACTTGCTTTATCAAATGGATACAAAATATTCTAATAGGGACTTATTGACAATTGAATGTTTTGCACTAGAGTGTGGGATTGAATGTATGAGAAAGTAAATTATAATACAATACTTTTGATGTTCTTTTTGAGGGGATAGTAGTGAAGGTTTACTACCCACTCACACAATAAGTGAGTGAATTAATCAATACTTTTTCATTATCCCTTAATGCCTATATTTTTTTCTAAATATACTAGATTACATTCAATATGGGATTAAAGATCATATTCCATATCCCATATCTTGTATCATATCAATATTTTGTACCACAAACCAATATTTTGTATATCATACCCATATGTATTCCATATACCTTACCCACATCAAAAAAATTGCATCTTGTTTTAGGGGGTGAGTAGGTGTGCACCAAGTATTTTATTTATTTATTTTTAATTTGCAAGGTGGTTAAATAATTGATAAGATTTGTGTATGTCCCTTTTCACGGGATACCGGTAGTAGTAGTCTACACTCTTGTAAAACCCAACTTGCAGGCTGAGTGACATTACTTACAACAGTCAAGTCTCAAATATGATTTGGAATAATTTGAAGCCTTCACCCTGAAACAAAATCTTCTACCGTGAAAGGAGTTGCAAAAATGAATAGAATTTTTAATTTTTAATTTTCAGAATTTAAAATTTAAAATTAAAGCTTTTGTTCCACTTCCACAGCTCGCTGAGTTTAAAAAAAAATCTGGATTGCCAGCCCTGGTTTTGAAAAGAAGCCAGGAACGTTTTAAATGATAAAACGAAAAAATCTTATCCTTTCATTTACTCAAAAAGAAAAAGAAAGTTGCAATGAACAAGTCTTATTGGTTTGCCCCGAAAGAAAGAGGAAAAAAAGGTGGGTGATATGAAATGTCTGAGAAAAAGTAGCTTACACTCTTGTGAAGTTAACCCTTAATGCCTAAACAATGCAATGGGGCGTTTCTTTGTATGATGAATGACAAGGAATTCTCCTATGTAAGACAAAAGTGCAACTATTCATCCTTGGAATTAGGGGTGAAAAGGGGAGATCTTCTATAGTAGTTTGACTTCCAATGAATATTTTTGATTTTTTAAAGTAAATGATGTCACAAGGTTCAAAAATGTTTGATTTTCATGGTTACGAGCTAGACATTCAAGGGTTAAAGGACACAACCCCCATGACCAAGGTAGACAACAAGCAACAATGAAGTCATCCATCGGACACAAAATGTCTGTGTTGACGTTTAAGGGTTAAACCCAACTTGCAGGCTAAGTAATCCCCTGAATATATTATACAAAATACTACTCCCATATATTATATTATATGACATATTGGCACACATAAAATATATAAGTTATGTTTGTTGATCCCATATTGATTGTAATCTTGCATTTTCAAAAAAATATATAGATATAGGGAACTGGGGGATAATGAAAAAGTATTCTATTTCATTCACTTATTAAGTGAGAGGGTGAGTGAAGTAACTATCTCTTCACTAGGAACATCCTCACATTACTTACAAGTGACAGTCAAGTTCTAGACATCATTTGGAATAATTTGAAGAATTAAACCCTCATTGCCTAAGGCCCACATAGGTTCAAAAACAACATTGCTTTTTGAAGTGTTATAGATCTAAATGTCATTGAGTTATAGAGATCTCAACCGTTCAATCTTGTAGTGTATATGTTATAGATGAAGTGAATCAAATTTGGAATCATTTGGCTACATAGATTGCAAGATTATAATGTTTTAGTGTTGAAAAAGGATTTTGAAATTTTCCTAGAAACACATTTGGAGGTGAATGTCGATTTATAAATCTACTCAAATGAAAAAACTCTTGACTTCAAAGTGATTTTAAACCAACATAAAAACACATTGGTGAAAAAAATATCATTCGAGTAACTCATTGTGTCTACAAAACGACTTTGAAATGTAGAAAAATAATATGAAAAGTTGCAAAAATCACATCAAAACCTAAACCTCCTTCTACTAAAATGCTTCTCAATTACTCGTAATTTCTTGGATTGATGTGAAATTTTAGCCACACAAACAAGACTAGTGTGCACAACTTTTTTAATTTTTTTGATTGGAAATTAACACTATATGAAGAAGAAACAAGTTGCCAAAGTTTGCCATAATCCTAAAATGTCCAGATTTTGAACTTCGAATTGCTCCCAAGCATTCAAACCAACTTGGATTGACATGAAAACTTTACTATAGTAACTAGACTTCAAGGGGAACATAACTTGACAATTTTTATTATTGAAAACTAACATTGGATGAAGGAGATACAAGTCCCCCAATGTTGTAGCCATCATATGTAGTTTGGTGAACTCAAATTCAACCTTTGAATTTCGATTGGCTTCCAAAAACTTAGTACATCATAGATTGATTTGAAAAATTTACTACACAAACTAGAAGAAAAAGCAAAAAAATTTCCAACAAGTTTTATTGAATTCAAACATTTGATGCAAAAGTTGCAGCACTTTGAATTGGACTTGAGGATACTTTTCTTCCCCTTTAGTGATGAGGGTTTAACCCTTATATGCTAGAGTCTAGGATCATGAGGTCATAGATTGGATGCTTCATTTTGCCATTGAAAAATGAATGGAGTTTTTATCTTTTATTTTTCAGAGATTAAGTCACATGTATTAATATGTCTTGAGAAATTCATGATGTTTTAATTTGGAAAAATTAGAAATTATTGTGAATTTTAGAAGAAAAAGTGAAAAAAAAAATCATATGAAATCAAATACAATATATGTTACAAAACTTTGAAAATTTCTCTATAGGTGTACATTGTAGTTTACAACATCATGGTGCAAAAAATTTCAATTTAATTCTAAAAAAAAGAAAATTAGCACTCCATGGTTATAGGCTTAAAGGTCAAATTCCAATAAAACATTAAATTTTAGGAAATTTTCAAATTTTCAATTGGAGTAGAAACTAGACTTGAGAAGCTTTATTTCAATAGTTGAACTCAATTTTTTTTATAAATTTATGGCTTAAATTTTGATCCGAAATAAGGAGTAAAAATTGCCAAAATACACTACGTGGTGATCTATATTTTGGGAATCAACAATTCTCTAAAAGCTTTGCTATTACCATTCGTTGAGTTTTTGGTGCCCATGTACATCTTCATACTCCTCTTGATGAATCCAACAAAATTTGGATGAAAACCAATTGTTTTTTGTTCCAAATCAATTCTAGAAAGATGCGTCCCTTCATGACAAATGTAGTTAGAATAAACTCCTACTATTGGACTAATAGTTGTATTTTGTGTTTCTATAGTAAAATCATCCATTAGACCTTTTAGGTTCTTAGCATCTTTCTAGAGTTAACCCCTAAGCGCTCCAATGTCAATTTTTGGGACAATGAATAGATTGGAATTGCACTTTCATCCTCCTAATTGCTTGGATGAAAGTCATTCTAATTTATGGAGATACTTTATCAAGTTGTTATCCTATCTAAGGGTTGGATTTGGTGTTATTAGAGTACATATTTTTCTAAAATTACAAATGTGCAAAGATGTCAAGTGGTCAAATTGCATTGACTTTAGTTCAAAATTGGATTTGCCAAAATGAGGTTATAGATCTTAAGAATACAAAAATTTCAAAAAATTACCATGCAAAGAGAAACTCATTCAAATTCTTTCCAACAAATTTTACTCAGAAAATAATAATATCTTGTTTGTAATTGAATTTTGAAGAAATTTCAAATTTTCTCTATCAAAATTATAAAAAAAAAGATTGGTGATAGCACTAGTGAATCTATCTATACAAATGGAATCTACAAATCAAAATCTACAAGTTTTATTTTTGTATCAATTCCAAAATATGCTTCCAAGTTGAATTTTATAATGTTTTTTCTCAAATCGTCAATTTTGGAGATGATTCTAAACGTTTAGGGGGTGAAAGGGGCACTGAGTTTTCTTATAGATAATATGAGGCCTTCAATTATCCCTAGTTTCCAATGGATTTTATTTTAAGACATTCATTTATTTTGGATAGAATAGGAAGTAAGCAATCTTCAATAGATTGATGAAGCCATTTCCCCCATGATCATGATGGATGAAATATAAAGGATATGGAAAACATAGATGAAAAATCAATTATCCATCCAAAACTATAAAAATTTGTTCCAAAAGATTGATATCATTCCAAGAGTTTGTAGCAATTCAATAATTAGTTCATCCTTTAACTAAAGACATAAATTTTTTTTCCCAAATATTCCATTAAAATCATTTTGAATTGCTTTAATTTGAGCAAACTATTGCTTATAAAGTTCAATGCTAATCTATTCAAAGTGCATGGCTATTGAGCTAATCTAATTGAATTTCAACACACTAGGATTAGATTCAATTATTCATTTATACAACTAAAAGAAAATTGATTGTAATACAATGGAAAATGAACTCCTTTTAATCATTTGTAGCACTAGTAGAAAGGTGGTGTTTGGGCACTAGTGTCAATGGGTGTCCAAGGCCTACATTGGCATCAAGCACGTGCTAATATGGGCCTTGGGCACTGTGCTCTTGCACTATTGCTTGTTTAGTGTCTAAAGACCACCCTTTTTGCTAGTTTAGCAAAACTTGATCATGAGCACTTTAAGGCTTTAAAATCTATTAGATATGGTTTAGACTAGGAATAAAAGCTTATTCTTTAGGAAATAAATGAGGTGCATGCTTTTATATTATTGCCACCAAGTTGTCTTCCTTCAATGAGTAGTTATTCATAGTTTGATGCGCCTTTGATATACTCCTAATATAGCCCTAAGGGAGTGAATTGGATTATAGATATAGTAGAGCCATGTGAAAGGCTTGGTCATGTTAGGTAAACTTCTATGCTCATATGGAGTTCAACAAATCTACAAAAGGAGAAAATCAAAATTCCGTGTCAAATTTCTCATGGGTCCATGTCACCTCACAACACCCACAAGATGACATATGACACTTTTTTTTAAATGACTTAATTTATATTGAATCTAAACTTCACATAGGATACTCTTGCAACTATTTACATGGAAGTGTGAAATCTTAATAAAATTTCATGTTTCTAGGGATGATCATGGTACTTGCTTCACTTGCCTAATTTCGTAAAGGAATTTGCCTTAGATTGAGATGTCAACATCTTATTGCAACTTATTGCATCAATTCATTAGAATTGCAATTTAGTTCAAAATGAGCCAACAAATATCATATTAGAAATTTTGTCAAAAATTTTCAAAACGCAAGTACATTTGATGTATATTTAGGATAAATTTTCTATATGTAGGACTCTATTGAAAAAAGAATGAACTTATTTTGAATATGAACACACTTTAGATTTTTTGATGAAATGGTGACGGAGATTATTTTCAATATTCTTTGACTATTTCCCCACTATCCATAGACTTTAAAGCTCCCACTTTTTTGCATCATGATGCAATTCTTTCTAGCCCCTTCATTGAGAATGATTGATCCAAATCCAACCATTTAACATTGAGTTTATGTCTATTGATGTGAAAATTGTGCCTATGAAAAATAACATTCCTTGTTGTTCCAATTGGCTCTCCTTTCACATTACCTACATTAAATAGTCAAATTAGGTTGCTTTAATTACCCCAAGAAAGTTACTTTATAAGCCATCAAAGTCAATAAATTCAACAAATATTTCTTTAGATATTTCCATTTGTATACATGGAGGTTCATGAGTCCAAATTACAACAACACCTAATTTAAAAGTAGTGCATCCTTGTACACTAACAACAATTATTTATATAATGCCAAATGTTGAGAAATTAGTGAGGGATAGCCTAATTTTGCTATCAGTATAGTCCTTCTTTAGTTCTTCCTCTTCTTCTAATTGTAGCTATTGTTGCTCTCATACATAAGCTAACTACACCTCAAACCACGCAAACAAGCAATTCGACATGGTTCGCATTATTATTTTGCAATTTTTTGTGGGGATTTCTTGGTAGTCAAAAGGGGATTCTAGATTCTCTTAGACTGCATTTATTTGGAATACATATAAATATATGTTTCTGAAACCGACAATAGACTCTCATGAATAGTGGGAATACATTTTAGGCAAAAATCTGTAGTGAACCATTTTAGAAAACAATCAAAATTAGGTGTAGTTACCTTAACCCCTAAACATCCATATTCAACTCCCGAATTGACAATTTGAGAAAAATCATTATAAAGTGCTATTTAGAAGCATATTTTCGAATTCATATTCAAATAAATGTTGTAGATTTTGATTTGTAGATTCCATTTGTATGGTTAGATTCACCAATGTTATCACCAATCTTTTTTTTAGTAAATTTTGAAAGAGAAATTCCAAAATTCCTTCAAAATTCGATTACAAGCAAAATAGTATCAATTTTTGAGTAAAATTTGTTGGAATGGATTTGAAATGATGTTCTCTTCACATGGTAATTTTTAGGAATTTTTGTGTTCTTCAAATCTATGACCTCATTTTGGCAAATCTAGTTTTGAACTAATGTCAATGTAATTTGACCACTTGACATCCTTGCACATTTGTAATTTTAGAAAAATATGTACTCTAGCCCCTAAATGTATTTGATTATGTTTTCAACAAAAACATTCCAAAACTCTCATCTCTAGTACAAGTATCAAATTTTAGAAAAAAAATACACTTTTGGACAAATGTAACCGTAGGATCTTCTAGTACGCTAGTTTGGAAAGACATAGAAAAAAATTTCAGAAATTTCCACTGTTGGGATTGCAAGATATTAGCATTTGAAGTGACAAAAAGACATTTTTTGGCCTTGCAAAAATCCGGGCAGCTGTACTTCACAAGGTCAGATCATTATGAAAAAAATGTCCAAAATGGTTGTAACTCTTTGGATTCATTCTTCAAGGCAAGTTGGCCACATGCTTGAAAAAATTTAGATCATTTGGAATTGTACAACATCTAGGAAAAAATTAGTAAGTAGGAAAAAGTCAAGAATGATTCAAAATACTAAATTGTTAACAATTTATTCATGGAGTTGAAAAATGCCAATCCCAATGGTTTGAATGTTGTAATAAACAATCTACACCTAACCTTTCTATTTTTTTATAAAATATTGAAAATAGAGTTAAATAAAGATCTTCAAAGTTTATTTTTAAGTGGAGATTCTATTACTACTAACAAACTACTTACAACTAAAACTCTTTCTAACTTTCATCTCATGAATCAAAATGGAATGGTTAAAAGCTTTCCACTGAAATATAAATCTAGAAAATCAATTTTCAAATTTCTTTTTGTTGCTTGGGTTGCCCACCAAGCAATGAAAACTACATATCATGCAATGACTTTTTAACCATGTATTCAAAAGTTATGAAAATTATTGGGTCTTAACCCCTCACTACCGAAGGCCCAAACAACTCAAAAAAAAACATTCCTTTTGAAGTGTTATAAATATAAATTTTAATAAGTTATAGAGATCTCAATTGTACGATCTTATAGTGCACTTGTTGTAGATGGCTTGCAACAAATTTGGTGTCATTTGATCGCATAGATTGAAAGATTATAATGTTTTAGTGTTAAAAAAGGATGCTGAAATTTTCCCAAAAACACATTTGGAGGCGAAATTTGGTTTCTAAATCCACTCAAATGAAGAAACTTTAAACTAATAAGTGATTCAAAATCAGCATACAAACATCTTGATGAAAAAAATATCATTTAATTGACACATTGTGTCTGCAAATTGGCTTTGAAATGTCAAAAAACAACAAGAAAAGTTGCAAAAAACACATCAAAAACTGAACCTCCTCCTACTAAAATGCTTCTCAATCACTCATAACTTCTTAGATGGATATGAAATTTTGTACGCACAAACTAGACAAGTATGCGCAACTTTTTCAAAATTTTTTTATTGGAAACAAACATTGTATGAAGAAGAAACAAGCTGCCGAAGTTCACTCTAATTCAAAAATGTCGGGATTTTGAACTTCGAATTGCTCCCAAACATTCAAAACAACTTGGATTGGAATGAAAATTCTACCACAGTAACTAGACTTCAAGGGGAACACAACCCAACAAATTTATTGAAAACGAACATTGGATAAAGGAGATACAAGCCCCTGAAGTTGCAGCCATCAAATGCAGTTTGGTAAACTTGAATTGAACTTGTGAACTTTGATTGGCTTTAACAAATTCAGTACATCTTGGATTAATCTGAAAATATTACCACACAAACTAGAAGAGAGAGTGGAACGTTTCCAACAAGTTTTATTGGATTAAGACATCTGATGCAAAAGTTACAGGACTTTGAATTTGACATGAGGACACTTTTCGTCCCCTTCAACGGTGAGGGGTTAAAGCAACTCCTCGAGCACATATTGTGTGAAAATTTCAAAGAAAAAAAATAAAAATTTCATTTGTAGTGAGTTGCCTGAAATCACTATGTTGCCAAAAAATATCGTTTGGTCCTTTAGGGGCTAGTAACACCAAATCCAACCATTAGATAGGACAACAATTTGGTAACGTATCTCCACAAATTAGAATAATGTTCATCCAAGTAGTTATGAGGATGAAACTCGAGTTTCCATCTATTCATTGTCCAGAGAATGGGCGTAGGAGCACTTAGGGGTTAATATCAATTGCAGTCAAGTTGGTCGGAGTAACTGCAATAGGGTGCACGTAAATTAGTGAGTGTGGCTACCCTTCAATTGTGTACAGTCAACATGTGGCCAACAGTGTGCTCATGACCAACCTCATAAAAACAAACAAGTGCGAACTGAAGAAAGTCTCCTAACAACTGAATTTTTTATAATGTCAACAATGGGGCCTGAGGCCGAGGAATCTGTCCAGGAATTGGGTAAGGTAAGGTATTAGATGCAACATTTAGGTTAGTACTTGTGCCGAAAATGCCTGCCTTGGATTTTGCTTTTGAAAATTAAAAAAAGGTGACAACAATTCCCTTTTTTTCAATAACTAGACTACCCATCCTCCACATGAATATACCCATGAAATAATTCTGACATTCATACAATTGATTTCATGATGGAGTGCTTTTCATGTTGACCCTCCCAATGTTTGTGGAGAATCAGCTGTGGAATTGGGAAGAAAAAAAAGCGCGCATTTGCACTTTCAAAACAATGGGAAAAAAATCTATAAAAGTTCTTGTTAGAGTAAACAATAGAGAAAACATTAGACTGAATACTTGAGAATAAAGCTGCGACAATTCCATTCTCCAATTCTAACCATCCTCCACATAAATCTACCCATGAAATAATTTTGACATTCGATTGATTTCATGAGTGCTTTTGATGCTGACCTTCCCAATGTTTGGGGAGAATTGCCAGTGGATTTGGGTGAAAAAACCGCTTGCAAATTGAAAACATTGGAAAAAACAACTCGTTGAAGAATCTATGAAAGTTATATTTAGAGGAGAAAATAGAGAAAACAAACAAACTGGGTACTTGGAAAAATGGTTCACTATATAATTTAGAATTGAAGGAAAACACTTGACTTGGATTTGCTTTTCAGAAAAGGGGACAATTCCTTTTTCCATCAACTTACTATCCATCCCCTCCACATGAATATACCCTTGAAATAATTCTAGCATTCATTCAATTGATTTCATGATAGAGTGCTTTTCATGTTGCCCCTCCCAATGTTAGGGGAGAATTGCCGGTTAGTTCATTGTTAGGATTTGTGGAATTGGGAAGAAAAAATTGGTTGCAATTTGAAAACATTGGAAAAAAACCTCGGTGAAAAAAATCTATCAGATTTCTATTCAAAGTAAAGAATAGAAGAAAAAAACTAGACTCATTACTTGAAAAAATGGTTGAATGATGGGAGTTTGAAGGAAAACAACTAATAAAACTCAAAAAAATCCCCTAATGTTGGAACTTCCTCCTCCAATATAATTTTTTGTGCTCTTGAGTTGTATTGTACTCAATGAGGACCAATGGCACTAGTAAGGTAGGGTGCTCTAAAAGTACCCTTTCTCTAAAAGCAACTACTAATACAAAGGTACATTTTGCTTTCTTCAACGTACCAACAATATACATTTCACGCGGTGGTTGTTTTTTAGTAACCATTGCATTCCAACTTCAAAAATTTGTAACTAATTCCACGAAGGTCCAAAAAATGCAAAACAACTTGGGTTTGATGGCAATTCCATTTGTTTTCCTACGAAAAAATTCTGAAAAATTGTTTCAAGGAATTTAGCTTCCCCCATATGCAATCAGCTCTTAAAAACTAATTAAACCTAATGACACATTATGAGCAAACCACCTTATTGCCAATACCCAAATAATGAGTTCAACACTTGAAAAATGCTCCCGTCCACTTGATATGCTCCGTCCGCATTGTCTGCAAATTACATGTCTAATTCTGACATTCACGAGGCGGACTAGAGGGGTACGGAACCTCTCGGCTGGACCTCTCGGAAATGGGCACAATTTCCGGGACTCGTCCAGACTCTAACTGGAGACAGAAAATCAGTGGCCGGCCTTTGAGACAAAAACTATACTGGACTTGGATTTGCTTGAATCAATAGAACAAGGCAATGTGACATTCATTGATATGAATTACCTTAAAATTCTCATACCCAATGTTACCATTTATTTGGTGTCATACATGGTTAGTTCAATAATTGTTCAATGGGTGTGTTGTTAAATAGAGGATAAAGCAATTCAATCATATGTGGGCCATGTGGCTCACTTTGAAAATTAATCATTTTTTTGGCAATTATTATTATGTCATTAGGTGTCATACATGGTTAGTTCAATAATTGTTCAATGGGTGTGTTGTTAAGTAGTGGAAAAAGCAAATTCAATCTTATTTGGGCCATGTGTCTGACTTTGAAAATTAATTAATTTTTTGGCAATTATTATTGTGTCATTTGGTGTTATACATGGCTAGTTTAATAATTGTTGATCGGTATGTTGTTAAATATTGAAAAATGCAAAATTCAATCTTATGTGGGCCATGTGTCTCACTTTGAAAATTAATTATTTTTTGGCAATTATTATTGTGTCATTTGGTGTCATGCATGGTTAGTTTAATAATTGTTCGATGGGCATGTTGTTAAATAGTGGAAAATGCAGATTCACTCTTATGTGTCTCACTTTGAAAATTAATTATTTTTTTGGCAATTATTATAGTGCCAATTATTTTTGTGCTCTGACTGAATATTTGATGCCAACTGTAATGCATGGTGCCCTTCACTGCACATATTCCCAGGTCAAATAATTTTGAAACACAGGAATAACTTTCTGATATTGACCTTCAGGAATATTTTTACTTTTTTTAAAGAGCAAATCCAAGGAGACATATATATATATATATATATATATATATATATATATATATATATATATATATATATATATATATAAAATAACCACTAGGAAGGCTGATTTTTCTTACCATGATTGGTCTTACTAGTAAGTTTACTAGTAAATGTGTATGACACTCATTTACCAAAGTCTCACTATTTGCAAAATATTATTAAAATTAACATAGGATCAAATATTAGTATATTCTACTAATATTCATATAAATCTTACGATCATGATACTATTTCTTCAAATGATATTAGAATATCCTCGCTAATAGCATATATCAATTTAGTTCAATCCATATCAAAATTTGAGAAGTAGTGCAGGGCATAATTAGGAAACCATGCATGACCATATGTGACAGTGGAATTGCAAATTTGAGGAACAATTTTCATGATCACTACATTGAAATGTTTTTTTGGTATGGTTCATTTTATTGCTCACATTCAAGTGTATATTATTACATATTGCGATAAAAAAAATTTGCGGAACACTCTAATTATTCACGAAGCTTATTTGGTATTGATATGAACTCTTAAAGGACTAAACAACATTTGGGGGGAACATAGCAATTTTGGGTAGCTCACTATGAATGGAATTTTGTTTTGTTTTTGTGAAATTTTCACATAACATGTGCCCAAGGAGTAGCTTTAAGGCCCAACAATTTTCATAACTTGGGAATATATGGTTAAAAAGTCATTGCATGATATGTAGTTTTCATTGCTCGGCAGGCAACCCAAACAACAAAAAAAGCTTCTTTAAAAATCATTTTTTTTAAAATAAAAATTTGAAAATTGATTTTCTAGATTTCTATATAAGTGGAAAGCTTTGAATCATTCAGTTTCGATTCATGAGATGAAAGTTATGAAGAGTTTTAGTTGTGGGTAGTTTGTTGGTAGTAATGGAATCTCTACTTGAAAATAATCTTTGAAGACCTTTATTTAACACCATTTTCAATATTTGTAAAAAATAGAAATGTTAGGTGTAGATTGTTTATTACAACATTAAAACCATTGGGATTGGCATTTTTCAACTCCATAAATAAATTGTTAACAATTTAGTATTTTGAATCATTCTTGACTTTTTTCTACTTACTACTTTTTCCCTATATGTTGTACAATTCCACATGATCTAAAATTTTTCAAGCATGTGGCCAACTTGCCTTGAAGAATGAATCGAAAGAGTTACAACCATTTTGGACATTTTTTCATAATGATTTGACCTTGCGAAGTGTATCTGCCTGGATTTTCTCATGGCCAAAATAAGGCTTTTTATCCATTCAAATGCTAATATCTTGCAATCTATAAGGTGGATATTTTTGAAGTTTTTTCCACATATTTTCAAACGAGCATACTACAAGATCCTACGATTACATGTGTCCAAAAATGTTTTGAATTTTTTTTTGGTTCTTGTACTAGAAATGGCAGTTTTGGAGTGTTTTTGTTGAAAACATAGTCAAATACATTTAGGGGTTAATTGTCGTGGAGAATATAATTTAACATCTTTATATTTTGGATGGTATAATTTAAAATGATTATGATAATATTCCTATTAAATTATAATATTCAAAAATAATTATATTATTCAGCATATTATTATACAAATGACACCCTAATTATCTACTTCATGAAATTTTTAATGTGGATCATATCAATTTTCAAGATGACCAATTATTCACCCATACTAAATAACCATTTCGGTGTACCAAACCCAGTATGAAGGTTAATGCAAAAAGGACATTGCAAATCCTTGTGAAATTTCCAAAAGTACAAACAAAGAAACAAACAAACATATATACAAACAAACCAACAAACAGAAACCAACAAAACACTCTCCCCCCAAAACACCCCGGCTTGTGTTATAATTGACGTAAAATAATTCTGACATTCATTATTCAGATACTGACCCCTCCTGCCCGTACCGAAATGTTTCCTTTTCGGGCAGTCGCCATGCAGCCAACTTGGACGGAGCTCCCAGCACTCGCTCTACTGGCATTCTGGCACTGGCACTGGCACCAGCCAAAGTTCAACACTTGGTGTCAGAAATTCGCTGCAGGCTAATGTGGCGCGTGACTTCGTCACACTTTCAAGGTTTTCCAGTAAGTTAGCCATAGCCAGCTTGCTATCTGGAGTCAAAGAGGTTCACATCAACGTACAAACAGTCGTTCCGGAAGTAAGTACTGAGTTACAACACAGTCTTCGCATTCATCCCCGCATTCACTCGATCGAACCTCAGTACGTACGACAATCTGGGAGCTCGTAATCAATGCGGCGCAACGGAACGCGGAATTTGATGGTTGCCATCAATTGGGCAAAAGGCGAAGCTTTTTCACTCGATCTGGGCGCAGTGAATGCATGATCCAGCGTCGAGGATTTTTTGCTGTCGTCGGGATCGGAGGGTTTCTTTCATTTGATCTGCGGAGGTAACAATCGTCACCACTCACCAGTTGGGTTAATTAATTATTCAATTCCTGGGATTACGAGCTAGGTTTGAAGAAGGTCGGTTGAAAGTTAAGCTCCGCACAAGAATCCCAGCGCGTGATCGAGGAAGAGGTCTCAGGGCGCGAGAGAGTTGCATTTTGGAATAGGAGGCGCGGCTATTCTCGTTAAAACGATCGAGATTTAACATCTGGAAAGAATTTGGTGGGGCTTAGATTTGCGCAAGGTGTAAAGGAAGAGAAGCCTCGCAGAGTACAATCTGAGATCTGGACTGTCCATTTTGAGAGGGGCTCGTAATTCCTAGTGCAAGAGCTAGTGTTATGGAGTAGGAGCAGGGGTGTCAATGCTCAAGTGACGGTCACCAAATTGGACTTGGCGTGATATGATTCATCTGTCGCGAAAGGAGTAGCTTCTCGTACAGTTTTGGAAATCGTGAATCGCCTTCTTCAGCAGTGGTCGAGAGCTCTGATTTGACACTCCTCGTGTGGATTCAGTCGCCGAAACGCGGATGTTTCTCGTTCTTGCGAAATCACAGGTATAATAGCTTCTGCAGTAAAATTTGCGGAGGATATGCGAATCGCGGCGTGAGGATTTTTTACATTGGTGGGGGCGAAAGCAACGGCCACCTTTGACTCCACTGGTGTCCGTGCGGGGCCTGCTGTTGCTTCGGCACGCTTGATGGCATCAAGCACTTAAGTCACGCGATGCAAGCACATCAGCCCCAACGGACACGGTGAAGAAGAAGTACACCTTCACTTTGACTTGGGAGCCTGTCGTTGCGACCCTCCCTCCCTTAGCTGGAAGGCGAACTCCCTCCCACAAGAGGGGATGTCATTGAGCTGGAATTCAGATGCTGTAGGCTCAGCCCTTAACTTCTCATGTCGGTTGTTTAGGAGTTCCACTTGCACGTTGTGATGAATATGGCGATGTCAGGCGGACTCTCCTCGTCATCGTTGCGACGTGAGAGGCACTAGTGGTGTCAGGTCTTGCAGGTGCTGCTAGCTACTGGGGTAATGGCGCTTGTTTTCTAGCTGTGTCAGTTTAGGTTAACTTAGTATAATTCCTTGTTTTTCTTTGCCAGGTAGCTAGGGCGTCCAAGCACGCCTCCCAAGTCCCAACTCCCAACGACAGTGTTGGGCATCCCTTGTACGACCATGGCTGTCGTGAGCCTGTCACACATTCCATATCGGCATTAGTGCAGGAGGTTGTGTTCGCGTCTTGTGCAGAAGCAGCACAACCGATCACCCCTTTTGCTGCCTCGGGGAGCTGGAGTTATCCACTCAGAAACGGTCGTTGGGTCGCTTAGTACTGCTCTTTTTTCTGTTACTCTGATTGTTGTACAGATGCGAATTGGGTGCGAGAGTGAATGGCCATGTCTGATGAGTGTTTGCTCGTCTGCAGAACCGCAACCTAACACAGCTCACAAGCCATTAATGGTGTGAAACGCCCGACGCGGCCGGAGCCTAAGGTTTGCGTACGTTGACGTCGATGGAATTAGCAACAGCTCGGGTGTAAGGTCCAAGCAGATTGAAGCTTTCGTATTGTCACATGTCGCTTTGTCGCAGGTTTGGCGGAAATTGCTGTAGCGGTCTCGAACATGTACGTCGGGAAGCATGTTGGGAAAGCATGAGCAAGGAGGAATCGCGTTCACGCTATCGTCGTTTTGGAATCTCTCGGTGATTGCCAATGTGGGCATGACTGTGAGTCGGTGAGTGACGGTGCGCAACGGTAGTTATGTTGTCACGACGGTGGCGAGTGGAGCGAAGCGAGCATTTCTGATTGTACGCAGAATAGTGGCCTTCGAGGAGCGTGATGCGGGAGTGCAAAAGACATCCCTCGGATTCCCAACCCGGCGGCGGCGTGTGCGCCAGTTGCTTAGAGGAGAGACTGGCCTGGTTATGGCGAGGGGAGAGCTTCCGTCACGACGCCATGGCGAGTAGTACTACAACAACTACAAGAACTACAATAGCAACAACAGCAAGAACATCAACATCACTCGCCGTCGACGTCTCCTCACATCCGAAGCTCCTGCAGCAACAACGTCCCGAACGAGCTGCATCTCTTCCAGCGTTACCCGAGTCGGGCAACAACTCCACGTTAGAAAGCGTCAGGCAACAGCTCCACGTCCTCGGCGTGGCGAGCCGACCTAGGGTTTCATCCCAAAACGGGCCCCATGGCGACCCCACAGTAGTAATCCCCATCCCCATGGCCGCAGACAACCCCTCTCCCCCCACCTCGACAGCCCCAACCTCCAAAGCTATTCTCGAAGAGTGGACAGCGTTTCAGGCCCGACGTCGAGCCACTACAGAGCCAGAGCCAGAGCCAGAGCTTGATCCCGAGTCTCCGAAACCCAAGTCTTCCAATCTCGAGTCTCCCAAGACGACGAAGTCTTCCAGGAGCTTCGACTCTCTCGAGTCGTTACCCGAGACGACTGGCTTTTCTCGCCACCCCGTGCACCCCAACCCCGAATTACGTATCCTGATGAACGCGCAGAAGATGCGTTCGCAGTCGATGCCGTTGGACTTCCGAAGTGCAGAGGAGACTGCTGCGCGCGTGATCAACGAGCAAGCTGACGATTACTTGGACGAAGACTTCGAGATTTATGAAGTGCGTGATGGTGATGGCGCTCGTGGTGTTAGTAGCGCGACAATTGTGCAAGAGCATGACGTGCAGCGTTGTTTCAGTCCAGTGTGGCATAGTCCCAAGTGGGTGAAGGTGCTGGCAAGTCCCATGACGTCGAGGAACCGCGTGTTTCCAAGCCGATCTAGTGATGTGAGGAAGAAGGCGAGGGGTACTAAGAGGGGAGCTAGGTTTGATTCTTCCGATTGGGGGTTCAAGGATGTGCAAGGGGGAGCGTCACCGTTGTGGAGAGGACGGGAGCAACACGGAGGTGGAGCGAAGGCACGCTCGGTGTTTTCGTGGCTGCAGGTAGTGACTTTTTTCGGGTTTTTTTTGGAGGTTTGAGGAGGGCGTGTGAGGGCTTTCTTTCGTATGTTTTTTATGGGTTTTGGGGAGTGCTGTGTGAAATTTTGTTCGCTGGTTCTGGTGGTGCAACGTTTGGCCCCGTCTGAATTTTGATTTTGACAATGTGATCAGTCGAATTGATCTGTTTTACAGTAGGAATCCGTAGCACTAGGTGTTCATTGAGTGTTTTGAGTAGGTCAAGTGGGAATCCTCTGAGTTATTGATTTTTCTCAATGTGTTCAGTCGAATTGGTCTTTTAGGGTTGAGAGTGTTTTACTGGGATTTTTATGTATTGGCATCTGCCAATTGGCACAGATTGGGTAACTTCTCACTTGCAAGTTCGTGCGTTGCCATATGCAAATGCAACGTGAAATTTGAATGGACTCGATTTGCTCAGGAAGAAGGAAGGGTGCTTTCTGTTAGATTTTTCAGGATTTTTCCGCATTTTTTAGCATCTTCTGAGCCAACAGACAGTCGTTGAACCTACAGTGGTCCTGATTCCGCCGAATGTACTGTGGGGCTACGTTTCAGCTTAGAATATGCACAGTCAGCATATGTGCTGGAAGAAGTTATCTACTGAAGGCTTCTCAAGCTTCAGTTTTGGGGTGACGTGCTGCTCAGGAGGTGAAGTGTATGTCCTATGTAAAGAGTGTAGCGTTTGTGTACATTTCAGGAGGTGTTGCTGTTGTTGACAGGTCTTTGTAGCTGCTAAATGTCAACGAGAGCAAGATGAATTGATGACACAATTTCTTTTCTAGGTTTACGAAATTTGCATTAAAGAACGATTTGATTGAGAATGAGCTTGCCCTACTGCTATGTACGTGCCGTTGGTCATAATTAAACAAAGATGACTCGCAGAAATACCTTCATGAAACTGTCCTGATATCAGCTTGAAATGTATGGATGTCCTCCTTATTTGTGTGTGTAAGGTAGACCACTCCACTGAGTCACTGTTGCCTTACTCAAGTCTCAGTTGCCTTAAAATTGGTCAGCCACGAGATGGAGTGGCTTATCCTGTATAAACAGCTTAGGGAATTGCACTTCTTGGTGCTTATAGTTTGTCTTAGTGCAGTTTCAATTGCACTTTGTCATAACACTTTGTCTTACACTTTGTGCAAGACACTAGTGCCTTACTTTCGACCTCACAAGGTGCCTTATACTAGGGCCTAACACGGTGCCCTACACTTTGTCATTCCTGTAATTGAAGTCATGCCTGATTAGCGTCGCTTGAAACAAAATAGTGTAAGTTCTGAAGTCCTCGATCGACAGCCTAATTGCCATTTCTTTTCAACAGGATGCAGAAACAATCCAATTCAAGAAACATGATCGAATGGATCAGCTAACATCCTCATCGTCCTCCTCTTTAACAAACTCCGTGAGCACGGATTCGTGGCTTAGAGATCTCACCACCGTTGGGCACTTGCACGAGATTGCCGAGGAGCTGGAGATTGTGGAGGAGTCCAGTGAAGAAGCCGAAGAAGAAGAGGAGCTGGAAGATCTGGGAGACGTCTCGTCCTTTGGAAAGTTTCTCCGGCAGGCTGCACAGAGACATCCACAGGCCCGTCTCACAAGGCTTGTCAGTGCACCAGCGTCGCAGGGACTCTGATCAACATGAGTGAGTGTCAAGACTGGAAGGTGGAGTGGGTGAATCAAATGCTGGGTTTGGTTATTACAGGTGAGACACTGAGGTCAAAAATCATGAAACAACTCTGATGCCAATGCAATGCACTCAGAGCTATGCAGCCCTCAAACAGTTGTCTCCTGACGATTTTTTTCAGAATAAGCAGCTACGCTATGAGAGAGGCTCTCCCCTCCCCTAAACAAGTAGCTACAGCAGCTACACTAGGAGACCCTGGCACTGCTTGCTTGCTTTTCGAGTAAGGTCCTACCTAAAACAACTCGTTCACATGTAGATTCTGTCAATGTCAATGCAATAGCCTCCCTCTCCTTTGAGTCCTGAGCCAGCGTTATCTCTCACTGTTTTATCACCGTAACCGGGTTAAACCAGGTTTGAGTGATGTGTTTGCCTGTCCTTGAAAGTAGCGAGATTTTGGAAAAATCAAGTTTTGCTTCACCAATGCTAGCGTCTAGTCTTGACACCCTAAACCCTAAAACCACCTTCTGGTTGACTTCCTAAACCCTAAACCCTAAAAAACCACCATCTGGTCTACGTCTCTGGAAGGCAACATTTGAGGTGCCTTGAGAGTCGAGCCTTTCAAATTTGCACGATAGGGTTGGTTGGTTTAGGGTTGCCTATTTGGTTCGTTGCTCATGCATATTGTTTCCACATGGGTCATGAATTCGAAGTCCTTAAGCTGTAGAGTATATTCTCTGAGAGGAGAAGAGATTCTAGGTGTCCATTCTATAGGAGGCCTGACGCCCTGGGTTGTGTATAGGTGCAGCTTATTAGGACATACAATCACAATTCAAGGGACTGATATTTGCAAACCACTTATTATTAGTGATAAGGGATTGCAGTACAATGGTTTTCCGCCATTGCTGTAAATTACATATACTTTCAAGAATATATTTAGTCCTCGGTATGATCATTTGTGATGGTATCAGATTTTTCATTGAGTTCTGGACATTCTGTTAGGTAAGTGACTTGAAACAAAATATTTTGCACTTGCAAGACACTTCTAATCCTCAACCCTTAAATGTTGAAATGTTGACATGGATGTTTTGTGTTTGATGGATGACAAAGAATCTTCCTACATAAGATAAAAGTGAAATTGTTCATCCTTGGAATTTTGTGCGAAAAAAAGAGATCTTGCCCTATGGTTTGACCTCCAATGACTAATTTTGTTTTTAAAAAAATAGATGATGTCGAATGGTTCTGAGAGTGATGATTTCCATCATCACCCTCCATCCTTCAAGGGTTAAAGGATGTGGTCCCCCATGACCAAAGTAGTCACCAAAATATTTCGATTATTGGTCCAATAGGTGCATTCCCTTTTTCTACAATCAATAATAAAGTCATCTATCGAACTATTTTGGTTTGTAGCTGGTTTATAGGGTTAAGGGTTAGCTTACTAAAGGTGCAAGGTAGTCACCAAAATACTTTGATGATCAGACCTATAGGTGCATTCTATTTTTCTATAATTAACAATGAAGTCATCCATTGGACCATTGTGATCTATAGTGTCATTGAGGCCAAGAAAGTGGCCAATTAATGACATTCAAAATTAGTGTAGAAATGAAGAATGCACCTATTGCATTGAATCATTTTTAGTGAAGTACTTTGGTGATAGGTCTCATTACTTGCATGGGTTAATAAATGTGGTGTATTTCACCCTTAATGTTGGGTTGGTGACTATAGAAATCATCCCTTTTGGTACTAAGTGACATCATCTATTTAAAAAGAAAAATACTCATTAGAGTTCAAACTATTGTGTAAGATCTCCTTTTTGCACAAAGTTTCAAAGATGAACATTGATTGCACATTTGTCCTACATAGAGAGATTCTTTGTCATCCATTAGACAAAAAACATCCTTGGCACTATTTAAGGATTAAGGGATAATAGACAATCCCATTTCCATTCAAAGAGGATAGGGGGGTGGTATTTTGCCAAATTATGCAAAACTCATTTATTAATTGGAAGAAGCCAACCAAGTGTATGAATAGATGAGTTGCTTGAGATAAAAGATGTGATTAGGGAAACCTGATCATTAGCCTATCTATTTTTTAACCCTTAAACATAGAAGTGGACATTTTGTGTCCAATGGATGGCAAAGAATCTCTCCATGTAGGATAGAACTACGACTATTCATCCTCTCAATTTTGTGAAAAAAGGGTAGGTCTTCTATAGTAGTATGACTTTCAATGAATATTTTTAATTTTTTTTAAAGTAGATGATGTCACAGGGTTCCCAAAGGGAGGATTTCCACAATCACCAATCCATCCTTTAAAGGTTAAGAGAGGTTATTTGTTTTGTTTTGTTTGTTATGTTGAAATCTCTCCAACCGTACATCCCCAATTAAGTTCTTGGTACCATTGGAAGGCCTTCAGCAAGGAGGGGTGCACAGGCTTTGTCTCAGAACATTTGGACTCACGGTGTAAAAGTTATGGAATTAAAAAAAATTTGTGAATAAAAAAATTTAAAAAATACTTTTACTTTTATTTTGACTGTGGCAACGGCACAGGGCACACTAGTTGTGAACTAATGAAAACAAAAAGATCTGATTGAACTTTGAAACCATAGGCTAAAATTCTATTTTCACTTGCGAACAACCACACATTATTGCTTCATCCAAATTACATTCAATTTTTGCATGATTGCAAAAAAGTAAAGACTATAGGTGCTTAACCATTGTCAGCAAAGAGGAATATCTTAAACTTCATAGGTTACCTTGGGTTAAACAAGAACGACAGCAAGAGTCCACTGAATGGAGATCCCCACACCGCATGAGCAATGAGGAAACTGTTGGAGGACCTGTTTTCAAGCAAAATCATAGATTGGAGACTACAAAATTATCTGAAAGATTAAGTGTAAATGATCCTATTCAAATTGACGGTTCTCGAATCAATAAAAGTACACAGTTGGCTTCGACTGTATCATACAGAAACAGAACAGCAAGTTGACAAGTATCACTTTGATAGGGGAATACGCTCGTCTTCCTCTTTCGCAGGGACATCATCTTCAGACTTCGGAGGACTTTGCAAAGCATTACGTAATCCGAACACGATGAAGAGATTTGTTAATGTCAACAAGGATTCAGCACCTCCATGCAGCCAATCTACATTGGACAGGGATGTTCCATAATGTATCTTCGCTGTTGCACACGAAAGTCCATATTAGATCAATGAGTTTCGTGCATTACAGTAAACCCTATGTGCCGAGGCAAAATAGAAGAAGTCCACTTTGGAAGCGAACAGTCAATTATAATGAACGTCAAAACATATATTTACCATTAAAAACAGTAGGCCATGAAATTTTCTTTCAAATAATAAATTTGTTACCCTCCTAAGCGATTTATTCTAAATCTTATAGACATGGAAGCTGAAACCATTTGAGCATTTACAGGCTAAGCGTAATTGGCATAAGAGGACATAACACTGGTACCAAATGAGCTAGGGCAACGCACACTATGAACCTGCTTCACGAATCTATGACTGCGGCATGTGAGACATCTGCAAGTAGAAAGTTCAAACTCACCATAAATGCCTGCTGGAACTGCTCCATTTTGAAGAAATGACCAGGCGATTGACACGAAACACACACACACCAAATTAGTAACTGTGAAACTAAATGAAGATGAAATGACTCATACTCCCATCAAGAATGTAGAGCTTTGGCAATGCCAAAAAGCTTCACTGCCTGCCAACGGAACAAGGTCCTCGAAAACCTCAATTGTACATTATCTACAATTCGAATCGGTTTCAAGGTAGGAGGCTCAAAAACCGTCCATTTTCCCAAAGCGTGCCCTAGTAAAATCGAACACATGAAATATATTGAATTCTTTAATACACATACATTGCGCATTTAAAGAAGGGGATGCTATTCGAGCCCTGGGAATATTAGACTTTAAAAAATAAATACCTAATTCACCACGCATCCAAATTTTTACGATCCAAAAAAAATTGCACGCTGCTTCAATTTCATTTCATTGAAAAACAAATCAAAATCTTAGGTCCAACTCATTTCCTGATGTCCTAGAATTTTTTTTTCCCTTTTCGAGCTTTCTACCTCGCGGTTCAATGTGTAAGACCATGGCACAATCCCTAGCACATTTTCTTAACTTCGAATTGCGCCATGTTCTCACCAGGGACAAAATTAAAAAATCTCCTACCTCAAACGGTTCCGAGCTATCAATCTAAACCACCCCTAAACTAAACCTCGAGCTCACGCGGCATTTGGCGACAATGTAAAAGAAGAAAGTGCCTGAAATCCAAGGAGAAGCGAAAGTACAGAATCAATTACTTGTGGCTCCGACGAAAGCGAGCAAGAAATAGAAGCCGAAGAGCGTGAGCTTCGGCGCCGTCTTGGACTTGGTAAGGTGATACAAGAAGCCAAGGTACGGGAACAAAGACGCCGCGAACAACGAAGACGCAATGCTCTGCTGGTCGGTGTTGGGCGCCCAAGGATCCACGGGCAGAAAGCCTGCCACTACCACTCCCTGTCTTCTAATCCTAGGATTCGAATTGTAGCCAATTCTTCTTCCGCGTCGTAATGGAGGAGGGATTACGGAGAAGTGCCTTGGTTTGAAGCCGCTCCAGGAAGAGTTTAACAACAGAGGCCGCGAGGGCGCGACGACGAGGGCGGTGTAGGAGGACATCGCCATCGCCATCGCCAAGCTCGCTTTGAAACTGCTGTGCAGTGACGATGATAAGCCTGGACTCAACTCAAAAGTTCAGAACTGACGGACGAATGCGGACGGACGAGTGTGGACGGACGAATGAAGATGGACGAATAGTTCTGGATGAATGCGGATGGACGAATGTTGCATGATTTTCATCGACTCAGCGGATGATGTCGAAGTCCCCCCATCCAATTTTACAAGTCACAGGTGCTTCTCTTCTGGAAAAGAACGTATTTATGAGTGCACTTTAATTTTTGACTTGGGGTATCTAGTGACTCTTTTGGGTTATCTTATTTGGACAACACACTTCAAAATTTCCTAAAAAATTTGTACTTTTGACAAATAAATAATTAAATTTCAATCACTATCACCTTCTCCTACATATATCCACATATTGAACAAAAACTAAAATGATTCAATCATTCTATGGGGGCAAGTGAGCCATTCTACCCACAATGGGCTCATCCCCTTAATCCAAGAATTTGGTTATGAATTGAATTCTGATGGATGATTTTGCTTTAGATTGTAATTCAAGTAAGACTAGGATGGAGAAAAATTGTTTCTCTATCAAATATTCTTTTGTGCATGGTAGATTTTGAGTGAGTACATTTTAAATCAATAGTATTCCAAACTCCACCATTATGGGATTATTGACTACTCTAAATTGAGTTCTAAGCTTCATTTTGTGTAGGCAAAGAAACGAATGGAGTTTATGTGGTCAACTCTAGTGCATTCTTCAAGCACAATGCCAGGCAGCCAGTCCTTCAGGTTAGTTGAGACTACAAGCTAAAGCAAATCAGGGAAGCAAATTCTGCTAAAAAGTAGACGCTATCACTTGGTGCCTATGAGAGAATCAACATGTAATCGTCCTAAGAACATTATGGTACCCGTACAAACAAGTATGTTACGGCAAATACAGCCGCCAAGAGGACCATTCAAATGCCTCCAAGACATATAATTGTCCAGAGCCCGGGTACGCAACTCTTGTATTATATACAGGGGTCATCGGCATTAAAACAGCTTAGAGGACAGTTTTTGTTAAAATTATATCAAATGAAAAAGACCAAAAAGCTAGGTGAAGACCAAATTAAAAGAAAATTAAATGAAGAAAATGCTAAATTGCATACATTTTAGAAAAAAACTCACAATATATATGAAGAATTGAAACACCTATGCATAGTTTCTAAAAATATATACAAAGAAGTTGGGTCTAGTTAAAATTAAATTTTTATTAGAAAGCCCCGAAAGTTGCCTAGCTCGGCCTATGATACATGTATTAAAAAAACTCATATAATTAGGTTTTTAATGCTATTATTGTCTTCAAAAATATTTGTTTCATGTACATAAGTACATTTTTGGATTCCTTGTTAAAAGGGCTACAAGATTATTCTACATTAAAACAAATTATATCCCTTAAGATTGGATTAAAATGCATTATAAGTGATTATAATTAGGATCATATAATATGGAAGTTGCTTACCCGGGGTCCAGAGGGAGTGCCACTCAGTGATCAGTAGGCTACAGTAAAATATGTCGCCAAAATATACCCCTGACATGCGTAATATAATCCTTCTTCCTCTCCGATAAATTGGATTCCAGAAAGTTATTTGGAAGTGCTAAGTTAATTCGCGGCCTATGAGGGAACCACATCCCCTGTTCATGGGTTCAGAGGAATGGGGGAAGAGGGAAGCATACAAACGTCACTACCCGGAGTAAGCATAATCCACAAGGACATGCACATCGATCTTCGAAGGCATCGCAAGTTCCCAGCTGACCTATTTTACGTTTTCCAAATACCGAGGAATTCGCGACAGTTTTTCGATTTGTGTCATTTGCCCAATTTCATGTGACTGAGAAGATCCCGGATTCGAACGGGAATGGGCTGATGGGAGTCCTAGTAGAGCCAAAGCCAAAGCTCCTTCAGCTCGTCCGGCCCTTCCTGATCAGCAAGCTTGGGAGCCACATTGCAGGCAGAACGGTCACAACTCTACATAGCAATGACATGGTCACTGCTCTTCACTTGGGGTTGTCAGAACTAGTTTGCAATTTCTGCCGTTGGCGCTTTTCTGTCATTTGTGACCAAATCATGTGCAATTCTCACAGTCTCAGAATCTGGTCTAAAACTACTAGTAATTCTAGAGTCTTCAGATTGCAATTTTTTGAATTGACTCCATTCTCTAAGCACAAGCCTTGAACTCAAACACCCGGGCTACAATATCTTCCATTATATTGGCTTTTTTCAGTTACAATGGCAAGGTTTTGTTCAGTATAATTGCACTCATCTTGCATCTACACTTGTCCTAGTGATCAAAAGAGAAACTGCTTGTGCATACCGATCTCATTCTCACTAATGTGACTCAAACTACTGTCCCCTTTAGTTTACATTTCTATAATTGTATCCATTTTCTAAGCACAACTGACGTCTTGAACTCTGCAATCCTAAGAGACTTTCAATTACAATGGCAATTTTCAGTGAAAATAGCAAATTTTTTGGACAATCATGCTGATGAACTTACATCTATTCCTCTCTTAGTTTTCGGCAACCCAAAAGCTGCCAGTTTAATTGCTTTAATGAATCACAAGCATGGAGACTTTGCAGACCTCAATGTCTTGCTTGGTTGTTGATCAGTTTCAGTTTCCAGCTAGAAGACAGACAACTGATATAGTTGCATGAACTAGACAGACTTTCAGCAAAGTATTCGTGAAAGAGATGAAAGCATTTGGAACCACTCTTGTTAGTTGCTCCTGTTGTTGGACTCAACTGGCCACAGCCAAGCATTTACTGTAAGCATACGGCCCTATGCTAAAACTTTGCAGCGAGCAACGAAAGTGTAAAGGATACTTGGAAAGAGGTTTGCAGACTCGTGCTTTCTGTACAGAAGGATAAGTTCGCATTTCAGTCTCGTACACATTTTGTCATACGATGCAGAGACTGTGAAATGAGAATAATGTTGTGTCTCTAGAAATTTTGCTCGTGCGTAGCTTGGACCAAATCAAATTGAAGCATCGTGCTTTACGAACTTTCTGATACCGTATTGAATTCACAATGGATCTGTCAACGTAATAAAAGCAGCTGCAACTGAAATGTGTGACAGGGCCTAGTAGCGTGGCAATGTATTCTCCTCCAGAACCAAATTTCTGGATTACGGCGATGAGCGCATTCTGGGCAGAATGGCTGAGTTGCCGCTTAGAATGGTCAAATTATCTTAGTTTTTGTTCAACATGTCAAGTAAACTTGCCATTTAATGCACACATCCAAAAACCTCACAACAACCGTTGCCATTTACCATACACTAATCGCACAATGCAACTACCAATTCAATTGCCATGGGAACAAAATTTTGTATCACCGCCCAATGACCACACACTGTGCAGTGGAGGGTTGCAAGGAATTTTTAACTAGATTTTAGCTCCATCACCTTTAGATTGCAATAAAATTTGTAGGAAGAAAGTATTTTGGATTTTGTTTTTTGAAGGTGAATCTTAACATGACATTTGATGATCACGCCAAATTTCAAAACATGCAAGTCTCTATATTTATGTGGAGAAGGATTTGAATTTTGTCTGTGCGGTGATTGGCAAGTTTACTATAACAAAAGGTGATAACAATTGCAATTCTATTTTTCTATCAAAGTAGGATTCATTTTGGATTTCTTGAAGTGTGTTGTACAAATAGCCCAAAAGAGTCTCAAGTTTTTCCAAATTAAAAAAAAATAAGTGCAATCATAATGGTCAAACTAACCTAAAATGTCCAATTACAATATTCTCATTGCAACAAATTCTCAATACAATTAGGTCCAATAATCGTATGAATTTTTCTTCCTAGGCAAATTCAACTTATGAGAAGTTCATAAATTGTCTTTAAGAAGCTCCTAGCATAATTAGAAATTGATAGATTTTCAAATTACAAATTGTGTTCCAATCACATTGAAAAGCACTTGAATGTCATACAACTTCTAAAGAAGTGGAAGCAAGCTCATGGTATGAAGAAGTTAGTTTGGCCTCCTAATTTACTATAGAGAACCTTTGCAAGATAGTCAAAGATGTGTTGCAACACTAAAGCAAGCCAAAGAACAAGCAATTGATATGAAATGATACAAACAATTCAAGAAGTATGGGATCTAGTATCTTTATAGCAATTGCAAATGCTCATTTCTAATATGCCCAATAGAATGCAAGTTATAATTTTAGCTAAGATCGATGGCAACACTAGATGGTAGACAATATATAGAAGATATCCAAATTTTTATATGATTTTGAATTTCACATGCATATGTTTTTTATGATGATTAAGTACTCTTCACTATCATTTCAACATAATTTGCAATTTAGAAATCTATCCAATTTTTAGTATGCTAGAGCTTCCTAAAGTTCATAAACTATTTGTTGAAACTCTCTGGGAACAAAATCATAAGATTATTAGACCCAACTATACATGATGTTGGCATTAGGATGAAAATGAACCCATTACTTTATATATCAAGAAGTCAAACTCCCCCAAACTACCAATCATCTAATAAACGGTCACTTTATGAACCTCCTACCTTACTAGAAATGCAACATTCTCCAACCACTACACATGCCTAATCCATCAAGCCAATGAGGAGAGACTTGTGGTGACTACATGACCCAAACATTTCAACATTCATCCACATATTGGATAAAAAATATCACATAATCACCTATCCATAATTCTCTTTTCATCCACAATCTTGCAATTTCACCCAATATTTTTTCTAATGACAAACTTCACAATTTGTCACCTTTTTTAATACCCTTGAACACCGGGCTAGTGACCGTGGAAATCAAGCCTTTTGGAACCGCGTGACATCATCCACTTTAAAAAAAAATCAAAAATACTGATTGGAAGTCAAACTACTGAAGAAGATCTTCCCTTTCCACCCCTAATTCCAAGGATGAATAGTTGCAATTCTGTCCTACAGAGGAGAATTCCTTGCCATTCATCAGACAAAAAACGTCCACCGCGCCATTTAGGGGTTAACCAAATTATTCTTTTTCTGTGGTGCAATCTGGCACTATTTTGCCCCCCCAAAATGCCCTGGAAGTGACCCTCTTGACTGTTCCAATGTGTCAGAGCTGCTCTGAATTTGTAGCCCTGACCTGAGTAAGGTCCTTCATGACTCCACTGTGAATGATTCCTCCTTCACTTTAATTTCAAAATATCTCAGTTCATAGGGTTCTGCACTTGACACTTGACAGCATTGAGTTTCGAAAGTCTAGGACAATGATAACTCGTATAAGGTAGGAGGCTCTGAAAGCGCACAGGCTCTAGAATCGTCCACCTCTGTAAATGTACACTATTTGAACATGCTACTTTTGTATCATACCAGTGATGTACAAATAGTGTAAATTTACAGAAGTGGGCGATTCTAGAGCCCTTTGCCATTTCAACTTCAAAAATTCAGAACTAATTCTACAAAACTCCAAAAAATATGAAACGACTTGGGTTAGATGCCAATTCCATTTTTCTTTCAAGGAAAATTTACTGAAAAATATTTCAAGAAGTTTTACCTCCACAAATTCCGGTTTCAGCTCTTAGATGAGTGCTTCATGGACCTCCTACCTTACATTGGAAAAAATTCGGTCAAAAAATCTATAAAATTTCTATTCAAAGTAAAAATAGAGAAATAAATGAACTCAATACTTGAAAAAACTGTTCAATATGGGAATTAAAGAAAAATAGTTGGTAACGCTCGTAAAATGCCCCAAAAATATTGGTCTATGAGACTTAAGGGCTTTAGGTATGTGCACCCATGTTGCCCCTCAAAATGAATGCATTATATACATTTCATGTGGCAATTTTGGGTGCACTCATCTTGTTGGTCTTTTGAGATGCAAATATACAAGCAAAGGTTGGTATAGAATATTATTAGAAGGGGTGAGAGTGGCCTACCATCTCCCAACAAGAATGATACATGTGTGAAATACTCTTTGGCATCACCTCGGGTAAAGAGAGGAGAAAGGGTTACAAACCTTGTAAGACCTCCAACGAGAATTATTAGGACATGCTTCAAGGTGCTACCTTATGAAGAATTAAGAGTACTAAAAATGCAAGAGTATTTAGAAATGAGAGGTTTAATGTTCACAAGGTCTATTACTAGCCAAGTTTGGAGAGGCATGGTGTGTGTTGGTATGATCAACTTTATGTGACTCAAAGTTGTATCTAGTTTCAAGTAGAGTAATCTTGAGAGGACTAAGACTTTGAAGGATACTATATTTTGTAAGCACCAAGTCATTTGTGAAGGTGATGCAACTAAACGTAGCTGAAAATGTATTCACCACCAATGCTATGTTTCCTATTCAAAGAACAAAGTATGAAAGTTTTATTGAAAGCATTGAGTATTATTTCATGATTATAGAAAAAGAGAAAAATGAATTCTTAATAATGTTTGTACAAGGTCATTCTAGTAACCACCCAAAAGTCATCTTCTAAAATTTAGGTGAAGTGAGGACATCTGAAAGCAATAGTGTCTAAAAGTGCCGCATCATCAAATGATCACATTGTGTACATTTCCTAAATCAATGAGCACATATTTTTTGAAGAAATGGTTTTGGAACATCTACCTAAAAAAGCTTTGACCCTTCTTAACTTTTACATATTGTATGCAAATGAAGCTTTTTTTGGTGCATTAAAATCTCCTATCATTGACCAATTAGAAAAGACAAAATAAAATTCACTAATCTAAAAATAGAGATTGCTAAAAGGTGATGTTTCTAGGTGTCCTACCCTAGGGCCAAAAAGTCATGTGGTGAGGAGGTTTGCTATTATGTGAGCATAGGAGTGTGAGTCCATGAACCTATAATACTACACACATGTTATAGGTGTATATATTGTAGAAATCGTCTATGATTATAGGATATATATCGTACAAATACCCATATTATAAGTATTTATAATATATACATTTTCTATAGTATGTGGTATTTATATTGTAAGTACATATAATGTAAACTCAATGTTCACAAGCTTACATTCTTGGGTTCACATACTAGCACCGATGATGCGGTAAGTATCATCTCACAACGCCTCAATGCCACTAATTCCACGGTGGTGGGATCCCCAACATAAAGAGAGGACATGAGGGCCATGTCCTCCCCAAAAGAAAGGGCCCCGCAGCGTGTGTGGTGGAAGAAGGCAGCCCATTGGCAGCCCCGTCCGAGACCAGCAACAGCCTTATCCCCATGCCCGCTTGCCCTGCTCCCCTACAGGATCACCTTCCCACTCCCCATCTCTTCACCCAGCTCGCCACCATCGCCACAGGCACCACGACTTGTTGTTACGTCTCGAGGTACCTTACTATGCTTTTGCGCCGTCTCGCTTTGTAAGTTTCTCAGCATGCATTGCAATCTTTGAATTCCATGTCCGCAATATATACCTGCAATGTCTGCAACTTCTGTGAATCTTGCGATTCTTGCGAAGCCTGGGATGCCCGGGATGTGTGTGATGTCTGCGATGTGTGTGATGCCTGGGGATAGATGTAGAATCGGGAACCTCTGCTGGAAGATGTATCTACTACTCCAGACATCTTGAATCGGAGACACCTAGGGGTGCGTGAGTATACTCCAGGGTGTGTGTCCGATTCTACACTCTTCCCTGATGCCTGTGACGTATTTGATGTATTTGGTGTGTGTGATTGGTTTGATGGGAATTCTGTTTTGAGTGGGTTGGGAATTGCATGGGAATTTGATTTGGAATGGGGCTGGGAATTGGGTAGGCACTCGGTTTCTGGTTTGGTGCATGGTGAAATGCAAGGGTTTGTGGGATTGTGCGGTGTGGGGTGATGAGTTGACGAGTGTCGGATTTCGGTTTCTGAAGTGGTGAATTGAAGGTCTGAATTGAATTGGAGGGGAGTTGGATGGATGTTGTGGATGTTGGGTTTTTGTGGGTTTGTGTTTGGGGAAGGATTGATAGTTATCGTGGTGTGGGAACTGTTGCTGGCAGTTGATAAGAATTTCGTTGCGGTGTGACTGCCTGAGAACGCGGTTGCGACGATGGCCATGGCGACCGCCGTCGCGAGCACCAGCTTCACTTCCCTCAAGAGGACCACAATCTTCGGAGCTGGAGTGCAGGGCTTGCGCGCTGCCACCCAAAAGGGGTCGGCGGTGAAGCTCGGAGTCGTGCTTTGCGCTTCTGCGAAGCTCTCGGCCTCTACTGATGGCCTCGCGCATCAGGTGACTGTGGGCGCCAACGCCGTAGCAGGTCAGCACAATCTTTCCTCCTCTTGCAGCGTCCAGATTCTGATAATGTCCTCCTCGCATTCTCGTCATGTCGTTCAGTTGACATTGATGGATTGGGCTTGGAATTCCTCCATTTTGCTGTCGGGAGGCGAGGAAGGTTACATCGCTTATCAGATTCGTGGGTGTATTGTCGTTGTGACTTTGGTGGCGTGATCGTTTGTGCTTCGGCAGGTGCGATGTTCGCGGCCATGGCGAGCTCGGAGTCGGCCATGGCGTCTCAGCAGATGATGGCATTGGCGGAAGGCGACAACAGGGCTTTAGCATTGCTGATTCCGTTGGTCCCCGCGATCGGATGGGTTTTGTTCAACATCTTGAAGCCTGCGTTGAATCAGGTGGACAGGATGAGGAGCGTCAAGGGATTGGTGGCGGGCGCCGGCCTCGGAGCCGCGGCCACGTTGCTGGCGGCTCCCCACGCCGACGCGGCTCAGGAGATCGCGACTTTGGCCGACGGTGACGCGAGGGGTTTCATCATCATCGGTCTGCTTCTTCCCGCCATCGGGTGGGTGCTGTTCAACATCTTGCAGCCGGCTTTGAATCAGGTGGACAGGATGCGCAGCTCGAAGGGCGTGATCGGCGCGCTGGGTCTGGGCGGAGTGTCGATGTTGTTGGCTCCCCATGCGGACGCCGCACAGGAGATCGCGACCCTTGCGGACTCGGACTCTCGCGGACTGATCATCTTGGGATTGCTCCTTCCCGCGATCGGATGGGTGTTGTTCAACATCCTGAAGCCTGCGCTGAACCAGGTGGACCGTATGGTGGAGGGCAACAGCGGCAAGCTGAAGTCAAGGGCGTTGGTGGGCGCCACGGGCATCAGCGCAGCCGCGGCTTCCCTGCTTTTGTCTGCACCCCAGGCCGACGCTCAAGTGCAGGAGATGTCCCAGCTTGGCGCGGACACGAGACCTTTGATTCTGTTGGTCATTCTTCTTCCAGCTATCGGTTGGGTACTGTTTAACATCTTGAAGCCAGCGCTGAACCAGTTCGACAAGATGCAGGGGGGAAGCAAGAAGTGATAGAAGTCGGGAATTGGGATTCGCCGCTGCAGGTTCTTGAGAGGATGCAGAAATGTCTGAAGAGCTGAGAGCGCTCAGCTTTGAGACTGTATGGTGTGTACTGTTCGAAGATGTAGAAGAAGATGGAGCTGAGGAACCCCACATGAATGCCATTGCCGATGCTGAAATCATGGATATTCTCATGGCAGTCGTTTTAGATGAGCGAGTTGGTATCATGATAGGAGTTGTTTACAGCGCTTTGCTTCGACATGTCTGGTGATGAGGCATGTCGTGGTGGTTGAGATTGTGTATATGGGGTCAATTTGTCGAATCAATTGTACTTTGCTGGCTAGAACAATGTGGGGGTAGCATTGCGTCCAATTTTGTCCGTCGCAGCAGTGTTTTCTCCGGATTGGCAGTAGCTGTCCAGACGATGATGGTGTGTACTAGAGGACTTTGCTTGAATTAGGCTTGGAGACTCTGAATGTCACATTTGTCTGTGGAGTTCCACTTCATTTTTACTGGTGGTTGTGATTACAAGTTGCTGTAGGAGTATGTTATAAAAATATTGAGTAGTTTTGGCACGGGAACATTGCTATGTCAAAGCAGTGCAAATTAAGGGGAATTATATGCTTACATTTGAAGGAATAGGCATATACGTTTGAGGAGCTTCCTCGGTCAAAGAGTGAGCGCAGCTGTGCGAAGGAGGTGGCATGGGTTGATTTTTATGCCGATTCTGAAGATGCTGTCTAGTGTCTAGGATGTTGCTGTTGCTTAGCTGGTTTGTGCGGTGGACAAGTAGCGGAGTGCAGTAACCGTCGGATAAGTTCAGGTAAGTTAGGTGCGGTGGTCGCAAAGTGAATCTTATGAAAGGGCGGGGACTATGACCACTTTTTCTAACTTCAAAGTTCCTCTCTTTGTATGCTTCCTTCCTTTGTGCATCTAAGGTAAAACAGACAATTACGGACCTTTTACCCATTGCGGACTCCTAAGAATGACTCCATTACAGGGTTTTTTTGGTTATTGAGATTTGGGCCACATTCAATGTCTTAGCTAACTGGAATGGAGTAATTAGTGACCACAACAAGAACTTTCAGTTTTTTAGTGTTAGTTCATTGTAGGAAGTGCCTTTTTCAGGTCTTCTGTGTTAGAAAATATTGTGACTGCAATAGGTGAGTAAGTTGAGTGTTATGGATCAGTTTTGGTTGGTTTCAGGGTAGTCTATAGACTCTTTTAGGTTGTGATGGGTTGAACACTTCAAAAATTCATAACAAATTCACACTTTTTCAAAAAAATATAGTTTTGAATGCTCTCACCATTTCTATGACTTGACTTTCTTTGGAAAAAAAAGTAGAAAATTTCGGAAATGACAAGGGCAAACCCCCCATTTGGTCTATAATGGGTTGTTTTACCTTATACATGATTGAAGTTTTTTGTTTTTCTTTGTTCAGAGATGTGATTACATTTCTTTGGAAAGTCATAAAAAATTTCCGAGTTTTTTGTGAAAATGTGAAATTACTGTAAATTTCTAAAAGTGAAATAAACTCATATCAAATATAAATTATGCTTTAATAATCTGAAAATTTCTCCATAGGTGTATATTATATTGTAGAACACCATAGTGCCAAAAAAAATTATCATATCATTCTAAAATTATTGCATGATAATTGGTCCAAAGTTTAACTTGCAATAAACTATGGATTTTAACCCCTAAATGTTCAAGGCACCAAATTCTGGTGTGGACAATACTTTGAAGCTAAGTAAAACCTAATAAAATTTCTATTTTTAGTATTTAATATTTTTGAAATATTCTTTTTGAAGTCTAGTTTTAGCATCAAAAATCCAATTTTGAAAATGAATGATTATGATTTTTCTTCTCAAGATTTTGTGCAAGGGTTTCCATTGCAAATCTTGATTTTCTAGTGTAGAGGGCTCTTGGAAATGAGCCTCAAATGCACTAGATATTGGAGAAAAAATCGCATTATAAATTCATTTAAAAAAATTGTAGAATAGATTTTGAGAAGCTATAAATTGATTGGGGTTATGCATGTTATGTCCTTCAATATAATATTTTTTTGGTCACCAATTTTTTAGACTTGACATGTAAAATGAGGATCAAAAGACTTCAAATCACTTTCACAATTTTAACACCTTCATGATCAAACATTATAATCTTTCAATCTATAAGCGATATCATTGTGTTTCTTTTCCTTTATAATCTCCAAGATGTCTGGTTTGATTTTTAAGGTTGCAATTCAAAAAGAATTGATAAGACTTATCAAATTTTTATTTTATTTTTTCAATTTAGAGCAAATTCCAAGAAGCTCGAAAAAGGCCTTGGGGGTTAAGAAATTTTCAAATTGAAGTAGAAACTAGACTAGATAATCTTCCTTTCAATAGCTAGGGACAAATTTTAAAAATTGTTTTTATGATTAAAATTTAGATCAATAGAAAGGTGTAAAAGTTGTCAATATACACTATGTACACGATGATTTGTCATTTTCTTATATAGGAGAGTCAAAACTTATCACTTAGAAGGAATATAAAACACAATACTTTGAAAATGAGTTTGAGCAATTCCTTCCCAAATAGTTGGATGAAAAAATGTTTTTTTCCATCTTAAAGGCCTCCATGAAATAATCCAAAGGATACTAAACATCCTCCCTAGTAGTGTTTTAATTTCAATCGAAAGTTTTCCACTTTCCCCCTAAAGTGACTTCTATTCTTGATCCCTAGAAAAAAAAATACCACTCACATGCATTTCATGACTAAAGGTTTGCCTAGTTCATAATTCATTTATAAGATATTCATTAAGACTATTCTCATCATAGAGGCTACACTCATACATGAAGGGACAATTGGATAAACAAACTTTGAAGCATTTGATTCTATTTCCTACATAAGTGTATTTAAATTTAAGAAGGAAAAAGTAGTAATATTTGTAGCATGATTTTTGGAAGTACATATTTCAATGACTATTTATTAATTAAAAACTTGGTTGAATTTGATAATTGACTTGCAATAATTCACTATAGTTCAATATATTGAAAATTAAAATTTAACTTCAAACTTGATCTATAATATACTATTGAAAATGTATTGTGAAAATTTGTCTTGAAGAAATCTACAAAAGAATATCATACATTCAATTTGGATGAAAAATTTACTTGTAGCACTTATGATCTTTCTCTCTCCACTATTCATGAATGAAAAAAATTATTGTTATTTTTTAGTACTTGATGAATTCACATATCTTCTATATCATAATTTTTTTAGATTTGGAGTGATGATTTGGAGTTACCATGAATTTTTTGAAGGAAAAGAAAAGAAAATCCATATCAAATACAAAATATGCTTGAAGAATTTGAAAATTTTCACCATAGTTGCATATTTTTAAAACAAAATTATTGTATAAATTTTTTTTAATTTTATGTGTGAGTCATTCTTTAAAGATAAAATAAAGATGACTATGGTAATTGGCCATGAATTCAAATTACAATAATGTAATTTTAGAAATTTAATATTTAAAAAATTGGAGTAGAAGTTGGATTTGACTAATTTCATATCATTAATTAGAATAAAATTCAAAAAATAAATATTCGATGGTGAAATTCAGATTTAAAGTAAATTGTTAAGAATTGGAAAAATATATTAAAAAATTGTCTTTTGTGATATTTATTAAGTAGATTAACCCTTGAAGGACCAAATGCCATTTTTTGGCAACATAGTAATTTGGGGCAGCTCACTACGAATGGAATTTTTATTTTATTTCTTTCAAATTTTCATAAAACATGTGCTTGAGGAGTAGCTTTAAGGCCCAATAATTTTCATAACTTTTGAAAACATGGTTGAAAAGTTATTATATGATATGTAGTGTTCATTGCTTGGTGGGTAGCTTGAGCAACAAAAAAAACTTCTTTAAAAATCACTTTTTTTTTAAATAAAAATTTGAAATTGGTTTTCTAGATTTATATATACATGAATCATTCCATTTTGATTTATGAGATGAAAGTTATGAAGAGTTTTAGTTATGGGTAGTTTGTGGGTAGTTATGGAATCCCCACCTTAAAATAAACTTTGAAGACCTTTTATTTAACTCAATTTTCAATATTTTTTGAAAAAAATAAAAACTTTAGGTATAGATTGTTTAGTTCAACATTACAAATATTGGGATTGGCATTTTTCAATTCAATAAATAAATTGTTAACAATTTAGTATTTTGAATCATTCTCGACTTCTTTCTACTCATTAATTTTTTCCTATATGTTGTACAATTCCAAATGATCTAAAATTTTCAAGAATGTAGCCAACTTGACTTGGAAAAAGAATCCAAAGAAGCACCACCATTTTGAACTTTTTTGCATAATGATTTGACCTTGTGAAGTGCAGTTGCCTGAGTTTTTGTAGGGTAAAAAAAAGGCTTTTTGTCAATTTAAATGCAAATATCTTGCAATCTACACGGTGAAAATTTCAGAAAATTTTCCCACATCTTCTCAATCTAGCATACTACAAGATCCTATAGTTACATGTATCCAAAAACATATTTTTTCTAAAATTTGGTACTTATACTAGAAATGGCATTTTTGGAGCATTTTTGGTGAAAACATAATCAAATACATTTAGGGGTTAAGCATATTTTTCTATAGAGCAAGAATGAATTCTAGAATTTTATCATATTTCATCAATGATGAAATCTTTGCTGCCATCCACTACAATACACTTAGAGAAGTCTCTAAAAAATGGATGAAAAAGCATTGTCCTTTGTCCTTTAATGTTCATTCAAAATTATGAAGAAATTGTTTTCTAGCTCTAATGACCTTATAGGTTAAGTTAGTTTTTTCACTTAGATAGAAATGAATGACGATTGTTTTGATAACCAATATTGACAAAGGCATTACCTATTCCAATAATTGTCATAGACTTTTGGTGAAACATGAAACTCTATTCAAAGTGAGAATATTCCTTTTGCATAGTAAGATTGCAAGAGCCAAAAATTGATTTTAAGAGTGGTCAATTTTTCTTTTACCTTTTGAAAAATAGATTTTTGTTCAATATTTTGTATATCAATTTTTCATTGTATATCTACATCATTAAATTAAGTTTAGTTGTATTCAATCAAATCATTGTGAAGTACTTTAAATTTACAAAAAATTTAAAATAAAAATAAAAATAAAAAAGTCATCAATTTGTAGTTTGTAGGACATTGTTAACAAATGGATTAGGAAATACATTACGAATATCAACACAAGTAATCCCATTTCTGTATTTGTTTATTCAAATTGATATCGAGGTGATTAATGAAACTTTTGGTTGTTAAAATATAATTTTCTTCAACCAAATATCCCTCATCTTCTAAAGGAATCTTTCCAAGCACATTAAGATTATTGTTTAGTACAAAACAATGTCTTTGGTAAGCTCTAGTGTTCATTCTTCCATTTTCTTCTAGCCATTTGGTAAATCAAGCATTTTCCCTCCGTCATTCTAAAAGTTCATCACAATTCTCCACAAGATTAACTTTGAAAGAATGGTTGTCTAACTCATTCAAGAATGTTTTATATAATAAATTTTTTTTTTCTTCAAGCCATAGGGGACAAGAGATTTTGCATTACAAAAACTTCTTGTGAAAAAATTGGAGTAAGTCCTTACTAAAAAAAGCAAGCCTACATTATATATACCAAATTTCTTGTAGTTATTGATTACCCTTGAAAGAATGAGACCTATCACCAAGGTACTATGCCAAAAATGATTTGATTTTTGGGTATGAAATACTCTACTCATCATCCCTAATATGGACTTAAAAACACATAGGTAGTAACCCTTACACAACAAGTTAGGCTCCTTGGACTTGGTTTCAAGTGAATCTTTGATAAAAAGTGGCTTTATTGGAATGTTTCAACCTATTGGACCCACTAACTATTGAATAAGGCTTGCCACACATTGAAGTTGCAAATTTGAAGCTTTGTTCAATGGTCAATTTTAAATGCCCAAATGGTACAAACTTTGAACAAGGAGTAAGACTCATACCATACTTTGAAGAGGTTTTTGATTCCCTTAGGAATGCTTGCTAGACCAAAAAATATTGTTGAACCCTTAAACGATGTTGAGGACATTTTTTGTCCGATGCATGACAAAGAATCTTCCTATATAGGACAGAAGTGCAATTATTCATCTTTAGAATTTTGTGCAAAAAGGAGAGATCTAGCATACTAATTTGATCTCCAATTAAATTTTTGGGTGTTTTTTTAAAATAGATTATGTCACAAGGGATGATTTCCATGTTCACCAATCTATCCTTTAAGGGTTAAGGGTTCAAAGCTCGTGATCCATTTCCAACCACTTAAGGAATTTAGTATAGCTGTAGGATGGATTTGGTGAGGGAAAAAATTTCCTCATGCAATGAAATAGATTTTAGAAGGATTTGAAATTTTCTTACATTTTTTTGTCAAAAATGAAATTACTATGAATTTTTTTCATGAAGATTTTGTAAAACCTATTCTTATTACATAGGTCATTCTATTTCCAATCATAGGCTTGTTACAAAATTCATGAGAGTGATAATTGTGGCATTCTATGTACATATTGTGATCATTCTATGCTTTCAATGTACTCTTCTTAAACATTTATGTTGCTCTAGCTAGTACGTGTCAGTTGTCAACAAAAATGTAAACCACAACTAATTGGAAAAACATCAACTTATATGGTAGAACCACCCATGACCAACTAGAACCCATAGTCAATACATAGGTAATGAAAAGTTCAACAGAGAGATGACTGATAGGTAACGATTAAGTTTTGGGTTTCCCACCACCTTGTAGCCATCACTATAATGACATATGTGCTTCGTTTAGAGAGCCAAATTAGTCTTTAGATGAGCAGTGATGAAAGAATCTATGTATTGGGGATGGAAACAGGCCAACTTTTGGCTTCTAAATTTCATAACAATTTGAATTTAAGAAAAAAAATTATGAAAATTTGACAAAGCCCATCATTTCTATCTCTCTACATAGCAAAAAATTAACAATGCCTTCCACTACTCCAGATCATGCACGAAATGCTTAAGTGGCTGGTAATGGGCTGTTCTACTATACTGTGAAAATGGGGTGTGGTCGAGAATGGGTCGGCTACCTTAACTCTGAAAAACGTCTTGAGCTTTTGCCGACTTCGCCGGCACAAGGAAGTCTGACACTCTGCCACTGTGCCTAAAGACCAGCCGCGGCCTCATGGACCCTGAGCACGGCACGACGCGCGGCCGCGGCCGTCCCAGTGCGAGCCCGTGACGACTTCGCAGCGTCATGACCCTGGGATCCTAACCCCGTCAACCCTGTCTGTAGCCAAGTCAAAATCAGACCATCGCCCACACCCCGTGGCCAACTTTAACAGGCCCACAAGCACTTCAATTCGCTCAGTAACAAGCTTAATCGCGACAAGCTCTGAATGAAAGCATTTCCGTAATCGCAATTGAGCATCACTGCGGGTTCGCGAAGCGTGCGAGGTAGGGGCGGTGTGCAGAGCGCCCTGTACGTTTTTCGTGGCAAATATCCAGCAGCAGTGGGCCCTGATTTCGCCGCGTTTGGCGCAGCCAAAGATCAGCCTTTCGGTCTTTCGGGTGAGCTGCTGTTTGCAGGGGGAGGCTGGACTTCGGGAGGGGGGTGAATCTGTCATCGTAACCTGTTTTGAAAAACATTTTGTGAAAGCATCCGACTAGTCTCATTGTATCTCGTCGTGTTTCGTCGGGGTCCTGTGCCATTTGTCTGCACAACAGTGGACGCTGGTGGTGAACGAGTGAGAGGATGTTCTGAGGTTCGATTGTTGTCGAATTTCAGGGCTTGTTCGGCGTTGCAGGACTGTGGCGGCGCCTGGAAGCACTTGAACTTTGCCAACTCGGTGGTTATTCAGCGGCTACTGAGTCGGCTGCGCTGTGTAATATTGTGGGCGATCTGGGGTTTGGGTTGAGGGTTTCTGGGATTCCGTCTTGTTGGATCGTGGACGCGGACGAATTTGGCCGGATCTTTGGAGCAGAGTTACGAGCAGCTGGTGCGATCACGACGGATCACGTCCGAGCTTGCAGTGGTCGATTTCGGGGCTATCGATGCGCCCTTCCCGCGTTTGTGATCCGCGTGGGTTTACTCACTTCTGGTAAGCTTCCCCAACCTCACTTTCCGTTGTCACCATGGCCACCATGGCCACTATAGCCATGTCCTTTTACTCTTGGTTTTCAAATTTGGGTGTGGGTGTGGAAGCTCCAACTAGATATTCTTTTGAGATTCTTCGGACGTCGTACTATTGTAACGCGTTTGCGATGATGGCTCAATCGTTGCTCTAGAATGGAAATTAGGACGTTACATTGCGGACGGAGTTAGAGGTCGAAGCCTGCCGAGGAGTGTGTAGCACGTTCTTGAAGAAGCAAGCGAGTGTTTCTGTCGAGAACTTTTCTCTGTAAGATTCCCATTTGCGGTGGATACTAGCGTTCTTAAGTGACTTCCCGTTTGCGAGGTGTGGCTCTGACTTTGGTTCTTTGTCACCAGACCTAGTTTGAGGAAATGGCCGCTATGTTTGCTGTCGGTGAGACTCTGGTGCCGCCGAAGGTTATTTACACTCACCGCCGTACTTACCCCACCAAGTCTAGGTTCAGGACCTCGTTAAGAAGACGTCCCTTGGAGAATGAAGGCTAGGAGTCCTTTTCAGGCTTTTCTTGTTTGCAACCTGAATGAAGTCCTTAACAGATGATAGTGTGGGTTGAAAGCATTTGTTAAAAACGTCATTCAGGTTGAAGATCGGACAATCCAGAAAGTAGTACTGTCTTGTAGGCTTCATTCCTGAATGGTTGAACGGCATCAGTGAGTGAGTCACGTGGTGCCGTAATTGGTTACAAAGTACCCTACTATTGATTATTTTAATTCAGAAACTGTTATACTCACTCTCCCCAGTGAGTTAGTGTAATTACCCCTTCAAGTAGGGAGATCCTGTTGTCTGTATTCTTGGGAAATTATATTCCATGTGAGAAATTGTGAGATACCGAGTGACCTTCACTACTGATTCTGCCCGTTCTGCTTACTTTTTCGTTTTCATACAAAACGGTATAAGCAAAGTGCGATCCACAAAATCCGCGTGACTGGGTGTTGAAAGAGTAGAAGCCCAGTTTACATCGACTTGTTCAGATCCATGATTCTTACAGAATCGTTAATTGAGTGGCAAGTCTAACAATGTCCCAAATGGTTGTATAATACGGGCCCACTCTTATTTGGCTGGTAGATTTCGAATTCCGAATCCTTACACTATCCTGCAAGTGAGATTCTGTGTTTACAGTTTTCCCCTTAAGACATTGCCGTTGTTTGGTTTGGTTTTGAATCGGTTGCAATGTCGAACTGTCTGGATTGGATGGGGGTAACCTAAAGTCCTTGAGCTTTGCACTTCAATTTGTGAGAGTAACTAGCATGCACCGAATTTGTGATCGTTTAAGAGTAGTCCCTCTGTGAAGCCAATGACGTTGATGAGGTTGCTCACCTCTATCGAGTACTGTACGGGAGAAGGATCCCTTCAATTTGAGTGCCTGCAATTTCGCCTACTTCCAACTTCCGTCTCCGGGGAGTTATCCTTGGACACGAGAATCGAGCTATGATGTTTAAACAGATCGTAGCCTTTGCTCGAGTCCTAGAATTGGCAGTGCAAGCTGTCGCGAGCAACAGTTGAGGCTTGATGAGATTGGGACCGTGCTGGTGCTTGGCGGGTGCAGTACTGGAGCTGCTCTTGAAGTTTTCCTAGAGAAGCTAGGCTTGTGCCTGGAGATATAAGCATTGAATGGGCAACACATGTGTAGGGGCAGCTACTAAGGCCGGATTCTTCGAAGGCTTCCCCGTCGGGGGTTCCCCCAGCACTCGCTCTGCCGCCCCGAAACCAACGCACCCGTCGCCCGAATCTGAAGCCGCCGCCGCCGCCGCCGCAGCAGCAGCAGCAGCGTCGACACAGCCCGAAAACAGAAGCGTTGAAGGAGTGCGGAAATCTGAAGAGAGGAAGCCCTCTCCAGCTTCAACTGCGGAATCTGAAGCTCAGCTGCAACCCCAGAAGAGTCTGACGATCCTTGCGCCCGCGGTGATCCAGATCGCACCCACGGTATACCCAGCGTCAGTTGCAGGAGCAGGCAACCACAACGTTGGACGACAACAGCAGCAGCAGCAACAACAACAACAACAACAGCAGGGCAACAACGTGGTGCCAGCCATGAGGAGGGCGGGACTGAACCTGATTCCTGGTCAGAGCTTCACGCACTCAGTGCTGCAGCGACCCACAGAGAATCTGAAGGACTTATACACGCTGGGTCGCAAGCTCGGCCAGGGTCAGTTCGGGACGACGTACTTGTGCGTGGAGAAGACTTCCGGCAAGCAGTACGCATGCAAGTCGATCGCGAAACGGAAGTTAATCTCCCAGGAAGACGTCGACGACGTCCGTCGGGAGCTGCACATCATGCATCACTTATCAGGCCACCCTAACATCGTGACCATCAAGGGCGCGTACGAGGACCAGGGCGCCGTGCACCTGGTGATGGAGCTTTGTGCCGGCGGCGAGCTTTTCGATCGAATCATCCAGCGCGGGCACTACTCGGAGGCGCAGGCAGCCGGACTGTGCCGCGTGATCGTCGGCGTGGTGGAGACTTGCCACTCGCTCGGCGTCATGCACCGCGACTTGAAACCCGAGAATTTTCTGCTTCTCGACACGAGCGAGGACGCGGCGCTCAAGACCACCGACTTCGGACTCTCCGTGTTCTTCAAACCTGGGGAGGTTTTCAAGGATGTGGTGGGCAGCCCTTACTACGTCGCGCCCGAAGTCTTGCGCAAGCATTACGGGCCAGAAGCAGATGTGTGGAGCGCAGGCGTGATCCTTTACATCCTCTTGAGCGGCGTCCCACCCTTCTGGGCTGAGACCGAGCAAGGCATCTTCGAGCAAGTCCTGCGCGGCGAGCTCGACTTCGTGTCTGAGCCTTGGCCGTCGATCAGCGACAGCGCCAAGGACCTCATCCGCAAAATGCTCGACCCGAACGTGAAGCGCCGTCTGAAAGCGCATCAAGTACTCTGCCACCCGTGGATCCGCGAGGAAGGCGTGGCGCCAGACCGACCCATGGACCCAGCAGTACAATCCCGACTTAAGCAATTCTCCGCCATGAACAAGCTCAAGAAAGTGGCGATTCGCGTGATCGCAGAGTTCCTATCAGAGGAAGAAATCGCAGGGCTTCGCGAGATGTTCAAGATGATCGACACAGACCACTCGGGCGCCATCACGTTCGAGGAGCTCAAGAGCGGGCTGGAGCGCGTGGGCTCCAACTTGGTGGAGTCGGAGATTCGGCAGCTGATGGACGCGGCGGACGTGGATCAGAACGGCACCATCGACTACGGCGAGTTTCTGGCCGCGACCCTTCACCTGAACAAGATCGAGCGCGAGGAGAATCTGTTCGCGGCGTTCTCCTGGCTGGACAAAGACAAGAGCGGCTACCTCACAGTCGATGAGCTTCAGCAAGCTTGCACCCGCTACAACATGGGCGACACGTGCATTGAGGATCTGATCCGGGAAGTCGACCAGGATAACGACGGACGCATCGACTACAACGAGTTCGTCACTATGATGCGCAAGGGCAACGGCGCCGTGGGACGCACCACTCTTCGTAACAGTCTTAGTCTCTCTGACGCCTTGATGCTCCCACAGCAACAATAAATCTTCACCAGCTGCGTTTTCAGGCACAGCTACTGGTGCTCTTCGGCTTCTCAAACTCCATTCATGCTGAGCAATTGCTGCATCTTGACATTGTTGCAACGCCAGCTAAGTGCTGCATACTCGAGGAGCTGCGAAGGTGGAAATATTTTTCGCAATGGTGATGCTGGCCTGACACGTGTGGTTGGTTCCCCTTCTCGAGATACATTGTTCTATTTCTCAACCTTTATGATAGTTTTCGGGCCTGCCGATCGTTCCCGATTCTACGAACGTGAGTGAGGATGGCTGCAGTTATATCTTTATATTAATCTATTGTACTTTGACCATATCGTATCCAGGTCGTGCATTATTGTGAATTTCCGGGTTTTTCTGTTTAGGGGTATGGTAGAGAACTAGAGACTAGAGAGGTTTTTTCTTCTTTGTTATATTGAATGCGTCTTTTGTTCTGAGAGTTCGTTTATTGTCTTTTCCGGCAAGTCGCTATGTTCGTGACTGGTAGGAAATGAAGGTTGATTGCTTGCTGTTGCCAATGGTGGCCATTTCAAAATGTTAGCAAGACAATTGTTAACCTATGACGAATTTGAAGTTTGAATTGATGAGATCGTTTGGCATTCCCCTGTCCTTAACATTGAAGACTATTTCTTCCCGTTGCCTCTTTTGAATCTGGGGTTCTATGAAACTCGTAGAGTCTCCTTGAGGCTCTCAGCTAGTGGCTTGCAGTAGAAACTACAAATGATATTCAAATGCTTTAAGATTACCAGCACACATTCCTTTCGTTGTTCAGTTCAGGGCAAGCGACTATGGTGAAGTGTTCCATGGAATAAGTATGCACAACAGCGTTGATAAGTATGCTTAGTGGGTGCATAGTGACCAGATGTGTTTTCCTTATCATCTTTGTGACTGAATTCATTAATGATTTAATCATGTGTATTAAGGGTGCATGTGTCAATGTGTTGGGAGTATATGTGTCCAGGTAAATTAAAAAAATACACATGCGAAACAATATATAAGGTAGAAGCACCCAAATGTAACACGAGTGGTTTATGGACACCTAAAAAACACCCTAAATCTAAGTGCTTGTGTACCCAAAGGAGAAAAGTGGGGTTTTAAAGTAGATATGTGGGGTTCCAAGAAGTTGTCATTCTTCCAAGAAGTAGTCAATCACCCGCATTAGATCCAAGTTTAAAGTGTGTCGCTTTTGGGTGTTTCCGTGCCAACTTTGGTGTTAGTCTAGTGTCTAGAGTAGGTGCATCTATGAAGTTCTTTTCAAAAATTCGTTTAATATTCATTCAAGCTTGGAAAAAATACTAAACCAATTTTCTTGGTTTCTGAAACCATTTCCTAGCAAACACATAGCATTATTTCTTGTATGCACCCTCCATATCAAGAGATCCAAAACCAATTTTGTTGGTTTCCTAAACCATTTCCTAGCATAGGCACATCACTTTTTCTTGTATGCACCCTCCATATCAAGAGATCCAAAATAAGTGTTGCATTTAGGTGCTTCTACTTTACTTCAACAAAGGTGTACACTATTTTTTCCTTCAGCATCATCTGCCGCATTTCCCGGGACTCAACTGGTGGACAATTTTCAGTGCAGAACTCTATTCTCAAATTACCCGTTTCACTATCAACACAAGAAAAACTCCCCAACACAGAGTGTTTCCAAGTCCTCCTCGTCGTTGGCCTCGTACCTCCCGTCGCCATTGACGAGGTCTAATTCCAACACGAACCTCCAATTCACACGACGACAGTGCGGCACAAATGGGGAAGAAAGATCTGAACTTGCACTTGCAATTCAATGAGAGACTTGGGGAACAAGTCAACAAGGTGCAGTGCGAGATGGGGGGTGCATGAGCACGGCGCCTTCTAATCAGTGCGTTACAAGTGTGTTGTCTGAGGTGTGGGTGTCAGTTAACCCCTCATTGCCCCAAGACCAAACGTGTGTAAAAGCATCCTTGCTTTTCAAGTGCTATAAGTCTAAATTTCAGTGAAGTATGAAAAGCTCAACCGTACAATCTTGTAGTGTGCATGATGTAGATGGTGTGAAACTAATTTGGGGTCATTTGACCGTATAGATTGCAAGGTTATAATGTTTTAGTCTTGAAAAAAGATGCTAAAATTTTCTTAATAACACATTTGGAGGTGAAATTCGATTTCTAAACCTACTCAAATGAAAAAAAATTTAACTACGAAGTGATTCAGAACTCAAAGACAAACACTTTGGTAGAAAAAAATATCATTCAATTCACTCATTGTGTTTGCAAAATTGATTTGAAATGTCAAAAAACAGTGAAAAAAGTAGCAAAAAATCATATCTATGACTGAACCTCCCTCTACTAAAATGATTCTCAGTCACTAATTACCTCTTTTATTGATATGAAATTTTAACCACACAAACTAGACTAGTGTATAAAACTTTTCCAACAAAAATTATTGAAAACAGACCACGTATGAAGAAGTTATAAGTCGCAGAAGTTCACTGTAATGCAAAAATGTCTGCATTTTGAACTTCGAATTGCTCCCAAACATTCAAAACATCTTGGTTTGACATAAAATTTTTACCACAATAACTAGACCTAAAGAGGAACAAAAACCAATTTTTTTTTTATTGAAAACAAACATTTTATGAAAAAGTTACAAGCCCCTGAAGTTGTAGCCATTTGAATGCAATGTGCTGAACTCAAATTGAACCTGTGAACTTCGAAGGGCTCTTAAAAACTCAGTAAATCTTGGATTGATTTGAAAATTTTACCAATGAAACTAGACTAATATGCACAACTTTTCCAACAACTTTTTATTGAATTTGGACATCGGATGCAAAAATAACAACACTTTGAGTATGGCTTCCAGACAATGTGAGGACACTTTTCGTCCCCTTGGCGATGAGGGGTTAACTCCAACCTCTTTAATCATATCAAGGGAGTCCAGAAGATCTCACCATAATAAACAAACAAAACAGACAGCCTCATGTAAGGTATAGATAATTGTGGTGAGAATATAATTTCTTTTTCTTTTCACATCAGCCATTCCAGGAATCGAAGCAACTATGAATATTTGTCGATCTTCGATGTAATTACACGTTACTATACTTAGGTTTTAGTTGGTTCAGGATTCAGAATCTCAGACGTGATCCAGCAAGGGAGGACTGCTAGGTTCCAGCATTGCAACTATTAAAAAGATGGTCAAGGACAAAATGAGCACTCAAATTGAATTCTCTTTTGTACTCTTCTTTGAAGAAGAACGACGCAATACAATCTTTTCTTACCTGCAGAAATATACATGACTGGTCATGATTCAAGCTCATGACGCAAATCTACATAGACGGCACGGTGCTGGGCACATATTTTTCCACTAACAGGCAATACAGTACGCAAGCCATTCGTTCGACACAATATAACATTCATAAATTAATTAGCACCTTCGAGCGAGCACTCCGGCGAACACCCCCCGACCCAAACTGGATGCACTGCAAGCCTCCACATTGTTCTAGCCAGCAAAGTACAATTGATTCGACAAATTGACCCCATATACACAATCTCAACCACCACGACATGCCTCATCACCAGACATGTCGAAGCAAAGCGCTGCAAACAACTCCTATCATGATACCAACTCGCTCATCTAAAACGACTGCCATGAGAATCTCCATGATTTCAGCATCGGCAATGGCATTCATGAGGGCTTCCTCAGCTCCATCTTCTTCTACATCTTCGAACAGTACACACCATACAGTCTCAAAGCTGAGCGCTCTCAGCTCTTCAGACATTTCTGCATCCTCTCAAGAACCTGCAGCGGCGAATCCCAATTCCCGACCTCTACTTCTTCTTGCCTCCTCCCTGCATCTTCTCGAACTGGTTCAGCGCTGGCTTCAAGATGTTAAACAGTACCCAACCGATAGCTGGAAGAAGAATGACCAACAGAATCAAAGGTCTCGTGTCCGCGCCAAGCTGGGACATCTCCTGCACTTGAGCGTCGGCCTGGGGTGCAGACAAAAGCAGGGAAGCCGCGGCTGCGCTGATGCCCGTGGCGCCAACCAACGCCCTTGACTTCAGCTTGCCGCTGTTGCCCTCCACCATACGGTCCACCTGGTTCAGCGCAGGCTTCAGGATGTTGAACAACACCCATCCGATCGCGGGAAGGAGCAATCCCAAGATGATCAGTCCACGAGAGTCCGAGTCCGCAAGGGTCGCGATCTCCTGTGCGGCGTCCGCATGGGGAGCCAACAACATCGACACTCCGCCCAGACCCAGAGCGCCGATCACGCCCTTCGAGCTGCGCATCCTGTCCACCTGATTCAAAGCCGGCTGCAAGATGTTGAACAGCACCCACCCGATGGCGGGCAGAAGCAGACCGATGATGATGAAGCCCCTCGCGTCACCGTCGGCCAAAGTCGCGATCTCCTGAGCCGCGTCGGCGTGGGGAGCCGCCAGCAGCGTGGCCGCGGTTCCGAGGCCTGCGCCCGCCACCAATCCCTTGACGCTCCTCATCCTGTCCACCTGATTCAACGCAGGCTTCAAGATGTTGAACAAAACCCATCCGATCGCGGGGACCAACGGAATCAGCAATGCTAAAGCCCTGTTGTCGCCTTCCGCCAATGCCATCATCTGCTGAGACGCCATGGCCGACTCCGAGCTCGCCATGGCCGCGAACATCGCACCTGCCGCAGCACAAACGATCACGCCACCAAAGTCACAACGATAGTAAACCCACGTCTCAGATAAGTGATGTAACCTTCCTCGCCTCCCGACAGCAGAATGGAGGAATTCCAAGCGCAATCCATCAATGTCAACTGAACGACATGACGAGAATGCGAGGAGGAGATTATCTGAATCCGGACACTGCAAGAGGAGGAAAGATTGTGCTGACCTGCTACGGCGTTGGCGCCCACAGTCACCTGGTGCGCGAGGCCATCAGTAGAGGCCGAGAGCTTCGCAGAAGCGCAAGGCACGACTCCGAGCTTCACCGCCGACCCCTTTTGAGTGGCAGCGCGCAAGCCCTGCAATCCAGCTCCGAAGACTGTGGTCCTCTTGAGGGAAGTGAAGCTGGTGCTCGCGACGGCGGTCGCCATGGCCATCCTCGCAACCGCGTTCTCAGTCAATCACACCACAACGAAACTCTGACCACCTGCCAACAGGAATTCCCACACCCAAAATACCACATCTATAATAAAACCGCCACTGACGTTACACACAAACCACGACACAATCTCCAATTCGCTAGTTCACATTCGACACACATTCAATCCTCACACAACCCTGTTGAGCTCTCTCCCTCTTGTGGTAATAAAGACATAGCAGTACTCACATTACTCCCACATACGAATGCAAACGTTCAAAACCTACACATATCCATGCATCGGACAAAGCATGAAGCATGATAAGGGCAATCAATTGACGAAATTGAACGTGGGTTGAAATGTATGGATTACAAGGGTTGAAATGCAAGGGCTTGAAGAAGAAAACATACCTGAGAAGAGTGATAATAGCAACGGCGATGGCGATGGCGATGGGGGTGGAGGGAGCGCGGGGGAGTGTGGAAGGCGAGATGATCCTTAGGGAAGGTTGGGGAGCGGGGATGGGGATAAGGCTGCTGTTCTGGAACGTGGTAGCCAATGGGCTCCCCTCTTCCACTACATTCAAGTTTGGCCCTATTGCCGTTGGTACACCCTTTGCCGTGCTGCAACTTGGAGCCTAGTGGCCTCGCAATTTGATTCGACACTTGCGATCAGTCATTCTTGGGGGGGGGGGGGCTAAAGGGACAAGCATCGCAAAAGCTGTACTTTATGGGTAGCACAATCTCTTATGGTTAAATTTGAATTTTTTTTACAGATGTTAATAGCAACCTCAAGTCATTTCATAATTTTCTAACAATTTTATGGATATAACAACAATCAACAATTACAATCGATTTCAAATTCCAATGGATGAATCACTTATATATTCTTTGAGTGCAACCTAGTTCTTGTTGTAGTAGACATAAATCCTAGAAGGACAAGCCTATGGTTGTGAGCAAAATGATGACTTCGACTTTGTGATCTTGGATATTGAAATCTATTGTAATTTATCTACGATTGTAGCTGAAAATGGTTTGCTAAGTATGTCAAGTGGAAGGTGAGACAATTGGCATTGAAAGAAGACTTGAATTTGACAGTATGGCAATGGAATTGTTGTTGTGCAATACATAAAGTAGATTAGATAACATCTGGAGAAAGGCTTAATTTGGTTAATAAAAACTTTGTTAATGTGCATATTAATGTCACAACATTTGCAATTAAAAGCAATCGTGCCTTATATTAGCCCTACTAGCTTCAACAAAAAAAATCATGTTAAAAATCTAGAAATTTGGCATTGCTTTTCATGGCTTGGCTATTTTCCTTGACTCGTGTAGCAAAATGGAAAAAAGTGTTAGTATGTGAGTATAGAATCTATGAGCCCATGAGCCTAAGAGTCTATATTATAGACACCTTTTATATTTATAGGAATCTATATTATAGGTACCTATATTATAGATTCTTTCTATGTTATAGGTACATATGTTATAAACACCTTCAAATGGTTGCAGGTATATACCTACAACAAAATTCAAGGCTTGTAGGTTCACATCTCTGCGCTTATGATTATGCTAGCATTGTTGCAAAATGGACAATCCAATTGTCATTTCTGAATTATTCATTTCACAAGAAGTTCTAAGAAATAATTTCCACATTACTAAAAATGGTAGTTTTGGAAAAAAAATTTATGAAGCCCTTTTTCATTGTCAATGGCCACCATTTTTTTCACATTTTACCACTTTGACTCAAATATACCCCTTTGAGGACATGTTTATAGTGCTCATTATCAATGTACATATACTCTCCATCAAATTGTAAAGAAAATAGAAGAGTAAGGCTTATAATCCATCCAGTAGTTCAATTTTCAATCACAAAAAGGACACTTTTTATTTGTGTAAATGTCCTAGCTAGGGTTAAGTATTAAAAATGAAGATATGATTATATGCATCTTTCTTTAATAATGTTGTATCACAATATCCCATTTAGCATTAGCATCCTTTCCCAAGTTTGGTTTGGTAGAGAGTTCATGCAAGCAATACAAAGTTTGAAAAAGAAGTGAATATAGATCTCAATTGCAAGGGCATTTTAGTCATTATTATTATAACATCTCAAACGTGAATAACAAGAGCACAATGGTTTTCAACAGCAACTAAGAGTTCTAATCAATAAGTGTATATCAAATGATCTATTTATCCAATCAATACTATAGTTTGGTATTGAGGGAATAATCTTAAATTTGCTAGGCTATAGCCATAGTCATTTCATGCTCAAGCAACTCTTTAATTTTGTGGTTGGTATTAGTAGTTGTCTTATCAAAGTGAAACTAAACTATGTGAATTATGGTTGTGAATCCAAATTAGGAAGCAAAATTGACCCATCAGGAGATATAGACATTGTTTAGGAAAGCAAACAAACTAATGGCATACACTCATATGCCACATTTAACTACTTCTGGACTATTCAACGAATTTTGGACTAAACATCAAGAGATTTCCAAATAATATCATCCAGAGATCTCCAGATGGTAATATGGATCTCCTGATATTTGTATAGATCTCTAGATGTTTTATGTTGATCTCCTGATGTTTTGGATTATCCTCTAATGACTATTTTTTTTCCTCCCAGTGACCATTATTAATTCTAGACTTTCAAAAGTCCAGAAGTAGTTAAATATGGCATTCCTAGTTTTGTTTTCTATTTTTGCCAACTCTTGTGTTGTCTTTGCTATAGGAGAACAAATTTGATATTGTTCTATTTGTAGCAATAGATCAAGGATGTTAGCACTTCCTAGACTAAATAAAAAAATCATGAAGTTGGTTGGTTGCTTGTGCATATTGAATGTTTAAACACTCAACACAAAACTTGGTACCATTGAATACTTACTCCAAGCCCTTGTAAGGGAGATATATCATGCTATAAAATATATTGTTAGCATTTAAATTAAAACACTTACCACTCAATTGAATGCTTGTAGCAATTCCCAAAAGGTTGGAATTGCCAAAATAATCTTTCTAGGCTTTAGGCAAGGTGATGATTGGAATATTTGGGGATTTTTCACCTTGTCTTCTAGTTTGTACATCTATGCTTTCTTCTCTTAATTTCTTCTTCAACTGCCATTCTATTAATTTTCAATCATTTATTAAGACTTTTTTGCTCAAAGAATTCTCATTAAGTAATGAAGTTATATTCAATGTCGTAATTATCGAAACCATTTAACATCCACGATTGCCTATTTCATTTCTATCAAACAAAGGAAAGTCTACCCATGCATATGAGTTAAATAAATTATCAGATCAAAATCTAAAGGTAGTCAATATGATTCAAAGGCTCATCTCATCTCCTCCTTTGCTTGCCGAATAGCTTGCAAGGACACTTTGGAATTGAATGATAAAACTCACACCAATTGTCAATATCAATTGCAAAACTTCTAATCAATATTGACATATGATCAATTGTGCATTATACCTTGAAAATGCTCCAATCTAATTTTCTAACAATTCAACTTTATTAATTCTAGAATTCATTTGAATATTCAAGATGGATAGCTTGCTCTAGTTAGGATGTTATCAAAGGTAACAACAACATAGTAGGTTATAATTTTTATAAATAAATAAAAAATACTATTCTTTCTTCTTTCATGGTTGGAGTGATGGTTGTATAACAAGTTTTCTAGTTTGATAACTTCCCTCCAAACTTACTACAAAGCGTAGTGAGACAAAGTTATTTTTATGGATATGGACATCATTTGAAATTGCACCTGTAATTTGGTAATTTCATGATACATGTATTAAATAGTGGGCAATGGAAGAATTGTGAATTAAGTTAAAATTGCTAGAATGAAATTTATCTTAGACACTCACCTTTTCATTCTAGACAAGAACAATGAAATATAAAGGAGCTTGTCATAGACAATACTTAGAGCAACATCTTATTAATTCAATTATGGTTCTCATGTAAATTTGTAGCTTGGTCAAACTCACAATTGGTGATCTATTGCTTGTGTGTTCCCCAGTGTGCTCTCATTCTGTACATGCATCTTCATCTTTGCATCTAATGTCTATAAATGCATCTGAGTTGATCATAATCTTATGTGTGAAGCCTTCACCAACAAATAATACATCTTCCTATTGAACATGGAACAAGGTTCAATTATGAATCTGAATTTCATACTCTAATGCAAATTCAATTAGAACAAGTTGTAGCTCTTCTACACTCAATATTTCAAGAGGTATGAAGTAGGAATGCTCCTACAACCATCCTTTGAGACTTTTCAATCTTTGTATCTTGGCTCTATTCCCTTTGTCTACTCTTCCCCAAGGCATTTCTTTTTTATACCCTCTTCTTAGGATCTAAAGGTTCTTGAAGCGACTTAAAATAATCTAGAAGAAGTAGCAATATCCAATCTAGTTCTAATCTCCAATATGAAATAATTATATGAAATCCCTTTTATCCTAGAAGATGTGTTGGACAACATATGAACACTTGGAGGAGAGGAGCACCTTAGATAATCTTAATGAGTGATTGAAATGTGATCCTTAAAGCTTCAATGCTAACTAGTCCTCAACTTTGGCATTGTTGCCAAACAATGGATCCATCTTCCACTCTTCCACTTTTAGGTGTGGCTTTTGAAATTGTGAGCCTTGAGTTCACAGAGTGAGTGTGAGCAACAACCCCAACTCCCACATTGATGTGTGCCACCTTTTCCACTTCTATATAAGTCTCTAAGTGAGGACTATACTTAGGATCTTGTAAGTGGCAAAAATTAGAGAACGCATGCATTAGGGCTGCATTAAGAGGGTTTTTTCTTAGGGTGAGAGATGGATTTCATATTCACCAATAAAAGATTGATAAAGCTCTCCCTACCCAATAAAGGGCCTAGGAAACCTTTGGTTGGATGTGACTAGTAGTACAAAGAGTAGTGGAGACCTAGTCTCCATATATTGTCACATAAGGTAGACCAACCCATTTCTACTAGCTTCCTATTTCTGCCCTCCTATTTTTGGCCCCAATTCCACCATAATACTCATCTAAATCCGTCATTTTTCTAACAATTTTAGTGCATTCATGGCAATGAAGGTCAATTTGTCAAGCCTTCATTGGTGAATACTTAAGTGTTGATAGATACATGGAATGATGGTTATAGGTTTAGGGTAGAATGTTTATGACTCTAGTCTATTGGCGGTTCTGTAATTTCAGGGTAGACTACTTTAGAAATTCATAGAAATTTCAATTTTAATCAAAAAATTATAATTCCCCTTGGGTTTCATTTGTAAAACATGCGCACACCTCTGAAAATTATGTGCCTCTCTTGGGGTTGACCCAAGATATTCAAATTGCAAATCAGGGTGGTAATAGGCTTGTCTACCTTGGAGGTCTAGAGTTACAAGTCCAAATTCCCCGTGCCTTGGAGTGGGTGAAGTAATTCCACATTTCTACATGACCTATGTGACCTAAGTTGCTAGTTTCATGGGTTGATTGACACAGAAACGCTTGTTCCTTTATCTTTCACTCAGCAGGTTTGCTTCTTGTGAATAGTCGATGGCAGCTCTGTGCTCACCCTTTTGAAGGAATTCTTCCGCCGAGTGCGCCCTGAGTGTGGTGTCGAAGTTCACAGGATTTTCTAGTTTCCTGGGATGTGTTGAGAGTGTTTCGTGCGCCCAATTGGGCTGTCGTTGCGATGGAGTCTCTTGTTAAGTCCATTGTAGTCCCTACAGGAGCAACGAAGACCTCTGAATTCTCGCAATGCTGCATTCAGAAGCGCAGGAGCATTCGTTTGAGTGGGCATGTGACCACGCGGAAGCTCAGTGCGAACGAAATTCGGAGGAGTTTGCTGTCTTCGAGCAGGCAATGGACACCCATGAAGTTCAATCTGTGTGCAATCAGGGTTGGCACCAAGGGTGCGCAGCGACATTCTGCCATGAAAGTGAGGGCGAAAGGTATGGATAGGCTCTACCTTGGAGATTTGTTTGGAAATGGCTCTTAATTACTGGGTTTGTTCAGAACATTCTTGAACTTCAAGGCAGAGGACCCTTTGCTTTCCATGATTTAAGGCTCCTTTCACCGTAGAAGAAAATCTTGAATGGAAGCTTACCCATGAATTGTTGGTCAGTGGAACAAGAATATATTCTTGTTAGAATGATTTGAAGGAACCCCGGGCCTTCCTATTCAAGATTGTTATGTTAGCGCTGCACTGAATTTGGGTGGCGGTGATCAGAGATTGGTTTGTGAAATGCATAATTCTTAAAATGCGGTTTTGTAACCGATGTTCAATTCGAGGAATAAATTCTCATCGTGGTCATTACAGAAGTCGGATAAGCTTCTAGCTTCATAAGGTGAGTCGTGTTGTCATTGCCAAAATTTATGGATTATTTCGGTTTTGTAATTCTTGTGAAAATCGGTTTCAAATTGCTTTCTCCTGTGGTACCAGTGCAGGCAATGGATTACACAGTAATCAAGGCTGTATGCGAAGAGCTGTCTAAGAAGTGGACTCCTGCGAAAATTGAAAAAATAGTGCAAGTAGATAGGTTTACGCTGTTGATAGGTATTCGCACGGTCGAGCAATCCGGCTGGCTACGTTTGTGCTGGAACCCAGCTTGTGCTCACATTACTGTTGGAGACATGCCGGGTGGTGTTCCCTCAATTGCTGAAGCCTTTTCATTTGGAGAGCAGCTGCGGTACCTCTTGAAGGGCCTTGCAATAATAGAGGTTTGATCTCATTTACTGAATATTTGAATATTTTCGTTCAATATCGTTAACCTGTGCAGTTAGTTTCTGCTGTTCTGTAAAACATTAACCTCTTTCATATAAGCTATCTTACTAAAGATTGGCTTATATAGTTGTTGAACCTGTCAAGAATACACCCTAATACTGTATCATAAATTTGTAACTTGCAATTTCTCATGCGATGATGGAAGTTTTATTTGAAATCTTTTGAGCATGAACTAGGTATGAATGCAGGATTAATGTGGTGAGAACGGGTCCAAAGTGGTTGTTATCTCATCGTACCAATTGGTGGTGTCGATGTAGATGCGAATTCCGCAAGAGTGGGAGAGGGTGATTGAAGTAAGGCTTGGGGCCCGACCATCGGAACCACCAGCTAAACATATCTTTGTGGAGATTATGGGACGATACAGCAATGCATTCTTAACGAATGCGGACATGGGAGTCCTTGCATGTGCGTACCAGGTCAGTACTAAAACTCAAATTTTAGACCGAATCTTTGTGTAGAAATGATATAGCTCACATGTTAGGCATTCTTCGTGCTTTCAATGAGGCCACTCAAACTCTGAATTATTGATTTGGAAGCAATGAAAATGACTTCACTGATTTATTCCATAATTGTGTGACAATAACTGACCATTGTCGTTTTAGTATTCCACAAAAGAATCACCAGTGCAGTGCGATCTACTAAAATATCCTCTTCTAATTTCGAATTGGATTATCCCAATCAATTTGTCACTGTCATCTAAATATTCTTCGAGAATGATAGAAGGATTGGTTCGGCCATCTAAGATCTCTAAAAGTCCCGTGACAACATGCTTGAAGGTTGGAGCCAAGATGACGAGCGTTAGAATGGTACAAGTTGGAGGGACTTACCGTTTCCCCCCTACAGCTCAGGGTTCACTTCCGTCGATTTCAATGGGGTTCGTTTCTTACTTAACAACAGATGTCCCTGTGCAGTTCTCATCCCTTATTTCCAATGCAAGGAGCGCAGAGTGGGGTGGCACTCAGAGAATCTATGAAAAACGTGGTTTTGGGCACAAGGGGCAGTCTATCATACAGATATTTCGGAAAACTTGGGGCTTAATCTTTTTTGTACAAGACCAAGATGAATATGGATTTCGTTGATGAAGCAAATCAAAACTTAATTTAGTTAATGCGTTTGTTAAATTATTCGGGCCTCGGTACTGTACATGTTGATTTAATGAATACTTATGACATTTTGTCTTGTAGAATGGAGGAGTGGAAGCTTATCACGAGCGCTACCCAAGAAGCCCAACTTCGAAGCAGCCTGGTAGGTAGTATTAACATGATGTGTAGTCATGATAAGTCTACAAAATAAGTGATCTGTTCGTGAACATTGTCTCTTTGGAAAGCAACGCCCTTAGGCTTACAAATCTTGCAAATGAATCAGGTACAAGCATTTCGTGGAGTCGGCCCCGGATTGGCTATGGAACTTATATCCCGCAGTGGTTTAAGCCCTACGATGGTGCTTCCTGAGAAACTGTGTTTGTTTCAAAGCGTTGAATCGCCTATTCAATCCACTTCTCTTTTGGATGCAGATATTCGTTCTCACTTGTGGTATCCTTCTTGAAGTGAGATTGTTATTATGCCTTGTTGGCAGGATGTCGCAGCAATGACAGACGAGGAATGGCGTTCCTTGCACAATGTGTGGCTTGATTGGCTTGGAGTTTTGAAAGAGTCGACTTTCAAGCCGGGACTCTCTAGGTTTCTTTCTATTGTCCTTCATTTCCTGACTTGAGGTGTCTTAATTTCTTTGTGTGCTCTGAATAAGGACAAGCTTGTTGAGATATGGGCTGGCTTCTCTCATCACTTTGATGCATGGGTTGCTAGTAATGATCAGGAAGTTCTGGAGTTTCATCGACTTGTTGTCGGTGACCTTGTGTATAATTCGACTATGTGAAATTTGCGCTATGGGTTAGGCTTTTTTTGTGTTTTGGATTGTCTTATATTTCATATTTCTGTGTCTACGATTGTTTTCATATATACTGGATTTTTAATTGATGAGCAGTGAACCTTTGATTGTTTCTGTAGGACTACGGGGTCATACAGCGTCCTGGGAGGGGACAGCCCGTATATTCCTTCCACTAAGCAGGGATCTCAGACTGGCGCAGTTAGTGTAATCGCTATGCTAGATGATTACTACACCAGTGTTTATGAAACGGAAAAGTTCCAACAGGTGTGCATAAAACACAACACTCTCGTCAAGTTTATTCTGATGCTTTATCTCTGAATTTGTCTTTTCACTGTCTGCTGTGACTCATATAACTAGGTAGCCAACGACTTTACTGTTTGAGTCTGCGCTCATTCTCTTCTCAAGTTTTTTTTTCCTTTAGTTTATTCTCCTCTCAAATTCATGTTTATGTCCGAGTTCCAGGAAAGAATGTGCTATGCCATGGCGTGTGGACCATCATATATGGTCGATCCATGCTGTGATGATACCCTCGTAATAGACTTCTTAATGTGCTGATTTGATTTCTTTCCTTTCGAAACATGTAGTTACGGCAGCAGCTGGTTGCAAAAGTCAGTGCGGCCAGTAAGAAAGCGCAGTCCAAGGTATGCCACATTGTTCCCCGTAGTACTGGTTTGTGATACTCAGAAACTCTATCGTACCTCTTTCATGTTTTCTTTGACAATGACGTGTTTTTGCTGGAGATGTAAACTCTGACACTGATGATGGTCTACCTTTCCTTTCTATGGTCATGAAAACGAATATGGGAAAAATCAAATTGCCGGGAAGGTAGCGGTTGCTATTAACCTTTCGATCTTGGACCCTTAAACTAATGCGATAGAACATGACCATACTTTAAGGCCCCCAAAGACCTCTTGTTTATTGAAATTAAGTGTACCCAGTATTTGGTTAAACTCCTTATTTGATGGAACGATAGTCGTGATAAATTTGTGCAGGTTAAACTGTATGAAGATCAAATCAAAGCGTCCGTGGGATATGGTACAATTGCAAAAATGGCAGATCTTCTGATGGCCAACTTGCATCTTTGCGAACCTGGTGCCTCGTCAGTTACTGTGAGTGTTTTTTCAACATGCACTTGTACCGTTCTCTATCAATTATTCCGGTTTGGATAGGGATCCACAAATTTCAATTTCTGACGAGATTCGCAATCGTTGGATTTCATACCAATGTGGAATGAATATAGGATCGAGAACTTTAAAGATGTTCCTGTCATGATTCTGACGATATCACGTTTAGCTACCTGATTTTGAAACAGAAGAGCCAACAACAATTGCGCTAGATCCACGTCAAACTGCTCTCATTACTGCTCAGAAGCTTTATAAGCGCAGGTAATTTCTTGCTTTGATTTCTTTGTTCATTTCATGCGAATAATAAGTGCAATTGCCTATTTGTATGGTCCACAAGTGATTGGACTTTCAGTGTCCCATGCTCTATGATTCCGGTCTGATCCACATTCTTGATTTGATACGACAGTCAGAAGTTAAGGAAATCTGAGAAAGCCGTGGCACCCTTGCTGATAGAAGCCTGCAATGAGCTCACATATTTATCTCAGGTATTTTCATGAATGATATCAATGGGAACAGTTAGATCTGCGATGTATGCAGATGATTTGTGGGAATTGATCATCGGCTCTACTTCCAATATGTCGGTCCTTGATAAGTTGGGTCATGATCTGCATAAATGAAAAACTTTCGTTCAGAGTATCGTATGTCCAATTAGGTTATCTTTTTTGCCAATGGATTTATTAAAAAAATTCATTTTAAGTGTCAATAATGAACGTTTACTGTTCATTCTGGTGGTGGGTTAGGTGGAAATTTCTCTACAGCAGCTGGATCAGTATACGTGCACTACTGACTTGCGAAGTCTTGAAGAGGTTATACCTTGCATTGATTGCTGGCTTTCAGTATGCCTTTCCCAGATCAATTCACTCCTGCTCTCTTTGTGTGACATGCTAACTGCAGTACTATGTATTGATGCTAAGGGCACATGTGACTTACCTTAGTTACTGCGATTTCCAGGTGCGAGGTGAGCTCGTTGAAGGAGCTTACTTGAAACCCATCGTAGCAGGTGATTGTGAAGGAAGACTTTCTCTTGCTGCACTTATGCTTCAGATCTGATTTTTTTTTGGAATTTTAACCGTGGTTGCTTCCCAGGTGTGAACTACTATTTGACACATGCAGGGCTGTTGTAGGTACTCCACCTCCATCAAGCAAGCGCAAAAAGACGTCATCGCCCCTGAGCAATTTCACTGCCAACATGCGTCGCTTTACATCACCGTCAGGTCAGTTTTGAATTGCTAGATTACGATGCTGTGAGAACCGGATGTAAAACTCATACGTTTCTACAGCATCGAGGGTTTTACATCTATCAGAGGGTAATAACTCGATCAGGATTATCTCTTAACCCTCTGAAAAATGTAAAAGCCTTGTTATGACCTTTTTTTGAGTGAATTGCAAACTATTTTAAGAGTTCGCAGTGTTGACACTGGATACTGGTGAAGTTGAAAGCTGAAGAAAGGGAGTGCTGTGATCTAGCGTATGATTGGAATATCAATTAGTATCCTCGTCTCTGAAGAAAACTTCTTTCAATAATCGAGTGAATTCCTCAAGTTTAATGAACTTGTGTCTGTTCGCAGGGTATGAGGTTCTTGTGGGTCGTAACAATCGACAAAATGATGTATTAACCAATCGTGTGGCTACGGATTACGATTTGTGGTTTCATGCTCGAAATATTCCTGGAAGTCATGTATATATCTTCCTCTTTTCATGTACTTGTCTATTTTAGTGTCACTTGCTTTTTGCCAAATAATAGAGGATACAATGATAACCGTTCTGATAAGAATGGCTGGTTCTTTTCTATGCAATTCGATCTCCAAACGTTGCTTTGTAAGTTTCTGTTGTCTTATTCTGAGAAGTCGATTTCACTTTTTATAAGGGGAGATTGAGGTGATTCCTGATTTCTCATTCTCCTTTGACTGGCAGACGCTACTGCGGGTGCCACCTGGACAGAATGCAACAGACGAGGATCTACAGTTTTCAGCTGATCTAGCTGCCTACTTCTCTAAGGTACACCATTTTCTTTGCAGTCTACACCAAACTTTCATCGTTGAACTGCAGGGTTCCTTTTCTACATTCATCTAATCAGTAGCACACCAACCTATCGTCAGACGTTATTATCCCAGTTCTAGTAGGGGCCCTTCGTCTCCCACAAAAATAGGGGTCTTGCTAGTGAGGTGTCTGACCTCTTTAATTAAAATCTCTCTCCAAGAATACGGGGGACCGGTATTTCATATTAAAGCTTAAGGGAGGAAATCTCCTTGTTAGGAGTTGGATGTAGTTACAGCTGGCTGTAGGTTTATTTTTTGGTGCTTCAATATGGCATCAATCCAAGAGTTACTGAATCTCATCATAATCCCTGCAATTGCACATACCCGATGACGTACAATCAGTGTCTTTTGGTTGTTTTCTGGCAGGCTCGAGGGAGTGGTAAGGTACCAGTATCATATACGAACCCCAAATTCCTTCAAAAGATGAAAGGCGGCAAACCGGGCATGGTGAAAGTGGAGAAGGAGAGTGTCCTGCTTGGACGGGCTTCTGACCCACCCGAAGTTCCCCAGTTGATAGCAATTGCTTAGTAGTTTGTAATTCCCATTGAGGGCTAGCATTTGTTAAAGCAAAGCTGGAAATACCAGAATAGCTCGTACTGCCAGTATGAGAAATTTGTATCATCTTTATCCCAGAAACAGGCATCAACTGAATTTGATTTCCTGTAGACCAAGTGCCTTGCAGGTGAAGCGGTTTCGGAAGAAAAAACGGCAAGTTTTCTTCTTGCAATTTTGAATATTGAAATACTCGAAACATCAACCCACCAAGCTAGAGTCGATATTTTCTCATTTCTACTTTCGCTCAAACCTCTCTAATTGCACCCTCTCAAATTGCACATTCTCAAAATATCTTGAACGTTCACATCTGATTGGGCAACTTCCACGTGGCAAGTTATGAACACATGTAACAGGAGTCCATTTGTCCCTCGAGGAAGTGAATTTAGAGAGGGTATAGTGTATTACATTTGTTCAAGTGGAGTGAAAAAAAAACCACTGCAAAGATATGCGTACCGGTATACATGACAGATATGGTGTTACGCTCCCATGCTCTCAAGAAGGTGCCCACTGGTTCTCAGAGACCGTTGCAAGAAAACTCATGAAACATGGTGCCGGTTAGTATTGCCATCATCTTCCTGGACAAACCAAGTTTTGATCAAGGAGCGCGAGGAGCAGCATCCCAAGTGTAGCAGAGTTCGGATTGTAAGCTGATTTTAACTGACTGTAAGCTTTGCAACCATGGCCAAGCCTCCGCCGATAGTTGGAAGGTCTGCTATTGGAGTGGCATTCTCCGAGGCCGCCCGGAACTGGCCGTTCGTTTTTGGCTTTGCCGTCACCTTGGGCATCATCACCTGGATGTCCCAAAACCTAGACCGTAAGTCTCACCTGCACTCGCCTTGAAATTTGTTTCCTCATGAGATCTATTCTTTGTAACACTTTGTGTCCCTTAGTTGTATGCTATTTTCTTTGTCAGATTTTAGAATTCTTGGTTACGATTCCAGCAAGCAGGCCGATGAGATTTGTTTGACAAGATGTGGGTATTTTGGTTTTCAACGAAGTGTTACTTTGTGGTTTATGGATGCAGTCTCCTGCTTTTTATAATTGATTTGTTTGAAGTAATTTCCTTACATTTCCTATTGATTCCCTTATCGTCTCTGCCGCCAGGCGGTGGACAAATCGTGTCCTTGGAGTCTTGACCTTTCTTTCCTGCACAAGGTGTTGCATGTAGTTATGGATCCGTAACCGGGCTTCTTGGTTATAAATTTTTGGTGACGAATTTTAGCAAGCAGGTTGATGAGTGTGTTGACAGCAGGTGGACATTTCGGGTGTTACTTTGTAGTGTATGGATGCAGTCTCCTGCTTTAAAGGATCTTGTTTAAGTCATTTTTCTTTATTTCCCTTTGATTCCCTTATCGTCTCTGTTGCCTGGCGATGGACAAGCCATGCCTTTGGAGTCATGAACTTTCTTGCCTGCACAATGTGAGGCATGTAGTATTAATGTGGATTCACTGTGTCCTTGTTTAGTTTCTTGGTGTAATCTCTAGTTGTTGAGAATCAGCTTTTTTTTTCCTATCATTTAAAAGGAGTTTTATAACATTCTTTAGCTGCATCCTCAACTTTGAGAATCGGAGTCAACGCCCCATTTTGACGTGACTAAGCCAAGATTGACTGGCTTTACGAACTTGAAGCATTATTCTACTCCCATAGAACCCCTATTGGCTCTTTGCTATGTTATTAATGACAAGTCCGTAAACAATTTTTATATTAACATTTGATAGAATCATAATGATGGATTTGGATTCTTGGTTGCCGTCGTGGGCCTCTGAATAATTTTATGTTGTGTGTTTGCCCTACTCTCGAGCTTTGGAATCTTGAAATGTGCTCTTCCTCCAGGAAATAAGAAACCAGTCACGAAGTTATGTTGTCTGGCTGGAATTGGTCTAAGAATATCAAAATTGTTGCAAATTTCAGTTTGTAAATGTAGATCATATCATGCTCTCACCTATTGAATTATCATGGCTAAATGTCGTATTTGAAGGAATTTCTTCTTTTCATTTATCAGGAAGCTATTGTTTCGGATACTTGCACCTGCATGTGGGTAATTAATTACGTGTAATAATCTTCATGCAGCCAAGGATGCTCAGAAGTCACCCTTCATCAACCCCAATGCTCACAGGTAATGAATTCGCCAACTTGATACTAGGCTCTTGCATCACAGAGTTGTATAATTTTCGAGCATATTCCAGAAGAGAAAACAAGCTTCTACTTAATATTCTTTAGTAGTTGCGAGGATTCTCCATTCTCCATTGTAGATGGCAAACAAAAAATGAAGAGTCAAATGTCTGACATTCTCCGTATAGAACATGAATCGCACTAAATGGGTGACTTGTACCTATCTTCATCATGTAGCTTTTGGTATCTCTCCCTTGAGATGTGATCAAGATCGTATACAAAAATAATCTGAATTATTTCTTTTCCAAACGTGTTGAGGCAGCTCCTCAAGAATGTTATGTACGCTCTATTAACATGTCTACGTGTGGCAGATGAATTGTCAACGTTCCTGAGACCAATTTGCGGGTTAAACTTGTCATGGCGGAGAGGCGAAAATTTTAAACCAGCACAGATCGAAGCATATTGACTACTACTGGGACAAGATTGAGATATCTTGGTAGCTCTAACATTGGAGGGGGAGGATTTTCAAAGTTGCTGGAACGTTACGGTGTTTTATCGCAGTTTTAGCGTTTAGAACTGAAATCATGATTCTGTAAACAGAGTGCTCTTGAGTCTAACTTAGTACGTCGTCCATTCGTTGATGGTTGCTTGAACTAATAAAAACGGTAGTTGTGTCATGTCAGTGAAAACGATCACAAGCTGTCTTGAGATGCTCTACATTCGGTGAAAAATGAAAAATTGATTTTCGTCTCTGCCATTGAAGCTTGTAACTTATGAACTTGAATATGTACATGTTTCATTTGAGCTCTAAGGGGCATGTAAAGATGCCCAGGTAATGGATTCTACTACTACAGGGTGATGCCATTTATGAAACATGTCCGGGTCTATTGATGCTGACCATATTCCACTAGGCTTGTAATTATGCAACTTGGAGATCAGAAGCTTACAGAATAGTGAGTGAGTTACCAGCTGCAAGTTAGGGCATAGCCCAGCAGGCTCAACACAATTTGCTTTAATTCACCAGAGACCATACTGTTGAGTTTGCAAGATGACAGTGGAAGTTATTGTACTCAAGTTAGTGGTACCCTGTGGGATCTGTCCTAAGCATCGATATTTTCTTAGAGCATTTGTACCCATGTGTGCTAAATTAGTCGTGCTAAAAGTTTACATTTACTCCCTATTTTTTAAGAACCCTCATAATTCTTGTTCCCAACCATTGTTCACAATGCATGGGCAATAAATATATAGCCAAGCAAACACTCACCAAGTAGAATAAAGGATAAAGCAACTAAACTCAAGATGAATAGTGATTTCATGGGCCATGACTTGACACGCTAGGATTGAGTGTCAAGAGCATATTGTGAAGGGCTCAAGGTACTTATCATTTGAAGAGTGTCAAATCCTTAGTGTGCAAGTGTGTGGATGCTCTTCTGATGTTTTTGCAGCGAGTTAGTGAGTTATAAAACCACAAATACCACTAATTTAGTCAAGCATGTACACTCAAACAATGGTCTCAAAAGTGATTTTCATAATTAGGTGAAGTTTTTAAAAATGGTTTTATTTTAATACAAATTCAAATTTAACAATGGTTTTCACATATTTTATACCTGGTAGAAGTTTTTCTAAAATTACTCACTTGTGAACACTACAACCAACCCTCTCTAATCATAAGATAACTACACCTAAAACCAACACCTTTCTAAGAGAAACATCTACAAATTCTTGCCTAAAATTTACTCCCACTCTTCATAAGAGTTTAGAGTTGGCTTTAAAAACACCTATTTTTAACACTTTGATAATTCATAATTTATTCTTATGTGTCTATAAAATGCATTCTGAGACCCACCCAATATATATAGTAATGGACCCATGCTGAATTGCTTTTTCTGTTGGTTTTGGTTTCAGGTGTACTTACCCTACTCACACTTCCTTACTGGGGACAAACAGGCTTCTAAATGCAATCACAAGTGTTCACAACTTGACATGAGGATGTTTCCAATCAAACAATTACAATAGACACAAGTTGCCAGAATGACAACCAGGTGACACAACAATTTTCCTTCAATAGGATTTAGTGGCACTCTTAACCATTAGCAACAGGGCTCGTAGCACTTGTAAACTTATTAGGCATTGCATCTCTCACCGCTGGCTTTGCTTCCGTCTTTGTGACTCCCGTCGAAATTTTGGGTTACATACTTGTTTGTTATCATTTCTTAATTTGTGATGTCACTGTGCTTCGCCAATTCATACCTTTTCTATTACGTTTCTTCTGTCTCTACTTATTAGGGCTGTACATGAAGCAAGCATTCCATCAACCCTAAATTTCTCGAGTTCCCTGAGTAATTTCTAGAATGTTATGGTGAAGGTGTTGTAGAGGGACTAATGGAGTGGTGAAAGATTTGCATTGAAAGATGGAGAACCTACTACGATACCAAAGAAGGTACTTGCCTATGATAATTGACTGAGTATCAACACCTTCATTTTGAAACTCAAAGACGTGAGAGGATGTATCCCAAAGGAGGAGAATATTAGAGCATCTTGGTTACTTTGATTCTTCCTTGAATTAGCAATTGAGCCCAAGATATTCACAACTTCTGTCAAGAATGTAATGTTGAGGATGTTCTACAGTGCCTTGAAGAATGGTGAAAGAGTTTCATGGAAGAGAAGCTACTATTGCACTGAGGAAGAAGCAACCCTTTTTTAATGTAGCTGCATTGTGATTGGCATAACTATTCTTGCCTATAATAATTGGTGGAGTAACAATACTCTCATTTTTGAAATCAGGATGTGGGAGAATATGCGCCACAGAAATGAGATGTAAGAGAATTGGAGCATTTTATAGATCCTAATTCTTGCGTGAATTATAATTAGTCGAACCGAAAGTGTTTGCAACTCCTTTCAAGAATGTTATGTTTGAGGTTTGAAATCGAGATTTGGGGGGGGATACGTGCCAAAGCAAGGAGATGTTAGCCAATTGGAGCATTCTGTAAACCCTAATTCTTGCGTGAATTAGTACTTCGATCGAAGGTGTTCGCAACTCCTTTCAAGAATGTTATGTGGAGGGTTATTCAACAGAGACTGATGAGATGTTGAAAGATTTGCATTGAAAGAAAGAGGAGCTGCCATGGCACCGAAGAAGGTGAGCATTTTGGAGCCGCCCAAAGAAGTGGCAGTTGCAGAGGAGGAGCTTCCATTTTCGCCACCACCAGAGTCGCCCGAAGAGATCAAAGCGAGACTTGCAGAAGAGCGAGTAGCTGAGCAACGTGAGCTCGACAATGCGTGGAAGAAGATTCCATACGTGGATCAGAAGGATCTCGGCCCTGGAAACTATGCTGGCATGGACATGACGCGATTGATGAAGCCATGGCACAATGTATGGAAGTACCTTCTTCCTCCACTCAAACATACTGTTCGTTCAGGGTTGCATCCCAATGAGTCTGTATTCTGCAAAATGAGCTCTCTTATGAGGTCAGTTCAGTTTGTCAGCCACTTGATTTAAGCTCTCCGTCCAGAAATAAGTCTCCACTTTAGACCTCATGGTTTTTAGTTTGTTTTGAGTAGGTCATATGGAAGATTTCTCAGTTGCGTCCAGTTTATTTTGGCTGGAATGACCACATGTAACGTCCTTCATGGATTCTGGTGATGCATAATTTGGAAGCCTTCTGAATTATGCTTTTCATAATATGATCAATGAGATTGATCTCAAACGTTTTTTAACAAAACTGTGGACACTTATTTCTGGACGGAGTGAGTAGAAATTTTCTCAGGGTTTGAGCAAGGTTTCTTTTTGGAAAAGAATCTGATTTGCAGGCAGTAAACTGTTTTGTATTTCCTTGAGGAAAATATGGTTGAAGTTAGGCTAGGGATCTCATTTCTTGAGTACAAATAGGTTACTGGTTGGAATGCCACAAGCAATTGGGAGCTTGTTGGGAGCTTGTTGGGAAACAAATGAAGAGTTTCTTGCTGTAAAATTCTACTCCGTATGAAATTGAGGTTATTCTTAATCTAAGGGAAACTTCGGGTATAATACGGTGCTTGAGAGGAGTATAGGGTTGGCTGCTCGGAATTTGCAATTGGTTAATTTGAGTGTTCGGATGATCTTTGGAATGACTAAGTTAGAGGCATTTGAGTACTGAATGTTTCAAATGAACCCGTGAAGTTTATCTATTGTGTGATTTGGAATTTTTTTAGTGGGTGACATTGTTGAGGTGAATTTGTTGGGGGGTAGGGTATTTTGTTCGTTCAATTTGGTGAGCTTCCAAATTGCACCAAGGTTAGGGTTAGGGTTGCTTATGAGTCGTGGGAGAATATGTGCAATAATAGGTGAGGATGGTGTTAGCCACTACAGGTACTATTTATACCTGGTATTGGGGTTCATAGACTTGGGGGGTTCTTTAACAGGGTTTTGTTTTATTTACTTAAACCTCTCTCTTTTCAGAAAGTTTGTCAAACTGCATACCAATTTTAGGACAAGGTTCAGTTGGTTTTAATTGCGATTGTGTATTGCTCATTTCTGACAAGAGAATTGTTTTCTACAGGGAGGGCATCCCCATGACTTTTATAAAGCAAGCCGCCTTTCACGGCCTACCGATCTAGCAAAGCATTACGAATTTGGTGAGCTTCTGAAGGTGATGAAACAGATCAATGAGTAATATTATTTATCTTGGACAGAAGTAGCTCTAGATACTCTCAAGTTCCAAATACTGATACAACAGGCAAACATTCATTGCTCCTGTCGATAGCTTTAGTTTCTCTATGTAATTGTGCGTTGACCCCAGGCCTTGATTGGTGTTTTTTTCTTGTATTTTATCTCTCTGCACTGCAATGAAGTTCCGTCATTTATGTAATTAATATAAAATACTGATACAACACAACTCACAGATACTCATCAACCAATTATACAGTATGAGTCATTAGGGTAAACTACAAATAAAAATCATTTTATTAATTGTGTACCTTCCAAATCCAAAAAAATGGCGAGAAAGGTTTAAGAGATTACTCATTGTGTTTGATCAATGGGAAGTGGGTGGTGGGTGATGGGTGATGGGTGATGGGTGAGCAGAGGCATGACAGATTGATATTTGAACTGGAAGCATGGCGACAGCGTGAGTTCCTCAAGGATGACATGAAGATACAAATGATGAAGATGTACGAGATTCAAAAAGAGCGTGCCAGATTCCAAAGCATGCCTCCTGATCTCCTTCTGCGTTTAATTCTGCATTATAACTCAAAATCACTAGAAACGAGATCTTCGGCACCAAACTCCAGTACTGAAGTTAGGTGCCCCATGACCTACTTTCTACTGGTGCAACCTGCAATAGTTTTTTTGGTAAAGTTAGACTTTTCAATAATAATTGAAAAGTTAGTGGGGAGCTGTGCAATGGGAAGATGATATTTATATAGATGAGAGATATATAATCACCTTATTGAAATTGTTAGAAAGTTCGGAGCTCAATATTTTAGAGAGTGAATTGAGCACTCACGGAATAGGTACACACACGGAATCATAAGGAGCTCTCCTGATGAATCACAGGGATGTCTCCTCACTGCATACATTACCTTTCCATGATTAATCTCCCATGATGATGCTTAAAAATCCTTGAAAATTTTTATTCTGCCGAAAACCATGTTCTAACTCGAAATTGCGCCAAACCAAGAAAATGGTTCAGTATTGAGTTCTTCATTGTAACATTGTTGTGCAGAGTTGCGGAAGGAGATCCGAGCAGAGCAGCTACATTACGAGAGCACTCTCCGGTGTCCACTCTCCCCACATGCAGTAAGGTCTGGTTTTGAAACTGATGATGAGGAAGAAGAAGCTCCAGAACCTGCAGAGCCTGGAGAAACAGGAACAGAAATTATTGAAGAGGAGCTACCGGAAGGGTTGCCACCTGAGGAACCTGGTCCCTTGGCATCTAGCTCTGAAGCAGGCTCAGGTGGGCAACTACCCAACCTTTAGAAGGATTTTCTTTTTTCTTTTTCCATCTTGAAGGTATGTTTACGTTTGCGTATGGTGTTAGAATTGGTATTAGCAAAGTGAATCTAATCCAAAGTTGTACCTGAAGTCATTCCCAAGATCCTTGCGAATACCACTCTTAATACTAAGTGTGAACATTCCGTAAGATTTCATTACCATTCTCACGAAATTGATGTTGACTCCTATCCAAAATAATATTGTCTTGGTCTCAGTGGATTGATTCATGAAGATGAATTGTATCCAAGATTATTTGATTTGATTTGATGTTGTTAAGCTTTAGAATCCTTAGACAAAAAGTAAGAAAGCAGTAATAAGGACATTGTTTTCGTAAGGATCCTTGGATATAATAGGGAATTTTTTCAATTCAGTATATTAAGATGCATTTGGAAATTTTTTATTATAAATCATAGGTTTCATAGACATATCATGAACCAAATCAACATTATTTTCTTAGTCTATATTCTTATGTTTTGGTTACTCACATATTATCTTTACTTTGACAATCTCATTATAACCTTTACTCGTTATTTATGTGTTTATTATAAGCCTAAAAGGACTTATTTTGCGGAGAACCCTTGCTTATAAAATGTTGCTTGCCTGGGAAGCTGGCGAGACAGGGGATGCTCCTTCTGAAGGCACTGCCTCTCCACGGAGAAAGAAGAAAGTTGCTCCACGGATACGATACTCTTTGTTCCATCACGACGTGCCCAGGCACTTGAGACGAGTGGTTCCACCGTCTCCTCCTGAGAAGCTACCAGAATACTCGTCTCCTGTTGCCATTCACACTCCAGCTTGGAGTAAGCTACGGAGAATATATCCACATCCACTTAGCTCATATTTGTGAACTCTGCATTCCTATCATGTAATAAACATCGTTCTCGCAAGTTTTTAAACGTCACATGGAGGTTTGATGAAAGATTTACTTGATAGAAAGCTCCAGGCTTCATGTTCTGACTTGGTGAATGGGATATGTTGCAGTTAAAGGAAAGGCACAATACACCGGTGAATTGGCTCAATTAGTGATAGATCTGGATGCGTGGGAGGAGAAGCTTCCAGGAGGTGGGGGTGGTGGAGGTGCTGGTAAGAAGAAAGGCTCCGTCAAAAAGTGAAATAGCTTGGTGCATTCGATGTTTAGTGTGGACCTGCTGTTGGTCTTTCGCTTGAGCCCTTCTTGAAGATGGAGGTACATGAACAAGTCTCTACCTCGTATCTCGCAGATATAAGCTAGAAAATGCTGTTTACATCACGTTAACTAAGCATTTTAGCATGAGTTGGAGTATGATTTTGGGAATGTATATGTTGTGGAAAGATCGTCTCGGTACACAAGCTTAATCTGTTGGAATCTAATTTTTATCACAATGTGTACACTTCTTATGCAATTTCAAAGTCGGAGGTTGTAGACCATTATAAGTGACACTAAACGAACCCATTTCCATTCAAAGATCAGTGCCCATAAACATTTGATCCAAGTCATTCTTACACCCCTTGCATATGACTCTGACCAAATGTCTGAATAGATCACTGTTTGTTTAGGAGGGTTTGGTATGGAAGATAGGATCAGGTTCCTAGTGATTGAGTAGTCAGACTTGGCATAATATGTGCTCCCATCTCTCCAGCATTATCTTAATCGTATTTGACCATATTTGGAGGAACTAGTTCCGTCGGGTGTATTCTTCTGATCCCAGAGGTATCGAGGTATTGAACTAATTGAAGTATAGTAAGAACACGACAATTATATTGACTCTTAAGAAAATTAAGAGCTAAAAAACTGAGGAATTTAAAGAATCTAAAGAACTAATTAGAGGCCTAAAGAATTAAAGAACTAAACTAGTAGACATAGAATTACTCCACAGCTCTATGAGTAGAGTACATTAACTACCTTGCACAGAACAAGTTCCATTTATTTTTTGTCATTGCAACTTGGCATGGTCTTCAATGATAAGGCAAGAATAAACCATAAGACGGATTATGAGTTGGGAACTAATTGAATCTTGCACATGTACATACTAAAATAAATAATGCTATCGTAGCTTTGTTCAGACATAGTTTTCAAGGTATGGATCTCAAGATCTCAAGGTCTCAAGAACAGTGTTGGTAACTTGGGCCTATAATGTGTTAAGATTATTGTAACTCTAATGTAACTTGACAAGTGTGAACACAAAGACGTACACACAATGTATTGAATTATGGTGAGGGTCTTTTACAACAACTATAGCACACAAGGGTTCTATTGTGTCCAACATTGCATCCCTCTCCATAATGTTTTGATTTCTTTCATTGTAAACTAACAACTAAAAATATCAAACTCAAGTACAACCTTAATAACTCAAGCTAATCATTGCAAACCACTGTGTTTGTAGAATGATGGGACAACATTCATCCAATAGATTTTAGTTAAAAAAGAATAATAATTGAATACAACTCAAGTAAAGGCACTTATAATTGATCAATTCTAGATAGATTTAGAATAGGGTGATTGCAAGAAACACTTCATGTTCTTGGCTCAAAAACGCTATTTCTAGTTGTAGAACTAGCAGTACTATAGATTTCTATCAATTTCAAACATTAGCTTGTGCTTGCAAATCTCAACCGTTGATTTTGGATGCATGTAGATCTTAATTGTTAATTCAATACTATGGAGTACTATAGAAGCCAATGGGAGCAAAAAATAGTAGAAAAGGGGTTTATGGACCTTTTCATTTTTAATAATTCAAAAAAATTCAAAAAATTCCCCCTCCAAAAGTAATTTTTGTAGACAAGCCTACTCTCGCAATGCACCAAAAATTTCTTCAAGGAAAATTTTCTCCTACCCTCCAAATGTGCATGAATAATAGTCACTTTGGCCCCATATAGATACCTCATGCAAATTTTTTTGGCAAAAAATTCTTCGTTTGTCATTGGAATGTGAATACACCTCTAGCTTCTCTAATTTGTGGCTTTCAATTTTCATTTTTGGGTACAACTTCGGACCCAAAAACCCCAAATGGCCAAGGTAGACACCCAATCGGGGGCACTTTAAAAATAGTAAAGTAGTTTTAAAAATACCCAAAAAATTATGGAATGTGTAAAACTTTTATGTATACCTTCATTTCAAATTTCAAGACAAATGGAATTATAATGCAAGAGTTATGACTAAAAAATCACATATCCTAGGACAAGGGGACAAGAAATAGGACAAGGTTTCTTGCAATCACCCAATAGTATAAGGCAAAGCAAATATTTTCTTAAGTGCAAAGATTGAAATGACAGGGAGCATATTTTTTTATAATTTTATTGCTTGAATTGAAATTATCATGAATTAAATTTATTTTTTAAACATATGGCCTCCAAGGACCACAAGTCCACAATATTTTTATAAATTTTGAAAGTCAAAAGTTGGTTTGAATCCATGCCCAAATTGCTCACTTTGAGACTTCTTCCTACTACTAACTTTGGCACGCAAAATGAGGGACATGGGTCATGGCACTTTGGTACCCAAACGTACATTGTGATATGCAAGATGTGGGACGTGTGTCATTTTTATAATAACAAAAATGGGTCCCAACCTCTCTTGAATTTCAGACCCCCTATTGATTGCCAATGGGGGGCTGCTTCGTATTGGGAGCCTTCCCCTTAGAGCAAAGTTAACCTGCACAATTGAGCATGAATCTACAGCCTTCGCGTGGGGCTTCCAGATGTGCCAAATGCAAAGAAATTAATCGTTCGCGGCCCTAAACCCTAAGTCATGAACGCTTCGTCACTACCGGTGGTTGAAACCTGCAACCAGGATAAGTCTGTAAGCTTAACACATGTGGAAAGTAATGCACGAGAAATCTGTATGAAGGTAGACCTATCCATATGCAACATGTGCAGCACACGAGTATCTTTTATTAGTCATCTCGACAAACACGCCTCTCCGCTGAGAACATGGCCACCACAAGTTGGGACCGAGCCAAAACACCATGAGCAGCGGGATACAGACGGTTGAGCCCTGCGAATTCCCTCTCATGCTCAGCAAATCTTCTCTCGATGCTTAGCAAAAAAATTGGTGAATCGGATAGTTCTTGGAAACGTCGACAAACGTCGACATGTGTTCGTGAATTTTATCCACGTTTCTCCTATTTCTTTCGAAGCAAAGTAAGCAGATATTAAGTAACTCGCGAAAATTCGCCCAACTTCGAAACACTGCCAGTTAGTTAATTCATCCCAAGTGGAGACTTGGGATCCAAACAACTAGGCTCAGTTGACTTCCGAAAGGATTTGGCTCGCGCGCACCGCAAAATAAGGTGGGCGATAGGATTGACCACAAAACCTCGGATTCACAAGAACCTTCTGGAGTGAGATCGAAGCATGTCAACTAGTTCGGAAGGGCTATTGGCCATGATCTAGAGAGAGAGCGCTTTGGGGCAAAGTGACACGATTCCAAGCAGTATAAAACGAGAAACGTCTGCTGGGTATTCCAAGACGTTTGAGAGTTATGGAGTCCAGAATGCAGAACAGGGGCTGTTTACGTGCTCAAGGGCGATCTCCAGTCAACTTCCTTGCTGCGATAGTACTGCTATGCTGTGCCACAGGTCGGAATTCCTGACACCACCAGTCTAACTTCTGATTTGCCGGATACGTCCATTAAATTAGCAGTGCAACCGTTATACCGTGCAACCTTTAAAGATTTGTGTAATTCTAGAACACTGAGATCTAGATCTAGCTATCCTAGGTTTTGAAGGAAGAGTCACCTTGCACACAGCATTTGTAGTCAATGGATGTTTTAGAACTTCAAGAACTAAATTCTTGCGGCACTGTTACTGCTATGCTCGCCCGCAGGTCGAAGTTTCTTACACTTCTAGTCTAATTTCTGATCTGCGAGACACATCCATCAAATTATCAGTGTTTTCGATAATGACAGAGATTTACGCCGCTGTGTAAAGCTGAGATCTAGATCTATCTATCCTAGTGTTTGAAGGAAGATACACTTGCACAACCCATTCGTAGCCAATCTAATGACTGGTGTTTTTGATTCTTAAGAGTAAAATTATTGCGCAATAGTACTGCTATGCTTGCCCGCAGGTCAGGGGTTCTTACAACAGAGATTTCGTTATAATGGCGGTATTCATACGCCAATTTTCCATTTATTTTCTAGGACTAGTGTAGATTTCAGACCGCACACTTTGAAATCTAGGAGAGGTATACATTTCAGACCGCACAGTCTGAACCTCAAAGTGCCAAGTTTGTGGAATACCGCCGTTTTAATGAAATATCCGTTTTACACCACCAGTCTAATTTCTACTTTTCTTGACGAGTCCATTAAATTAGCAGTGCAACCGTTAAAAGATTTATGCCGCTGTATAAAACTGATATCTCGATGCATCTGTCCTAGTTTTGAGAGCCACTTGCGCACTGCACTTGTATCCGATCTAATGAATATGGTGTTTTTCTGAAGAATGCAATGCAAGATCCATGAGAGGGGGAGTGGTGATTTTAATTGTTCATATCCATTTCTGCTGTTATCAATGTCAGGGACAGTGAACGGGGCAGCAACAGGGAAGTTCAAGAAGTTGCTCGTGTTTGGGGATTCCTACGTTGACACTGGCAACCGAGACCCAAACAATGCTACTTACACGCCAGTTGGACCTGTCAACCAACCCTGGCGCAACCCGTATGGAAGGACAACGCCTGGGAGCCCTGCTGGGCACTTCTCGGATGGTGATGTGCTTTCCGAATTTCTAGGTAGGTAGTCTTGGTGGATGCTGGATTGCTGGTGTATGATGATGTTGTCAATTTCGTTAACTTGGAGAAAAACTGGGCTCCAAAAACTGTGACATTGATCTACAAAATTAAGTTTAAAAACTAGTCACTCTGTAGTGGTATAGAGTTATGTTTCAGGCTGCTCGCACGGAGAAGTGCCAATGTATTGGAATTTCGTCGATGCGACGAAATTGAAGTTTGATATCGTCGTATTTGTTAATCTGAACGTCCAGCATCTTTTCTCATTTTGGGGAGGTACTTCTACACTCCTAATTTGAAACTCATACCTCACTTTAGTGGTTAGTTTTGCATGATGTAAACATCAAAGTGGCAATGAAACTAGAGCAAAAAGTTGATATAAGTCCCATTTTAGGCTCGAGCAGTTGAAGGCAATATCTTTACAAAAATTTAATTTTTAAGACTACAAGATGATCTGAGAGGTCACTTGGATGATTCAAAAGGTTAAAACGGCATGTTTCTAAGCGCCAGGATAGTGACATTCAACTCATTCAAGTGCACATTCAAGTGCACGATTGACAATTGTGACGTTGAGGTGCATGAAGCTCTAGAGACTAGAACTGGTATTGATCTTATTGATCTGGAGTTCCAGATAAGCATCGAGAAAAAGTACCAATTTGTTGAAATTCTCCCATTTTAAGAAATTTGACGACTGATTTATTTTACAGTCTCGGTCAGACTGATGAATTCTTGATTCTTGTATTAGATTCACCTGGTTCCGGTTTCTAATGTAGTCAAACAGACCGTTACGGTGGCATTTGTTTATTAAAGCAAGTTACATTTGCATTTGAGGCTGGGATAAGTCTGGGGCAATTAAATTGTTTCCATTAAAACGAAAATATTGCGTCAAAATGGCAAAACGTAATTCTCTGTACTGGTGGAATTCACGACACTGGCCGCCTTTTTATGGCGACCGCCCTGAAATGTAATAAACCTATACTAGTCCTTTTTTTTTAGTTTTTAGCAGTTTAATATCACCATTCTGGCACTCTGAATTGCGCCAACATAACGACATTGATGTTCAAATCTTGCGCAGCTGTGTATAGACACTTGAATGGGGACAATCACTTGCAGACCTAATTAGAAACTTGCCAATCAAATGATTATTGTGTTGTGCTGTCCAGGCAAATACATGGGGTTGAACCCAGTGACCTACCGGGAGTACAAATTAGACTCGTCGACACCAACTGCGGATGGAATGAATTTTGCGGTGGGAGGCGCCGGAGTGTTCGACAATCTGGGTTTCACAAAGACCAGGGACCAAATCGCCCAATTCAAAGCACTCCTGGATGCGAATGTGTTCGACAGCAGTAGCGTGTTCAATGAGTCCGTCATACTGTTCGCCATATCTGGAAACGATTATGCTGCTTATTTCCGGAACTTTCCCGGCTCGGTAGGTTTTACATCCACAAAACTCTCATTCCAATCGAAATGGGATCGAAACGTAATAAAGATGATCACTTCTGCATGTCTATTCTCCCAGTACATTCTCCTGTCTCGATCGTTCTTACCTCGGAGTCAAATTTCTATGAAATTGCCAATTTGCGTTAAAATGGAAAAGCTTTGAGCAGCTGAACAAGATTTGCATCCTAATTTATGAAGGGTAGTCAGAGCCACTTCCGCACCTCATTTTAGCAATTGGAAAATTATCGTCAACTTCGTTAAATTGGTTCAATTCCAATGAAATGCGTGGTGAACCTTTGAGCAAGGAAGGTCTAGGAAGTCGGGAGATAGGTGGGATGGAAATTTTAGCTTAGCCGTACATAACGTTGAGAACAAAATACAATTTGCATACTACTTGTCATTTTTATTAGCACAATGTAAATGTCAATTAGCATGGCGAGTGGATTAATACCAATTAATGGATTATACCAATTTAATGGAATTGACGTTCATTGGCAACATAGTTACTGGAAATTGTGGCTCTCTTTTTATGGTGCAGAATGTTACTGTCATCGGCATGACAGTAGTCAACCAGGTGGTCCAAGACTTGAATATCTTGTATGTTTGGGGATTCATAGTGTCAAGGTCAATTAAAATGGCGAGTGGCATGGAACACTGCCAATTAACTGGATATTATGGATTTTTTGATTGTGCAGAACGTTACCTCCATCATCACGGCAGTCGTCCACCAGATGGTCCAAGACTTGCAAAGCTTGTATAATTTGGGCTTCAGAAACTTCGTAATTACAGAGCTGCAGCCTTTGGACTGCCTGCCATCAGCGACGGCTGCCATTGGATACGCCACCTGTGTCCCGCTCCTCGCTGTCGTCCCACTCACGCACAACCTCTGTCTGACCACTGCGATCGCGTTCAAATTCCCTCCCTCCTCGAACGCCAATGTTATCTTTCTCGACAACGAGGCTGCTTTCAATTATATCATCTACAACCCCTTGGCAAATGGTATGAGATTCACGTACCATGACTGTAAATTAATCATGCACTTAATAAGCGCTTTGACTTCACCATGCTTTTGAACAAGAGGTAAAGATTAGGATTTCCGAAGAGGTGTGAATTCATTCCATCTGTTACCACCGCCTCCTCTTCAAAGGCACGACGTCATTTCACAAGGGAGAAATCAATGTATTTTTCAGTCTGTAGGAAGAATTGGACAATTGTCCTCCTCTGTCCAGATTCCATTCTTAGTGTAAATAATTATCCTAAGTAGTTGTATCCTACTTTATCATCACACTACACATCGACTGCGGAATTCTTCAAGGATTTCATAGATGAACATTTTGGATTATTCTGCTGTGAACGTCTCTGACGGTGCAATTATGTTATGAGCTGCTATCAATGGTTTTATAATCACTCACCATCTTGAATGCAGAGGTTAACTATTTAAGTGCACGTAGGTGAGTAAGATGACTGAGTTTATGGATTTGCAGGATTTGTGACTCCACTGAAGCCATGTTGCGTTGCGCAATCGGGGGCCGTGTGTGGGGATGTGGACAGCAACAAAAATCCTCTCTACACGGTGTGCAACTCCAGCTCTCCGTCGCCCTTCTTCTGGGATGAGAATCATCCCACGGAAGCCGGTTGGGACAAAGTTTTCGGTCTCTTCGTCGACTACTCGCTTTACACTGGTGGGAAAAGCTTGCCAGCTTTTCTGGGAGTGTAGGAGTCACTGGAACTGCTGGGTGACAAGAACCCCTAATGCAGTAGGAACCGGAATGTGGTCTATTGTATCAGGGTTTCTTCATTGTGTCCTGATGGTATGGTCTTCGTATGTCAGGTTTCAACTTGGATTAGGGGTTAAGGTGAGAGCGCCTAATTAGGGTCGCTTGCTTTACACCTTCAGGCTTGGCCAATTCTCCTTGAGGCCAATTGCACAAAGAGGCTGACCTCAGCTATTTATTAGAATAAGATTATAATTGGGGTCAATTTTCCCATAAGTAAAGGCCTTGAAGCCTTGAAGCCAAGCTGATTCAATAAAACCTAAAAGAAAAAGAGAGAGGGGCTGAGATTTTCAGAGCCACTTTACACCTAGTGGTTGGACCAATTCCCCTTCAAGACAATTGCACAGAACATCCAACGAATCTAATTTGTTGAAAAAAAATAAGATTTTGTACAAATAAAAATAAAAATAAAAAAGTTATTTTAATTGAAATCTTACGTTGGCCTCCCATTTTTGGTGCACCCAATTTAGTGAGCTTTGGCCATTTTAGATCATGTCTTTTTTGAATAAAAAATTCATTCCACCATATTGCCATGGCCTCTAGGTGTATAGGACTTGGAATCAATTTCAGTGATTTGTCCAATCACTAGTGAGGATTCTTGGCCTCTAACCTAATAAATTGGCTTGGCCTTGAAAATGGTCTCGAAATATAAAGCAACCCTTATTTGTGCCACAATTTCACAACCATATTTTGTATGCCACTATATGTTTGATATGTATATTGATTATTTTCATGGGTGATTGCAAGAAATACTTGTACTATTTTTTATCACACCTTGCATGCTAATTTGTTTTTTGGCCATAACTTTTTTGTTCTAATTCCAAATATTTCAAGATTCAATAGGTAAAGTACTTGATTGTGACTTTTATACACCTTGGCTAATTTTTTTTGCATTTTTCAAAAATGTTTTACTATCCAAAAATAGACCCCAATTTTTGTCACACTTATCAATTTGGGGTTTTTAGTACCATTTAGTACCAAAAGAAACAAATTTGGAGCTGAAATTTGGAAGGGATGGTCTACTAGTAGATTTGCAACTACTCTTCAAAGGAATCTTTTAAATAGTTAATTGTATATTTTATATATGGGAGTCCATAAAATGAGCTTCTTTCTCATTGCATTTCAAAATATGTAAATATCATTTTGGTGCTTCTTTTGGAGTTTTGGGGAATGACCATGTCTATAGAGTTGTTACAAATGGACAATTTTGTTTTTATTTTTAAAATTTCGTTCCCCTAGTTTACAAATGAAAAGATAAAAGTATTTTTTATCCTTGAGATTTTTCACTTTTTCACTTTGACTTAGAAAGAATTTCTATGCTTTATCTTCCTAGAGTACAATTTTAAAGGTGTATACTTTGTCCCATTTTTTTTTTTAAATTTTTAATTCTAAAGTACTCTGAAAAATGAATCATGAGTATTTTGAAAATGCGATGAAATCAACTAGTGTTTCTTGAAATCACCCTCATTTCAAAATTGGGTATATAGATGTCAAAAAGTAGCACAAATAGTCATATGGCAAATATAGGATCTGTTAGTAGTGACAATGCTAAGAAAGAAACTCCATTGTCCTAACTTCTTTTCACCACTTACCACTCTAAAGACACCATCAATCCTAAGAAACTCATGTCACCATACAAGAATCACATGTAGAAAGTTTGATTCCTAGAAAATGGCTTGGGCCATGGGTATCACATCTTGGCTTGAAGTGAAAGAAAGATGAGAAAAATCAGCCTCAACCTCTTCTTTTTACCCCCTTTGCCAAGCTCCATTTCTTGATCTACTCTCACTATTGTCACTCATAGTAATTTTACTACCAATTCATAGGATCCTAACAACTTAATTCCCCTTATCATTAGGCAATGAAGTCACTTAATTCCTAACCTCTTAGCCATGCAAGTTACCCTACCTACTAGTAAAATTCTAAGCTCATTAATACCTTACTATCCCTAAACTAACATAAGGGTGCATTAAGACTCTAGAAGGGATTTGAGGTCATGAAAAGGTTACCTCCCTTTTGTATTTCATTCCTTGTGTTTCTTATGTTCTCTATGGTGTTCACTTCGAGCTTGCCATTTTCAAACTTTATTATTTTATTATGAAGGCTTCCTGTGTTCTTTATTTTTGGAATGGGAATGTGTATTTTAAACCATTGAAAGCACATTTTGAAGACCTTTCCAACAGTATATTGCATGTTGGATTTGAAGAAACATTGCTCTTGTAATCTACATTCAAAGTTTCTATGTCAATAATGTGTTAAGACAACCACCAACAAGAGCAACAACCTCTTGACCTACTTGTTTAGCCATGGGAACATCATAAGAACACAAGGCCATTTCAAGGCCTTCCATTCTTTATAATGGGTCCCTTTAACTTTGGGAGAATGAGGCCTATTGCCTAGATAGTCAACCAAGAATAATCAATTGAAATGTATGAGGTGATTGCAAGAAAGACCGACCATTTGGGGTATTGTTTTGCAAAATTGGTTTTGTCCTCCGCTATAACTTTTGAATTTTAAGCCCAATGCTGAAAAAAAAATTTCTTTCTAGATGCTTTGATTATAAATGTATCCCTTATTTTCCAAAAATTTTAAAAATCATTTTCTATTTAAAAGTCCATTTCTCTAATTTGTCCCACTTTTGAAGTTTTTTGTTTTTAGTACTAGGGAGTATCCAAATTTAATAAACTATAGCTGAAATTTTGGTGGTATATTCCCACACTAGTTGGGCATGTTTCATATAAGGAGCATCAAAATATATATTATTTTATGTCCTCCACGTTCATGCAAATAGGTAAAAAAAAAAAGGGCTCTATGGTGCACACATTTCTAAACATTGGAGATGTTTTCAAGTTCTTTCTTTTGGTGAAATCTCATCACTATCAAGTCTTCACCAATTTTCAATTTATAGTTTTTTTTATTTCACTATTGTTCATTTATTAAAAATAAAAATGTTGAAGTACCCCTATTCTACCCACAATTACATATGTCCTAGAAAAGGGGTATTTCAACATTTTTATTTTTAATAAATGAACAATAGTGAAATAAAAAAAACTATAAATTGAAAATTGGTGAAGACTTGATAGTGATGAGATTTCACCAAAAGAAAGAACTTGAAAACATCTCCAATGTTCAGAAATGTGTGCGCCATAGAGCCCCTTTTTTGACCTATTTGCATGAACTTAGAGGATATAAAATAATGTTTTTTTTGATGCTCCTCATATGGAACATGCCCAACTAGTGTAGGAATATACCACCAAAATTTCAGCTTTAGTTTATTAAATTTGGATACTCCCTAATACTAAAAACAAAAAACTTCGAATTTGGGACAAATTAGAGAAATGGACTTTTAAATAGAAAATGATTTTTTTAATTTTTTGAAAAATAAGGGATACATTTACAATCAAAAAATCTAAATTTTTTTTTTTCTGGCATTGGGCTTAAAATTCAAAAGTTATAGTGGAAGACAAAACCAATTTTGTAAAACAATACCTAAAATGGTCAGTCTTTCTTGCAATCACCCCATGCATGAAAAGTGGTTGGTGCCACATTCTTTATTTCTAAAGTTCCTTTGAAAGTCATTCATGATTAGCCACTTTTTGTTTGCATATGGGGTTCAAAGTCAATTTGACCCTCTTGCCAATGACATTTAGAAATAATTTGCACATTTGCTTCTTTGTGGTTCTAGTTTTTTATTTTGTGTATGCATTCCTTTTGAAATTCAAATGAGTGCTTACAAGGATACTTTGTGAAATATCCACCTTAATCCCTAGGTACTCAATCATCCATTCATTGAACAATGAATCATTTGAAAAGTGCACTTCATCTAATGAACCCCTAAAGAGATTAGTAACTATTCAATGTATGTAAGAGATCTTAGGTAGCTACACACAAAATCAATTTTGGGCAGATGTTTATAAAATTTTAACACAAAGTGTGAACATGTCCTTGTTGGTGGTAATATAATTCTTTTCTAATAAGGTGCCTAGATCAAAACATATGTTGCCTTGAACTTTGGGGGCAATTGGGCACCTTCAGCAATGTGTGCAAAACCCCAGGTACGCAACTCTTGTATTATATACAAGGGTCATCGGCATTAAAACAGCTTAGAGGATGGCTTTTGTTAAAATTATATAAAATTAAAAAGACCAAAAAGTTAGGTGAAGACCAAATTAAAAGAAAATTAAATGAAGAAAATGATAAATTGCATACATTTTAGAAAAAAACTTACAATATATATGAAGAATTGAAACACCTATGCATAGTTTCTAAAAATATATACAAAGAAGTTGGGTCTAGTTAAAATTAAATTTTTATTAGAAAGCCCCGAAAGTTGCCTAGCTCGGCCTATGATACATGTATTAAAAAAACTCATATAATTAGGTTTTTAATGCTATTATTGTCTTCAAAAATATTTGTTTCATGTACATAAGTACATTTTTGGATTCCTTGTTAAAAGGGTTACAAGATTATTCTACATTAAAACAAATTACATCCCTTAAGATTGGATTAAAATGCATTATAAGTGATTATAATCAGGACCATATAATTTGGAAGTTGCTTACCCAGGTGCAAAACTCTTTGAATTCTGAAAATTGGTAAGTACATAACTTACATGATATGAGATGCAAATGGAAGAAGGAAAAAACATATTTACTTGTAAAAATCTCACTCTAGGAGGAGTTAAAGTCTGCTAGCCCTATTACGCAAGGTTGGAAAAGAACTTTTTCTTCTAACTTCAAGCATTATAATCTTTCAATATTTGTGGTGAAAATTTACGAAATTTTTCAATAGATTCCCATAGTAGTTTAGTACAAGTTTGTTTGGCTGAATTTTGAAAAAAAATCATTTTTTTCATTTTTTTTCACTACTCAAAAACGTGGCAGTTTTTCACAATTTGTGCCCAAAATGTGCTTCAGCCACTTTTGGGGTGGTGAGAAAAAAATAAAAAATAAAAATTTTATTCAAAATTCAACCACACAAATGTATACTAGACTACTAAGGGAATGTGTGGAAAAAATTTCAAAAACTTTGAGTGCACGGATTGAAAGATTATAATGTTTGAAGTTAGAAGAAAAAGTTTTTTTCCGACCTTGCTCGATAGAGCCAACACAATTTAATTCCTTCTAGAGTGAGATTTTTGCACTACACATGGTTATTTTTTGACATTTTCATCTTGTAATATATAAATTACATACCTACCAAATTTCAAAATTATAGGAGGATTTTTGCACATGCTATTCATAGTTGCATAATCTGCTTCAAAAGTTCAAGTTGATCTAGGCACCTAATTGGAAAAAAAATTATATTCCCACTTAGTAGGTACATGTTCAAACCTTGTGTCAAAATTTGAAGAACATCTGTTAAAAAATTACTTCGTACACACCTACCCAAAATCACATGCGTATGTTCAATGGTCATTTGGTCCTTTAGGAAATAATACTCTTTGAGGTTGTTTCAAATGAAATTGTGTGATAATATGGAAAGAAGAAAGAATGGTGTGAGCATCAATTTACCCACCCTTGGTAAATCACGAACACAACGAGGTTCTGGGTTTTGGCTAAGTAAATCCTACCTTTGGGTGTCTAAGTGTGGTCCATTGTGCCTTTCAAGCAATGGATCTTTTTATGAAGTGCCCAAGTGATCCCAAATATGCAAGATTCTCTTAATCTACATCCAATGTTTTGGCCGACCAAATGGATGGGCCATTGTATGGTTTGGATGGAACCTACATCACGGCAGAACTAACCTAAGAAGCCTCTATTTCATCTTTTTCAATTTCTAAAAACCTAAAACTTGACCCTATCCGACCTTCCTAGCCAAAGTTATGAGTGGATGAAGTTTGCCCACTGCTCGGATCCTCAAACTTCATCCATTGATTGAATCTGGTTCCCTAATTCCAAAGGATTCAAAATCTTTAGGGATGGGTCAAAAGACTTGCTCCTAACTAGATCTGAATTTTGGTCCTAATTGGGTATTCCCATGAAATTCTCATTCAAGCCTTACCTAAACTTCATCCACTAATTTTTCTTCACCTATAGTTTGGAATTAACTTTTCTCTTTGGACCTGGACCCTAATTGATATCCTCTTCCTAATCTCCTTAATTAGCTGTCAATCCCTAGGTTTAACTATTCTTCATCCAAATCAACCCTAACTTTCATCCGACGATAACTTCTTTGTTTTTGACCCGATTCGAGCGTGCCTTAGGGTTTTGGAAAGCTACGGTCATCCTCTTTAAGTTTCTACCCTAAGATGCAACCTGACCTATAGTCCTAAGGGTCTGACCTAGGGGTGGGCCTCGGCCAAAGTTACTAATCACTAATTAGGGACCTTGGAAGAGTTAGGAAGGGTTTATCTTATACCTCGGAACTTCAATCATTGATTGTGCCCACCAGAAGCTCTCCCTCCTCCGCCATGAACTCCCGTGCCGCAATACAACAAACCACCATTCTAATCATAAAATAATTTAATACAAGAGTTTGATGACTTTATCCTATTTTTTTCCCCCTCCCTTTTTTTTCCACACTACCCCTCCTACGTACTATGGTGGCCCAACTACCCTTGGTTCTACCTACAATGTTAGCCAAGGACGCATCATGCCATCCTCCAAGGCTGAACCACCTCTTATGTCCTACGTCTTATGTTTAATCTCACATAAATCACTTAAATTTAATCTAAGAGCCCTAATGAAGCTTAGGGATTCTCCACCTATCCTATCTCCCCTCAAGTTCTTCCTCCAAATAGCCCCTCCTTGTCACTCCATCATTCCTCCATTCTCTTGCTTGTTGCTTTGGTGATGTTTATGGGAGATAGGGAGTTGGATTCCCCGCCCCAAAGGTTGTTTAGTGCAAGGGAAGTCTCTTGTCAGTCTCCTCTTTCCCTTCTCCCTCTCCCTTAATTATTGGACAGCCTTCCCTCAACTTCTCTCTCCCTGGACAACCCCTCCCCACTCTCCTTTTGATTATTGGAATCCCCCTCAACCTCCCTCTCCTTGGACAGCCCCTCTCCACTCTCCTTTTTAATTACCAGAACCTTCCTTGATTCTTTTTTTGATTATCGGAACCCCCCTATCCAACCTTAATTATTGGACAGCTCCCTACCCACCCTTAATTGATGGACAATCCCCTTCCCAGCCCTCAATTACTGGATAGTCCTTCCCCACTCTTTTTTTTAATTACTAGACCCCCCCTCAACCTCTCTTTTACTAGACAGTCCCCTTCCCGACTCCCTAATTATTGGACAACTCCCTACCTCTCTTTTTGATTACTGGAACTCCCCTCAACCTCTCTTTTTGATTTTGTACTAACTTTTGAGGGGGGTTTGGGGAAGCCATGTCTATGGTGGGTGGGTGGTGGGCTAGGTTCGTGGAGGCGAAGGCCTCACTCTATTTCTCACTACTTACTCCTCACACTCATCTTGACCTCTACTTCCTACTTTTGGGGGCCTAAACCTTGGTTTGTTCCCAACACGTTTTGGGAACTAAACCTTTTGGAGAGAAGGACCACAAGGGCTCATGGTTCTTTCATAGGGTGGTTTTAACACACCGCTAATACTTTTGATCCCAAGGGGGTTCAAAGCTTCGTTCTATTTCCCTCTTTTAACACACTACTAAGACTTTTGACCTCAAGCAAGTTCAAAGCTTCACCATCATGGCGGAACCTACCAATTCTCACACTCCTTTGGACCTCTCTAGGTAACCCACATTAGTATTAAGGGACAAAAGAAAAGAACCCTTGACATCCAAGGATTGACTACATGGGGTTAGTATTATGAAAGACTTGAACTAAAGGCCTCCCAAAGCAACATCGCTAGTCATATGGGCAGTTACTCTAGAGTTAGTACAATGGCAAGACAAGGAGGGTGACAAAATAGCCCCTCGAAGGTAAATACACACAACTTCTAGTAACATGGTAAGGTAAAAAAGCCTCCAAACTCAAGCTTGGAAGAGTTAGTATTACACACACTCAAGATGCTAGGGACCTACAAAGACCTCACAAGCTTGGAAAACAACAACAACCAAAAGAGCCCAAAAAACACCATTGCAAGATTTGTGGCTAAAATGCCACAAATCCAATATAAATTGAACCTAATAGACCCAATTACACAAAAAGGAGGTGGTGAGAGAGGAGAAGGGGTTCCCTTTTATACTCTTTCCTAGGCACCCACCTCCTCTCATTCATCTAAGTTAACCTTATCTTTTCGGATTTTCATCCTCATCCTCAAGGTTTTCATCCTATGTTGACCCGCTAAGCTAACTTTCGGAGATTAACTCTGAATCGCAAATGGATTGCACTGTTGGCTTCAGAAGGCCATTCCTCTTGTATAAGAACCCTCTCCTTGTTTTCTATCTTCAAAATTGCAATGAAACCTAGTGCTAGCTTAACACCAAAATTGGGAAAAATCCCAACTTCTGGAGTTTGACTTTTCTGACAAAAGTAACTAGCCTAAGCTTTTAAAGGGGAGGGGGTAAGAAAAGACCTATCTTTGGCCCCATTTTGCTTCTATATGCTGCTACTTCGTTGGTCAACTCCGCCATGGACTTTAAATTCCATTCATTGTCAAGGAATCTTGCAGGTTCGGGTACTTCTAACTATCAGAATGTCTTGAAACTTATTGGGGTATCTTATTAATATAAAAAAAAGTTATGCTAATTTTTAGTGGGATTTTACCACCGCTTGGGAAATTTTTAGGAATTTCCCATCACAAGTTTGGACAATTGATACAAGCTCGCAAATGGCCTACATACATCATCATTGATACAAATATTTTGGAGATATAAATATTTATTGTGATTTTTTAATGGTCTTTAGAATCTTTTGTTTGAGTAATTACCCATATAAGATCTTATTCAAAGGGGATTGAAGTGTACAATTGTATTATACAATGTAATTTTCAAGCAATCTAAATTATGAATTGATTAGAATGAAATCTTGATTTCTACCTTTTTAAAAAGAAATATGGTGTTTATATTATGCCGTTTTGATAAACCTCATAGACTTTGCCTAGGACACCAAAATTCATATACAAAGAACATAAATTTCACTTTTTTTTAATTTTGAAATTACATACTTTTAAGTCGATCTCGGAAAGATCTACAAGTAGATTTTTAAATTTGAGCATAATTGTATGTAATTTTTAACATTCCAATTTGAGATCTCTTCTTCTAATGCAAACTTTCAAAAAACTACTATAGAAGTCATATATCATTAAACATCAAAATTTTATCCAAAATCCTTAAATATAAAAGTTTTAAGGTAATTCTTCATAATTTTAATTTATTAACAAAACCAACACCTTACAAATTCTTACTTACAGTGAAAAATTTCTATTCATAGAAATCTATGATTTATTTGTTACTATACATATTTTTTGTTCTTTAAAAACTTCATATTTTATTCATATAATGTTCAAAAAATACATGAGAAGAGAATTTAGAGTCTAATTTTGATTCTTAAAAATATCTTACAAAAATCTAATGAAAAAAGATAACCATCAACATTCAAATCTTTATTTTGGTAGTTTTACATGCACTTATCCTAATTAAAATATTACTTTGCAAATATTTTAGGAAATTTGTATTCCCAAATTTCAAAGGTTCAACCCTCCAAGGGTTCCAATGTCCAATCCAAAATTGATTGGCTTCTTAGAAACATGAATTTTATAAAGCACTTAGATGAAAGGTAGCATGAATCACTTGTACTTTGGAGGCATTACATTTTGAATCAACACCTTTTTTAACCACTAGAAATACTCATATGTTATAAAAAATGAAGTGAGAGTCAACAATCATCAATGTGAAGTGGTGCTCGAAGCAAAATATCAATGAAAAAGGGCAACGGTACCCATGTGTAGAGGTGGATGAAATTATAACTATAGCTAGAGAAGGTAAAACAACAACATCCGGCATTTGCAATAGTTCGTATTATTGACTTACAATGTAAGTTGTGTTGAAGTCAATGATGTTACAACATGGTTTGTAGGGAATTGAGTTTTTACGTTTCTATCTACACCAAGAGTATTCTTTTTGTTTTGGCAAGAGTATATTCAATGGATGCATTGTGAATATTATAGATGTGATGAGTCCAAAAGACATGAAAGCAAGTTTACATAGTGTTATATGGTAGAATACAAGTATATCACCATCACTAGAATAACAACACATATATAAGTTGGATACAAAAGAATGGATGTGGAAGTTCAACTAACAATGTTTGGCAACAAATCTTGATTCATAGCTTCTCATGCACTGAGTCCATGGAGCTACTATTTTGTAAGAAGGTGGGTATTGATTTTTTTTATTATAGTTCTTATTTTTATAGTGGTTTAAATTACAATAGTCTCAATTTTCCTAAAACCTAGACATTGGTCCTTTAGGGTTTTAATATGTCACTTTGTCATGGGACATCATTGACTTAACCACTAAATGTCCAAGCCTTTCTAAATGTGTTTTGACTATGAAAAAGAGCATGGGCTATTAGTTATCCCCAATGAAGCAAATTGTGTTTTTTACAAAATCTAACTGTATAGATGTTTAAAAAGCTTGCTTATTGGTATGTGAACCAATTTTGAGTGCAAAATTTGCATAGGAGTTATGAGGTTATAACAAGAGAAATGTATATTTTATATTTTTAATATGTTTTCCCTCCCTACAATGTTTTAGAAATTTGCATAGAATTTTTTTGGGGGATTAGAGGTCACATGATTGACTAAAAATTGTGTGAGCACGCTAAAATGCATTTACAAAATCCTTCAGTTCAAATCAAGGGCTATCAAACACATTATGCAATCCACCTTGTAATTCTTGAAATGCAATTTTTCTTATAAGTAAGTTGTTGATTTGCAAAAAACTCCTAATCAACACTTGCATGTTTAAATATTCAATGGTGAAAATCATGAAACTTTACTCTTTCCATTGGGAATGTTTTTCAAAGCAAATGGATAAGTACAATTTTTTAGATTTCAAATCAAGTGAAAGTGGCAAACTTTGCTCAAATGCAAGAAATGAAGTATAATTAGCAAGCTTTTCTTTTCATTTATGATACATATATGCCTATGAAGACCTCTCAAAAATCAAATATTTACCTTTTTTAGTGAAAACAAATAAAAATTCAATACTTAACCTTCAAAACTACCCATCGAAATTTTAAAACTATCAAAGGAATTTAACTACCTATACCAAAATGAGCCTGAATTTAACTGCCCATACCAAAATAAGCATGAAATTTCATATTGACCATATATATGTGGTTGGTTGGGCACTGAGGAATTAAGGGCCACTTCACACTACGGCACAAGGTCGAGAGTCCATCGATTTCTGCCAATGAGATTGCAAAAACCCAAGAGTTCGGCCTCTCGAGCCTTCACACAAGGAGGCACAATCCAAAGTCCGTCGCCTACTTGTCTACCTACATGGCAACCAAATGCCTACATGGCGACGGACTCTCGATTAGAGTTTAGGTCTTCATTTCTGGCCGACCCAAATTCTAATCGAGAGTCTATCAATTTTTTTTCAGAATCTAACAAAATCTCAGCCATTAGATTGAATTGTTTTTGTAGAAATAGGTAGGATGCCCTCCCCTCCCTTGATTATTTGTTTATTTGTGTCCCCATTGGGGTTTGAACCCTAGTCTCCACCATTACAATGGGGAGTCTTTGCATTCTATGAACCTACTTCCCTTCAATGCTTAGTGCCACCTTTTTATTCCATTTATATCCTTCATATTCCTTGTTTAATGATGAGAGCATGTGCTGTAATTATTTTTCCAAGGCCATTTTTGACTCCTTTCTCATGTTTTTTAACCTTTTGCTTGAAAAAATTGTCACATGGGTGACAATTTTTTGAAAATTTCAGAAATTGGATGGATTAGAAGTTTAAAAAATGAAATAGGTTTGGACTTTGGGCTTGGACTTTGGACTTTGGCCTTTGGAGGCTTCACACTATGGCTGGCCAAAGGCTCCAATTCCTAGTTTTTTTGACCTATTTATTGCTCATTTCCTTGGACTCTCACCAAAGTTTGGCCACTCAATCCCATGGCCTCTCGACTTGGATGGCCATAGTGTGAAGAGGCCCTAAGTGTATATGCATATGATGAAGGAGAGACATGATGTTTCTAAACACACATCATTGACTTTAGTTATATTATTTATGAGATTAGTTGTAGTCTCATTTTCTTTAGCATGTGGTTTCAAAAAATTAGAATATCCACATATTTGTACATAGTACCTTTTAGTACTTTTAGCTTTGTGTTATGGAAACTCGATTTTGACATGATTGAAAATTATCTTTATTTCAGGGCATAAGGAACAAAATGAAGTTTATTTCTCAAGTATAATTTTAGTTTGATACAAGAATATTTCCAAAAATTCTAAAAATTGAGTATTTTATTGCAATTTGAAGATTAAAAGATCAAAAGCTTCCTACTATGTTTCTACGAATGATGTAGAATGACACATAAACTAATTGGGATGACTACTATCATGTTCTACACTTTAATGTTCACCAATCATTTAATTTTTAGAGTTTTTTAGCATATTTGTCACTTAATGCAAATTTTTATCACTTTTTCTTCAAGAATTTACATTAATTTCAAATCTCCCCCCACAAAACCTTAAGATTTCATGACTTAATGACTTATAGAATACATATGTATTGAAATCATTTTGGAAAAAATAGACTAATAAGAAGCATTCACATGGATTGGAAAAAGAGAAATAGAGAAAGTAAGGATTTATTGGGTGATTGCAAGAAACACTTCACTTGTTTGGCTCAAAAACTGGATTTCTAGCCGTAGGATTGGCAATACTATGGACTACTATCAATTCCGCGAACTAGAGTGCGCTTGCAAATCTCAACTATTGATTTGGAGCGCTTGCATATCTAAATTGGTAGTTGATTCAGTAATATACAACACTATGTAGTACTATGGAAGCCACTCAGAGTAGAAAATAGCAAAAAAGGGGTCTATGGACCTTTTCATTTTTAGTAATTCAAAAAATATTCAAAAAATTCCTAGAAAAAAGATGTTTTTGTAGACAAGCCTACTCTCACATTGCATTAAAAATTTCTTCAAGGAAAATTTTCTCCTGCCCGAAAAATGTGCGTGAACAACGATTATTTTGGTCCCCCAAAGACACTTCATGCAAAGTTTTTTTGCAAAAAAATCTTTGTCTCTTATTGGAATGCAAGTACACCTCTAGCTTCTCCAATTGTGGCTTCCAGTTCGCATTTTTGGGTACAACTCTAGACCAAAACCCCCCAAAATGGCCAAGGTAGACACCCAATCAGGGGCACCTTAAAAATAGTAAAATAATTTAAAGAAATAAAGAAATTACAGAATGTGTGAAACTTTTGTGTGTACCTTGATTCCAAATTTCAAGACAATCGGACTGACAATGCAAAAGTTATGACCAAAAACCCCTATGTCTAAGGGCAAGGGGACAAAAAATAGGACAAGTGTTTTTTGCAATCACCCTATTACAATGCATGTTTAGTTCAACTAAGTTATATTGTCAACTTTCTAAGAGGTAACTAAACATTTGTTAGATTCAAAATGTGTAAAGAATTGTACTACCTCTATTCCAAAATAATCTTCCTATAGGCCAAAATGTTTCAGATGAAAATAACATTTTTAAGACCCATTTTGGGCTACAAGTAGAATTTGGTGCACTCTTAGCATCCTAGAAACTTTGAATTTTGGGGCCCTTTTCAAAGTACAATTTTGGAGTATTGAAAAATGGAATTTTCGGGGCATTTTCAAAGAGCATCACTAGGCATTTAATTGTTGAGTGTGAGGTTGTCATTTTATGGGCATTTAGTTTGGGCCTAAGACCATGTGCGGACCTTTGTTTTGCCTTCCAAAACTTCATCTCCTTCAAATAGGCAATACTCAAAGAGAGGCAAAAAATAAAAACGAACAACATTGATTGTCCCCTTTAATCATTTTGTTATATCTTTCGATTGTTTGGAGTTATTTTATTGATCCTAGATAGTAATTGAAAGTGAAATCAAATCAACTTGCAACATCACAAATGCAACAAGAAGATCATTTTGGGTCAAAAAATTAAAGCCTACAAGAAGATTAGTATGGGATGGAAGGAGTATGAAGGAAGTGTAGCAATTTTCAATTGACCAACTAAAACTTCATAGATACTTGGATGAAATTTCAATTCTAAACCCATCATAGTTTTTGTCTAAACATTTTTGCCTCGCATTTGTGGCATTGTGAAATTTGCCATATTCATTATTGTGGATGTCCACAGTCCGCCCCATAATTACTTTGAAAATGCACTTGCTTGACCCTAAGTGCCTAAGCCTTTCCCAATGTGTTTTTTCTAAGAAAAAAGAGCATGGGCTCATAGTTATTCCCAATGAACTAAATGAAGCAAATTGTTTTTTTCCTTCAAACTCTAACTGCATAGATGTTTAAGGAACTTGCTCATTAATGAGCATACTAATTTTGAGTGTGAAATTGCATAGAAGTTGTGATATTATATTAAGAGAGTGAAGAGACATGTATATATCCTATTTTTAGTATGTTGTCCCTCCCCACAATGTTTGAGAAATTTGCATATAGGAGTTTTTTGGGATTTCTAATTGAACATGAACAACTAGAAATTGTGTTAGCCCGCTAAAATGCACTTCAAAAACCTTCAATTCAAATGAAGAGCTATCAAATTCATTAAACAATCCACCTTGCAATTGTTGAAATGCAATTTTTCTTATAAGTACAAATCACATAGGCTTTGTTTCGTGGTGTTTAGACCTAGGGTGTGATTAAGTGAAAGTTATTGAATTTCAAAGTTTTTATGAATTAAAAAATTAAAAAATTCTTTATACTTTTATTTTGGTTGTTGCAACAACATAAGGCACACTAGTCTATATCTTTAAGTTAGTTAGTTAGTTCGTTCTATTGGGTTTTTATTTTGTTAGGTTGAGATCTCTTAGACTATGCATCCCCTATTTTTGGTGATGTTAGAAAGCCCTTGGCAAGGAGGGGTGCAAGGGCTTTGTTTCATGGCATTTGTATGTATGGTGGGAAAGATATGAAAATTTGAAGTTATTTTTGAATAGAAAAATTAGAAAATTACTTCTACCTTTACTTTAGTTGTGGCAATGACACAAGAACCACTAAGAGTTTTGAGTTATTTTTGGATCTTAAATTATGCTAAATTAAGTATCTTTTGAATTGTGTGTTTTTCAGTTGAACATAATATTCATTATTTTGAGAGATCAGGGACCTCTCAAATTAACCATGTCCATTTAGGTTGATTTAGGTGCCATCATTGATAAAACAAAAAAATTCATTAAAATGAGAGTGAAAATGTTTTTAAAATTGAGACTACTTAAGTTGAATTGACCTAAATAGTTTGAAAAGACAAGTTGGATTTGACTATTTAGATCAAATCGACCTAAATAGATCAAAAAGACAAGCTTAATTTGACTATTTAGATCAAATCGACCTAAATAGATCAAAAAGACAAACAAACTAATTAGGTCAATTCAACTTAATTAGACAAATCCAGTTTGTCTTTTCAAACTATTTAGGTCAATTCGACTTAAATAGTCTCAATTTTAAAAACATTCTCACTCTCATTTTAATGGAAATTGTTGTTTTTCCAACAATTTTTTTTCATTGTCAATTTATTTCATGCTCTTTTACATCTCAAATTCAGAGAATTATCTCAATATGATAAATATTGTGTTTTGTGTGTTAAAAGCGGGGCTCCACACCTCCCATTTCATTGGAAATCTCTTATTTTAACGAATATTGTGTTGTTGTGTTCTTGGTACCATCGGAAAGCTCTCTACAAGTAGGGATGCATGGGCTTTGATTTGTGGCATTCAAGCCTACCTATGGTGTAAATATTGTGTCCTTTTGAGTTATTTGGGGTCTTAAATTATACTAAATTAGGTATCTTTTGGACTATACATCAATTGGTTGCATTCTTGGTAATGTTGGGAAGCTCTCTTGTGACGAGGGGTGAACGGGCTTTGTTTTGTGACATTTGGACCTACAGTGTAAAAGTTATGGATTTTTGAGTTATTTTTGGATTTTAAATTATGTTAAATCATGAATCTTTTGGACAGTGCATCTCCTAATTGTGTTCCTACTACTATTGGAAATGTCTTTGCAAGGAGGGGGGAACAAGCTTTGTTTCATGATGTACATTTAGACCTATGATGTGAGGGGTATTGAATTTCAAAGTTCTTCTGAATTAAAAAAAATGAAAAAATTACTTTTACTTTTATTTTGGTTGCGTGGCAACAACAAAAGGTACACTAGTATACCTTAACCCTTAAAGGACGGACTAGTGACTATGGAAATCATGGCTTTTGGAACCATGTGACTATATATATATACATTGGAAGTCAAACTACTGTAAAAGATCTTCCCTTTCCACCCCTAATTCCGAGGATGAATAGTTGCACTTCTGTCCTACACAGGAGAATTCCTTGCCATCCATCGGGCACAAAACGTCCGTGTCGAGGTTTAAAGGTTACAATATATTTCTTTTTGTTATGGTTAGATCTCTTTGACCATGCACCCCCTCATTGCATTCTTGGCACCATTAGAAAGCCCTCTGCAAGGAGGGTTGCATGGACTTTCTATCATGGCATTTGCACATACAGTGTGAAAAACTATGAATTTTTGAGCTATTCAGTTGGAATTTAAAAATCAGAAAATTAACTATACTTTTATTTTGATTGTGGCAGCGCATAGGACACACTACTGCCAACTTATATTATCGAAAGGGCTTATAATTACGGGCAGAAAATTTCAGGATCAGAGTTCTAATCAAAAACCAACTGAACGGCAGCACGCCTGATAGGCTATCAGAGATTCCAATCTATTTAAAATCTCATCCATAGGATGACCAGTGCATTTACTTTTACAATTTCATCCATTTGGATGAACAGCCACCACTGCAATAGTGCAATCAGAGGGAGGTTTCCTTGATTCCTTTAAAGGAATTAGTTTCAGAAGCTTCCCAGCTATATGATTTTACACTTGGTGTCCCAAATTTTCTTGGCAGCACTGCAAACCGTGACTGCCAAGCCAGCAATCAGAAATAAGACCCGAAAAAAGCTTATTGTGAATTTCCAACCTCGTCCTCAACTGCAAAATTCTCCGCATAAGTAAACGTAGCTCATCCAATCAATAACAGTCGGACAGTACGTAGCGGCGATGCTGGAAATCAATCCGCAAGCCTTAATCGACGGAGGTCTTCTCGAATTTGCTGAAGCAGGTGAAGCCTGTGTGAAAAAATTAATTGTTGTGTAGCTAGTTGACAAATCATGTACGGTGCTTGATCGACAGCTAGCTGCAAGGCTCGTGGTCTAATCGAATTGCTGAAGAAGGTGGAGCTCGTGAACTTACAGTCGAAAATTCCCGGTCACAGGGAGACCGGGAGGGTGATACTGGGGGGTATAATATTTCAGTGTGCAACTACCCCCAAACTTTCTGTTTTCAGAAATTTGTGTGGGGTATAATTACACACTGAAATATTATTACCCCCGGTAGCACCCTCCCGTTCTTCATGTGGGTCTTATACAACGTAACTAGTCGCATTTACTGAAGCCGGTGAAGCTTGGAATTTGTGATTGTCGATCGCCTTCTTCCCAAGAATTTTGTACCTATCAATGTCCAGGATATAATGAATCACTTAGGTCAGGTCATCAAAGTCAATTAACGTCAATTTCGTAAAATTGATTGTATTCCATTACTTTGTCACGGTTCAGAACATCAGATTCTCTCTTGAAATACAAATCCATACCGGTCCTCGACCTAGATGTCAGAGCTTTATGTACATGTATGTCACAATTCTTGGCGCTGAAGTCGCATCACTGACCACTTTCACCGTTCCATGTTTCAACAGAGGTTTACACTTTGCACTAGTGTCGAATTGTGGAAGCTAGTGTGAATTCGTTTGCAACCAGCTATGGGTTCGAGCAGCCGAATAGCGACAAGGACGATCTACAGAAGTTCTGGTATATTCTTCAAATTAAGTAACCAGGGAAAAGTGTATTCAAGCTTGCGGGACCATTCCAGCGGGAGGGATTATTTCGGCGCAGTCAGTACGAATTTATTAGTGCCGCCAGATCCAATCCTCGTCAACAAACAAGGTAGTCAGACCCATCACAACCGTTTGTAAGTTCCATGTACAGTGGAAGCATGATCACGGTCGCGCTGTAGCTGTCAGTAAAAGGTTAGCTTGGTCACTTACAACGGCGCAGTTTTGACTCCTCCAGATGAGCCCTGACCGCTCCAAATTTTGACCGGTTGGCCAGGGGGGGAATGTTTCAATCTCTTCAACTTCGGTAGGTCGGGCCTCCATTTAGTCATCCAATTAACTTCATACATGTGGGTGGAGTCACATAGTCCCGGTACAAATGATGGGCCCGGTACAGGATACGCTATCTGAAATCTAGACCTTTATAAGATTTTCAGATACCATTAGCTGTCTGAAATGAAATCTCGAGTTATAGGTCTTTGTTATTTCCGGCCCTTCAGTACCAATTCGTGAAAACTCCTGGCACTACACGCTTTGTTATAAAAATAAGTGCAGCTGCATATATTGTGACTTTTTCTTTTGTTTTTGGCACAAACTGAAAAATCAATTGTAAAGAATTTACAGGGAACAAACCAATCACACAGACCAATTACGGCCGAGGGTGAAGGGACTCTCTACTGTAGGGAAATAGTGTACGTGATATTGCTAATTGGTTCCCACGGACTCCGTATTTTACAGGATAAATCAGTGTACTCTGCATCCCGCCAGTCGACATGCGCCACGTAGTGAGCGTTGCCGATTTGAGGGCTCGTTTCATATATAGCGCCTTCCGTGTTCCTGAAGCCCCGTCCAAATCCCAATGGCAAGGGCGAGCCTGGAGTTTGTTCGGAAGTTCATTCCCATATGGTAACAGGAAAATATTCGTTACAAGTGACTCACGAGCTTGGAAATCTCAAGGTAGTTTGCCTTGGTCAATTCCTTTTGTGCCTCGCACGTGGACTCCACTTCGGTCAAGCCTGCCATTCGAGCTTCGAGCAGGAATCAGTCTACGAACGTGCACGGATTCATCTCTTCCGCATACAGGGGAGCTACCACTAAATTCCTTTCACTATAAGAAGGACATCCTTACTTCTCAAGTTTCATTCCGCTCTCCATCTCACAGCTAATTGATCAGTGATACTAGCTTATCGATAATATCGATTTGTGTAAGTTCCACTTCTCTGCCTCAGCATTGATCGATCTCGTCTCTAGCTGGCTCGAGAAATTCGTGTTTCCAGACGAGCAATCGGGGATTGTGAATAGAAGAAACCACAATCAGTTCAGTTCAATCTGCTGCAGTGAAGTTCTAGAGATCCATTGGTTTTATTACAACTTACCAAAGTCTTCGATTCCAGGTCCATCGATCGGCACCGTCGGTACCAATGGCTGGTGCAGGAGATGGAGGTGATACCAAGTGGAAGCCTCCGAAGCGCTCAATGTCTATGCGGAAATCTTCAAGAGCGGCGAACTCTGTCAAATGTCGATCTTCAGTAGCAGCGGATCGGACTCTGTCGAATTCCGATACGACCGATTCATTTTTGGTGCATAACTGATCTCTTGAGAAGTCCATGGAATTGACTGAATTCCTTGCACACTAGCTTGAGGGGGGAGCATTGAATAATATATAGTGATGAAAGTTATTGAGTTTGTGGGAGAATCCTCAAACTATTAATTGTATCGTGAAGAATAAGTACGTGAGGCAGCTACAGTTGTAACTATTGCAGCTAGCTGCAAAGATATAGCTGTATAATTATGCTTCCACGTACATCTATTCAATGCAATTGAACACATAGCCAAATTCATTTATTAACGTCCACAATCTGCTGATTGGCATCACTGTGTCAGGCTCGCTCATTGGTGCACTTCTCTCGGATGGAAGGAGTTGCAATTAAAGTCTTCAGTATCTGTCATTGCTAGAGCTCTGGACGAGAGTTGGATTGATTAATTGTGAATGATGCGGACAACTTCTAGAGCTTACTTGCGCAATTCAGGTGCACAATACTCTAACACTGAATTGCCTCAGATTAGGCACGATACATGATTTTGTTGTGATGAACATTGACCTTGGATCGCATGTAGTGGATCACTACCTGTATTCTCCAAAGAAAAACAAAAGTCTGTAACCACAATTCATATTAGTACGTGCAACTCCAGCTTGAGGATGCATGGAATAGAGCCGGGAGCCTGGAAATTCCATAGTCAAGCTGTGGAATTCCACAGTTCTAAACACTATGGATTTGGGTCTTTTGGACATTTTGGATTTCTATCGTGATTGATCGGACTTCAATCTTTTCATTGACAATTAATACCTTATTCAGGTCATGACCGTTATGGAGAAACTCAAGAAACTACAATGGCAATTGCCAGAAATCTCAGTTTCGTGGCTGTGTCGATTAGAAATGTACTGCAGTTGCTGGCTGCGGGCTGCCCCTCCCCCCACCCCCACCTAAAGTTTATTTAATTTGTGGCAAGTATTGGTTGTCACCTGGGCAGCAAACGAACATACCGACTGGGAAGTTCAGGTGGACCGTGTCCAATTTCCTGCCTTGGACAGGTTGCCTGAATGCAATGTTCTTTGGGCAGCCAGTCTAAGCAAATTCTATTCGTTAGTTAGTGGTTGGTTGGTAGGTCCTCATGATTGGGGAGTACCTCTGGTTAAATTAGTGACTGAGTGAGTGGTTCGTGTATGCTAGTGCACTGTGAAGTAGTGAAAATAAAATTTTAAAAATCAATTGAATTTTGAAAAGTTCGATAGGAAAATGAAAATTCCTAATTATAGTATAAATAGGAATAATAATAAAAAGGGTTCACAAAAAGCTGAATATTGGGAATGATGAATAATTGTTAGGGAAGTCCGAAAATCTCTCTGTGATTGTTATTATTACCTTATTTGTTTTGTACTAAAATTAATCCTATCTTCTTTAGGGGTTGTTGCAAGAAACACTTGTCCTTGTTCTTGGTTTCCTTGGCATTGGACATGTGGTTTTTTACTCATAACTTTTGTGTTGTATGTTCAATTCTATGAAATTTGAAATAAAGGTACATGTAATAGTTGTAGACTTTAAATAATTTTTTTTCCAGTTTTTTAAAATTAGTTAATTTTTTTTAAATTGCCCACAAGAAGATGTCTATATTGGCCATTTTGTTGTTGTAGAGCGATGTACTATTTATGACCCCAAAATGTGAAATTGTGAATTTGAAGGTCAGAATTAGGATACCATGACTTCAATTAAAATTATGTAAGCCTAAGAAGAGAGTTGAAGAATAAATAAATTTTTCACCTTCCACATGTATGTGTTTGAAATGCACTCATGGCATTTGCTCACATGGAGCTTTGAACACAATTTTTTTTCTTAAAAATGAAAATGGCTTAGAAAGAGCATCTTTAGGTTACTATAGGAAAAATGGATGTTTCTATATATATATATATATATTATTTTTTTATTTATTTTTTAAATTTTTAAAAAAATTTCTAAAAATAAAATTCCAAAGTATCTATTTTCAAAGTACTTTTCATTACTCTTTTTTTGAATATAACTTCTACAACTAAATTTTTCTAGCCCTGAATTTTTACACATATTACTTTGAATGCTTCACAAATTATCCATATTATATTTAATTTTTAAAAATTTTATTCCAAAATTCATAGTACTCACTAAAATTGGCCATTTTGAGACAAAAACTACAAGTATTTCTTTCAACGACCTTCAATAAGCAAATATCATCTATAGTGATCTCAAATAAATCCTTATGAGTTTTAGATTCCAAATTTGAATTCAAGATATCCTATAGTAGATAACACTATTCTTGGAATTAAAAACCCAACAAATAAGTGAAATAACTCCATCTCTATTCTTTGGTTTTGTACAAATAAGATGTGATTTGGGGTACACATCTAATTCCATGATGCACTATATGTATTACAAAAAGAACATGGTGTTTTATAACAAATAGCATAGGTCTTCAAAACACTATTGTAAATATAGAAAGAACTATCCTTTTGCGAGTGAAGGAAGTTAGACCACTTCATTACCTCATACTTTGGTAAAACCATGTGACTAAAACATTGATAACATTCTTGACCAATCAACATTAATTTCATTAAAATAATTGGCAAAATTCCATTACTTTGGCATGGTTGAAGACGTGCAACTTGAAACCAAAATTTACAAGTTTCCTAGTTTTTATCCTAAAATTAGACTTACAATTGTGAAGTGATATGTTATAATTTTGGTTTGTAAAATATTGCCAATTTAATGAAATTGAAATTAGTCATACAAGGGTCACTCTTAATCTAAAGTGAACCTTGATATCAAAGAGAGAATAAGGTCATTCAAGGGGTTCTACTACATGGGTTCTACATGAGGGACAATTCTTCATTTGTCAATCTATATTTTGGGGATGTCTGCAGATCTTTTGGGACCCATGAATGTTATGTTCTTTCCCACTGAAATCATACTTGGGCTCAACGTCTTCAAGTAAAAACCATATACAAGGACAGTACCATGGCCTTCTTTTTTGGTGAAATTTAACCAGATCTTTCAGAATCTAATCACTGTGAATATGTCCCTCCAAAATCTAGCCTATGCAGTGAAACCAACACGGGTTACACTAGTCCAAACAAACAGCCCTGGACAGTACTTCTCCAACTGCATGATCAAAACTGTTACCAACACAAACGATGGCTTTCAGCATATGCAGCAATGATAGTGATTGTTGAGTCCACGCCTCCACGGCTTGGAACCCAAGGAAGACCCAGTCATTCCATTTGTGGGACCAAACTGTTATCCCGAACTGTTCCATCTGAGAACAAGCGCGCGATTGTCTGCACTAGCATGGTGAAGTTCGATGACTCCACTGAAATGAAGTCTACAGTAGTACTCATTTCCAGTCTGTAGCATCTCTCCAACCTGTGGTTCTTCATGATCGAAGTCGGCAAGATGAAACACCTGCCGAATCTCATTGCAATGTCACACTTGCTGAATGCCGATTTGGAGGGTTTTAGTACTATTTAGAACCCCAAAAAACAAATTTTGAGCTGAAATTTGGATGAGATGATCTTCTAATAGACTTGTAGCTATCCAGGGAAGGAATTTTTAAAATAGTTAATTTTTTGTGGTGTTGAAGTTTACAAAGTGAGCTTCTTTCTGCTTGCATTCTGAAACATATAAAATATTATTATTATTATTATTTTTTGTCAATGACCATCTCCATAGGGTTGTTGTAGATGGCTAGTTTTTCTTAGTTTTTCTTTTGAGTAATTTCCTATTTTTCCTATTTTTACCTAATTAAAATATCAAGGTACGTATTTTCTTAAGACTTAGCATTTTTCTAGTTCTCCTACTTAGAGAATTTTTCTATACAATTTCTTCCATGGGTACCTTCATCTTAAAGGTATATATATTATTCATTTTTATTTTAATTTTAATTTCAAAAATAATTTTCTAATTTTAAAGTACTCCCCAAAAAATCTTGAAAATGCAACAAAATCAAATATTTCTTGCAACCTTCCAACCGAATATTTTCTACATTTCAATGTATTTAATTTGGTCTTCATCTATCATTTTAGTCCATTTCATTTGATAGAAATTTTTACAAAAGCCATTCTCTAAGCTATTTGAATGCCAATAACACCTACATATATATGAATAATACAAGAGTTGTATACTTAGGACTTGAGCTTGGTATTGTAGTTCAAAATTCAGGATTGGTGACAATCACTTCCTTCCTCGCCAAGAAATTTGTACCGGCTATCAATGGCCATGATATAAATATATAATGAATCATTCAGGTCAAATCATCAAAGTCGATTAACTTCAATTTCGTAAAATTGGCGGTATTTCATTACTTTGTCACGTTTCAGACCTCTCTTGAAATACAAATCCATACGTGTCCTTGTCCTAGATGTTAGACCTTTGTGTACATATATGTCAGAATTCTTGGCGCTGAAATCACTCCACTTGAACAAAATTGGCATTACGCCTAATTTGATGTTTCAACAAAGGTTTACACTTTGCACATGTCGAATTGTTGATGCTAGTCGAGTTCATTAGCAACCAGCTACGAGTTCAAGCAGCCCAGCGGCTACACGGTTACACGAACGATCTACAGTGCACCGTTATATTCTTCAAAGTAACCAGGGAAAAGTGAATTCAAGCTTGTGGGACCATACCAGCGCAAGGGATTATTTAGCGCAGTCAGTACGAAGTTATAAGTGCACCGCCAGATCCAATCCTCGTCAACTATCAAGGTAGTCAGACCCATCAGAACCGTTTGCAAGTTCCAGTGAAGCATGAACACGGTCACGCTGTAGCTGTCAGTAAAAGGTTAGCTTGGTCACTTACAACGGCGCAGTTTTTGACTCCTCCGGACGAGACCTAAGCGCTCCAAATTTTGATCGACTGGCCAATGTTAATTAATCTCTTCAACTTCGGCAGGTCAGGCCTCCACCTAATCGAAATAACTTCACGATTGTGGGTGGAGTCACATAGGCTTCTGTACTAACGATGGGCCCGGTAAAGGATACGGTATCTATACCCTTACAAGATTTCAGATACCATTAGCTGCCTGGAGTGAAAACTCGGGTTGCAGGTCTTTGTTATTCGGTTATTCCCGGCCCTTGGAGTACCAATTCGTGATAACTCCTGGCACTAGATGCTTTGTTATGAAAATAAGTACAGCTGCAAATATTGTGACTTTTTTTATTTGTTTTTGGCACAAACTGAAAAATCAATTGTACAGAAGAAAAGGGAACAAACTAGTTTGACGACACAGACCAATTACAGCCACGGGTGAAGGGACTCACTAGGGAAATAGTGTGACATTGCTAATTAGTTCCCAAGTATATTACTCCCTCCATCCCAAAATGATCTTCCAGTTCCCCTTCATTTTTTGTCCCAAAATGATTCTTCGGGTGTATGTACTAACATAGAAGGAACCAATTTGGGGAGTTGGAGGCAATTGCTAAAAAGACAGAAAGATACTCCAATTAGAAGATTGTTTTGAGCATACACTATTGGGATTATTCCCCCATACTACCATCCACAATTAATGAGGCCTCAAATCAAGGCAAAAGACAGTGGTTAGAGGCCACATGGGGTTGGGCCATAGGGTGAGAGCCCAATCAGCTCATGCCTTGGCCCACAAGCCCTAGCCTACAAACATGGGTACTATTGTAAAAAAAATGACAATTTGAGTACTCATCCTTGTCCATAGAAATTGGACAATCACATGGCTACCAGTGCTCTTTAGAAATGCCTCAAAAATCTCATTTTTTAGTATTCCAAAATTGTGTTTTAGAAAGAGTTCGGGAACTCAAAATTTTTGGATGATAGGAGTGCACCAAATTCTTCTTAAAATTGAAAAAAATGTAATTTTCAACCTTAATCTGGAACATTTTATCCAACAAGAAAATCATTTTGGGACGGAGGGAGTACAAGATATAAATCGAAGTGCTCTGTATCCCACCAGTCGACATGCGCCACGTAGCGAGCGTTGCCGACTTTGGGACCCGTTTCATGGAGCCTCTCCTGTTCCCGTCCAAGTCAAAAAGGCAAGAGCGAGCCTGTAGTTTGTTCGGAAATTCATTCCTATACGGACTAGGTAACCTTCGAGCCGCCAGGACGCGGCGAGTGGGTTACAGGACGTAACCAGCTCTGGCACGCGGATGCGAACTCAATCATGTAACTCTTGCCTACGCGGATGGATATCGTGTGATTGTGATCGAACTATCCTGCTCGTGGATGAAACACTATCCAGCACACAGATGCACAAAATCAGAGCTGGTTATGGTAAGGGAGAATATTCGTTGCAAGTGCCTCACGAGCTTGGAAATCCCAAGGTAGTTTGCCGTGCTCAAGTTTTTTTACGGCTCGCGCGTGGACTCCACTTCGGTCAAGCCTGCAATTCGAGCAGGAATCAGTTTGCGAACGTGCACGGATTCATCTCTTCCGCTTTACAGGGGAGCTACCACAAAATTCCTTTCACTATAAGAAGGACATCCCTGCTTCTCAAGTTTCATTCCGCTCTCCAGCTCACAGCTAATTGATCAGTGATACTAGCTTATCGATAATATCGATCTGTGTAAGTTCCACTTCTCTGCCTCAGCATTGATCGATCTCGTCTCTAGCTGGCTCGAGAAATTCCTGTTTCCAGTCAAGCAATCGGGGATTGTGAATAGAAGAAACCACATTCATTTCAATCTGTTGCTTGTGGAGATATAGAGTTACATTGGTTTTATTTTAGCTTACGAGCGTTTTCAATTCCAGCTCTATCGACTGATCCATCGATCGACACCGTCGGTTCCAATGGCTGTTGCACGAGATGGAGGTGATTCCAAGTGGAAGCCTCCGAAGCGCTCAATGTCTATGCCGAAATCTTCAAGAGCGGCGAACTCTGTCAAATGTCGATCTTCAGTAGCAGCGGGTCGGATTCTGTCGAATTCCGATATGATTGATTGATTTTCGGTGCAAAACTGATCTCTTGAGAAGTTCATGGAATTGACTGCATAATTCCGTGCACACTTGAGGGGAGTAGCATTGAATAATATATAGTGATGAAGGTTACTGAGTTTCTTTTTTTCCTTTTTTTGAAACGCAATCCATTGCGAAAACAGTAGTCATTTCCCCTTGAATGGGCAAGACCCTTGTGGGAGAATACTCAAACTATTATTTGTATCCTGACGAATAAGTGAAGCAGCTACAGTTGTAACTATTGCAGCTAGCTGCAAAGATATAGCTGCATAATTATGCTTCCTCGTACATCTATTCAATGCAATTGAACACATTGCCAAATTCATTCACTAACGTCCACAATCTGCTGATTGGCATCACTGTACGTGTCAGATTCAGTGGTGTTTTTCTCGTGAATAGAATGAGTTGCAATGAAGGTCTTCTGTAATTATCATTGCTAGCCCCGCTGGTTTATAGCGCATTCCCTCCATATCCCCAGAATTTCTTTTGTTGTGGACAAATCTAATTGCTCAAATTCCAAGTGAATGTCAAGTTTTGAACACATAGCATACTGCCTTTGGAAGCATAATTTTCCGGTTTAGAAATCCATGATGCAATTCGAGTGGGTTGGCTGGTTGAATGTTATTTTGAGTATGTGGGGTTTCTGAAAACGACACATGACATAGTCGAATGTGTGAAAAGTGTACCAAAATCAGTGATTGTGTGAGAAATGTGCAGGATATTCTGAAATGCTGTTTCTGAGAAGGAATATTGAAGAAGTCCAAGTGCAGATTACTGTAATGGCTTCAAGTCTTGAAGAATCCCCCAAAATGGTGTCAATGTTGTGCTGGAAGTTGAATCTCCACGCTGCGGAAGTCCATGATGCACTAGGAGAGGGTACGTTGAGAGCTCTTTTTCAATCAAGTCACTCACGACATAATTTAAGTTTGTGCAAGCGCGCTACAATCAATGACATTGAACTAGACAAGTGTGCAGGATGTTTTCCAATGTCATTTTCCAGAAAAAAACATAAGAAGAGTCCAAGTGAGTGAGGATTACAGTCATGAGTCGAATTCCACTCTTCAAAAAACAGAAAAAATGGTTTCCATGTTTTGCTGAACGATCATTCTACGCTGCAGAAGTCTACATGATGCGATTGGAGAGGATTGAGAGTTATTGTTCGAACGTTCACTCATGACACAGGTTGAATTTGTGACAATCGCGCTACATTCAATGACGGAGAGACAAGTGTGCAGGATATTATCCTATGTCAATTTCTGAGAAAAAAACATTAAAAAAGTGAGCACTTGTACATTGGGGGGTTGAACTCAACAAAACATGTCGTCAATATTGTGCTGAAATGCTCCACTTAAGAACGAAGCTACTCTCCCTACTGCTACTTCTGCAAGGGTGAATTCAATTGTTCACATGCTCCAATTGTTCACCATCACCGGAAGTTTCAGTTCTGCCCGCGAAGGTGTGCTTGCATTCCGTCAAATCCTGAAAGCCGCCCAAGCTGAAACTTCAATATTGGAGGGGCAATGGGGGTGGCCGACAACACGTGGAAAAATTCCGACAGTTGTAATCTTCACCCTGGGACTGTGCACTATATTTTGCGCGGGGCTCATTCACGGTTCGGGAGGCAGGGCCACAAGAAGCTGCAAAGCAGACAGTCACTGGAAGACCGACCGCCTGGTAAAAGAGTGATAAAAGTGAACCCTATTACCGTACCACCCAAATTCCAAGTTGACTTCGCCCTCACTCATGTACATGTGGTGTTCATTTTGTTCCGAAACGCTTCCCTTGCGTAAGCTTACAAAAGGTTGGAGTTGAGAGAAGTCGTAGGCTGGTTTTAGGGTTTAGGGTTGACCAAATGGGCTTGGCTTGGTGAATAGCAAGTATGGTAGTCTGCTCTAAAGTGCCCATGCCCTCGAAGCAATCATGACACATGGATATATTTTGCTTTCTTCAATGTATCAATAGTGTACATTTCAGGAGATGGTTGTTTGTAGTGACCACTATGTTTCCACTTCAAAAATTCATAACTAATTCCACAAAGGTCTAAAAAATATGAGAACTTCGATTCGATGCCAATTCCATTTTTCTTCCTAAGAAAATTTTCTTGAAAATTGTTTCAAGGATTTTAGCTTCCCACAAAAGGCAATCAACTCTTACATGGGCACTTTAAGAGTAGACTAGCTTACACTTTAGTAGCTCTATGGGATAGGGACACAAGATGTAAAGGGTAATTTTGCAATCATTAAAATGTAGGTTTGGGTGAATGCAAGAAACATTTGCACTATTTCTTGTCATTCATCCTTGGTAGTTGAGTTTTTTTGGTCATAACTTTTGTGTTATAACTTACTCCAATTGACTCAAATTTTGAAGTGAAGAGTTCATGGCTATTATAAATTCTTCATATTTTTAAAATTTTTTAAAAATTCCTTATTTATAAAAATTGCCGGATTGGATGTCACACTTGCCTATTTGTATATATGTATACCATTTCTAGTTTAAGAAAGTAAATTTCGATTTGAATATTAGAATATAGGGTCATATTCAAAGATTTCATATATTATCAATGGATTTTTTTTTAAATAATGGAAAACTTTATTAAAATAGCACCATTCTGCAACATTGGCACTTTTATTGTTTAGAACATGAAATCTAAAATGTACACGTGCCCTAGATGGCACTTTTATGGTGTATGCCATGCGGTTTGAAAATGGCTTATGGAATATGCCATTTTAATGAAATTCCTTATAATAGCAAAATAGTTGACTTGTTCAATCATGTGCTCAAAGCCTCAAAATACAATTCCTTTGTAAAAATATTGGGATTGTAGAATTTTCTTTTATTATGATGTCATTATTTTATTTAAGTTAGAAACTATAGTCAATTTTATTTTAGAATTTTTTTTATTATTTTCTAAAAGGATAAACATCAAAATGAATTTTCTATTGAAATTTTCATTTAATTATTTTTATCATTCCTTTTGTCAATTTTTTCCCAACTTGAAATTTTTGAGATATCTTATTTTTAATACATTTGTGATTCTTTTTCTTTTAACCCTTAAACATCCAGATCCATCTCTGAAATTGATGTTTTGAGAAAAATCATTATAAAGTGCTATTCGGATTTTGGAATATTTTGGAATTTATATACAAATAAAAGTTGTAGATTTTAATTTTTAGATTACATCCGTATGGTTAGATTTACCAATGCTATCACCAATCTTTTTTTTATAAATTTTGAGAGAGAAATTCCAAAATTCCTTGAAAATTTAATTACAAGCAAAATATTATCATTATTTGAGTAAATTTTGTTGGAATGGATTTGAAATGAGATTCTCTTCATATGGTGATTTTTTGAAATTTTTGTGTTCTTCATATCTATTACTACATTTTGGTAAATCTAGTTTCGAACTAAAGTCAATGCAATTTGACCACTTGACATACTAGCACATTTATAATTTTAGAAAAATATGTACTCTAGTAATACTAAATCCAACCCTTAAATAGGACAACAATTTCATAACATATCTCCACAAATTCAAATAACTTTCATCCAAGTAGTTAGGAGGATGAAACTTGGGTTTCAATCTATTCATCGTCCAAAAAATGGACATCAGATTACTTAGGGGTTAATAGAAAAAATTCAAAAACTCATGGTCCATTGGTCCTCCTAATAGGCCAATAGTACTCAAATTAGCATGCAATTCTTACAATCATCCACTAGCTAGCCCCTATGAGCTTTGGCCAAACATCTCAAAGGAATTGCCTATAGAATTAAATGAAAGACTCATAAGTAACCATCTTTGGAAGAGTACTCTTAATTTTGAGGGCTTTAGGAAAATCCATGAAGAAAGCCAAGTGGATTATACAAAGTCATTGAGAATTCATAGCTCATTAGCTCTTTTTCTACCCTTCGGAAAAATATACAAACTTATTATATATTAATAATACATATGATCAATTCCTAAATTCTTCATTGGAATCAAGGATTCAAAGACCTTGAATCAACATTGAGATGTGACATGAAGAAATAGATCTTCTTGGCCATATTTATATTAACTATACTAGCATAAAGATAGAGAGACCATACCCCTATTTTCAAATTATTGGAAAATTTTCTAAATCTAGCATTTTGGATTTTTTTAAAAAGAGCCAAAGACCTTTAAATATAATTTTTTGAGTTTCCCAAATATTGGTTTGCAAATTTTTAAAATATTGAACATGCTTCAAATTTTGCTTAATTATTTATAAAACTATCCTAGACATACGTTAGAAAAGATAGTGAGGGTTAACTTGACCGATATATTCACAAGGGATGTAGAAGAGGTTACCTTGTAGGAGAAAATGAACCATTACCACCTCTTTACCACCTCCTAAGTGGTGAACTACTACAAGTTTATCGCTTAGAGGTGCTAAGGTGGTAATAGTCCAATTTTTCCGACATGGTAACTCCTCCTACTTCCCTTGTGATTATCTAGGGCTATCTAAGAAAATGTAAAGGATTGGTTTTAAGGCATGGCTCTAAGATAACCAAACCTAATTCTGACCTCTTTGCAAAACCGTACCCCCATAGATTTTTGACTAAAATGTGAAGCTTCTATTTCCCAGTGCAATTTTTGTAGAACACTAGGTCGACTAAAACTGGAGGCAAGGAAACATAGAACTCTGCAATTTACTATCGTAGGCGTCAATTGAAACCCCATGATTGATGGGTGAAGACTAATGCTCTAGTGTTGCTAACACTAAATGTCAACATAGACACTATTTTTCAACTTAAGTAAATAAATATTTTAAAAGATTATATTTAGTGTTAGCAATTATTTCATTAAATTTTAATGAAAAAAATATAAACCTAAATACATGAATTAATGTTAAAAATTGAACATTAGTATTATAAAACTTTGAAAATTAGCATTCCATATTTTCATAATAAAAGCAGAAAAACTTAGAAAGGAGTTGTCTTTGCATGATAAAAATGAGAAATTTAAACAAAGACTAATTAAATTTACAAACACTTTACAACAAAATACTCATTGAGAAAATCTAACATGAAAAATTCACAAATCATATTACAAAATGTATCATAGAAACTTGTAATTGAAGGAAAAAAATATAAATTTCTATTTGGATACAATATAAAAAGAACAAAACCAATATCTAATTTGGCCTACCAAATTGAGCTACATCTTGCCCATCAAAGTACGGTTGGTGTTTGGCAACTATTTCTTGAAGATGTGGAAACAATTGATCCAAACTTTAAGAGCCATCAACACCTAAAGCCATCCCACATCGAATCATGGCTTTTGTAGCATAAGACATATTGTTGCAATCTACTTGTCTATTGACATCTTCAACGCTATCAACCGGCAATTGAAGAAAAAATCTCTTACTATGATTGGTAAGCTTACTAGACCATTGACCATCTCAATGAGCAATATTTTGTCAAGTATTGGCTTCAATTAATTTTGTCTTCTTGGCTTCCCACCACTTTGTCCAAGCATCTTTTATCTTTGAAATGATAAATGTATCTACGAGTTGACAAAGATGTGTTGAGCAAGGTGGCAAATACTTCAAAACTATTTGCTTTTCAACTAACACAGTCTCTAATCTTGGAGTGATATTGTGACTAGTAAAATTATCAACCCAAATTGTTTTAATTCGTTGTTGCACATTAGCTTGAAATGCTCGAGATTCTTCAAAGTATAGAGGAAAAAGTTTTTGATCCATCCATCATTTTGGTCTTGTTCTATAAGTCACACCTAGAATGTCATTGTTAAGGCTTCTAATGGGATAATTACTATTTGCATTAGTAAATATTAGCATAGGAGCTTCTATCATGGCCCAACGTCCTCCGGAGATGTTGACAACCATAGTCATGGAATCTCCATTTGAAACCACTTCAGCATATTTGACAGAAGTGTCTCCTCAAAATCCTAAAGTACAACCGTTGTCAATGTTGACAACGAAATGAGTTTCATCAATATTTTCTATGAGGTTTTCATCTAACAAACCAAATTGAAATCACCTTTGCATCAAACCCAAATGGTATGTTGTATGCACTTCAATCAATTGTTCTTTCTTTGCACTGCATGTCAATCTACCTCGTTGAGATAATAGAACAATATTGTGAACATCCATAAATTGTTGCATCCAACTATGATATATTTTTTCTGTAAGTAATATATCATCTTTCAAATCTCTAGATTAGTGTGTGCATATAGAGTCTTGAGCCAATAATATGCTAAGAGCCATGGTTGTTCAGCCGAACAACTTGACAACATGACGAACACGACGCCCAACATGTCTAGTAGACCCCCTTGTTTGTCTAATAAAGTCAACTTTAAGGTTGACTTTCAAATAAAGCACTTTCTATTTCCAATCTTGATAAATTTGAGTTTCATTTTATTGAAATGTCTCAATTTAATAATCACTTATTACATTCTAAATTATGGATTATAAATAAAAGGAGATTTCAAATTATCTCTACTACTGAGATAAGGTCTTATGCAACAAAATTGTCAAGTGTATGTGACACTCATCTTATATGACATATGATGTCAGACGAACAACTCAACACCCAAACCCCAAAATGCGTTCGACATAACAACCCTACTAAGAACTAGCTCAATTAACAAAATTGAAGAAAACTTGACTCCCATTTTTTTTAATTGTTCAAATGCATTAAGAAGTTTAGGGTAAAGCCACTGCACCCAATCAGAGTGTTTGTGGCCACACCCAGAAGCAGCCTTTGTATACAACCGCTTTTAAACTCCAAGACAACTTTTACTACAAGAAAGTGTCAAATTGGAATCTTCATCCATGTCATTGAAAAATTTGTCACACAGCTTCCACCATTGTGATGCTTTCATAAGGTTGGCACTTTTCTATCCTCGAAAGTGTTGTAGAAAAGCTCCAACTGTACATCTGCAAAGGCCTCTAAGACCATGCAATGCCCCATCTTCAATCATCCAAGCAATGACATTTTTGCATGTTGCAATAGTAGAAACTTGTTGCAATGCACGTGAAGTGCCAACATTTGGATCCGAGTTGTGAAGAGGCAGAGGAGATCGGTAGTGCACATTAACATTCATGGTAATAGAAGAAGAAAAATCCTTAAATGCAAAACAAAATTATAATTAGTGTTAGAATAATGCTTGAAAGAGATAAAGAAAACTCATAAAAAACACCTTGAAAACCAAATCTAACATTTCAAATCATCTCTAAAATATTCAAAACCACTGTAAATAACATATTTGGCTTTTAACCCCTAATGAACTAAAATTTTCTCACAAAGGTATGCTCCTTCAAAGTGTGTTGCCCTGTATTTCCATTAACCTAAGAAAAACTTTAAAATTAAATATCTCCTAAACCATGCGGTCAATTAATTTGAATTTTTTTAAGGTTCTCACTTTCATCATTAAATTCAATATCCTATGGTTACATTCTATCTGATCTCAAGAAAAAATGAGAAAAAAAATTGCTCAAGTTATTGGCAGTTTGGGCCCATTTTGAAATAACACATCCTTGGATCATTAGCAATTAAATGACCACCAATCAACAAGAAAAGCTAAAATAAGATAATCTATATATGATGATCAAGGGCTTGTCAATGGTCAAGATTTAATAGTACAATCTAGAATTAGTTAAATTCAAGCTTCATTGATGCATTGAATATTCTAATCAATATGCATTTACAAAGACAACAATGGGTTTATATTATCTCAAAGACTTATCTAAAGCTCGTGACCTTGTACCTACAATGACTTTAGACCAAGGCTATATTATGCATCAATCTCTCCTTTCTTTGGTTCAAAACTTTTCAAATTCATAACCATCGAGGTCTTGGGACAAGGAAAAAAATCTTCGATCTTGTAATTAATAAATACTGAAGACATCACATTGAATTCTCACCCTTTGGCATCACTCAAGGTTCATCAATATTAATTAAAAAATAATATGCAGACTTGCATGACCAAACCCTAAGTACTATGCAAGGGTAATGTCGTTGGTTAAGCCAACGCAATCTTCTTAAAAGAAATCTACTAAGCTCTCTCAACCATTTTGAGGTGTAATCCTTCTATCAATGTGTGATTCTTAGAGTTGTAGAAAAGAATGGAAAATAATTGAAGACATCTTGCTACATAAAGTTGATTGCCCACATTCACCACAAAGTGAAATGAAGTCAAACTCTAGAATACTAGAGATGGATCCTCAAAGTTCATTATTGGCCTCAACAATATTACTCCAATTTAGAACTCTAGTTAATTTTTGCATCAAGACAAATTGAAATGAAACTCACCATCTCTGTTTGCACTGAATTATATGGAATGAGGATTCAGTAAAAAAAGGTTGGACAACAATTGAAACTGTCATAATCTTTGTAACATTCATAACCAAGCCTCAAAACAAAATCCAGAGTCTTATAATGCACCTAATTTGACTATCAAATGGAATGTCATACCTATAGCAGGTGTGGGGGGTGAGTTTGGAATGAAAGTAATCTCAAACACTTAAATAACTATTCGAACTTCTTGAAGCATCCTTTTCAATAACCAATTCATGCAATTCCTTCTAGTGATGCTTAATGCCAACTTGCCGTCTTCTCAACAAATAAGCTTCTTGCAACTCATCAAATTGCAAATCACCAACAAACCATAAGCCACATTCTTGAATTATAGGTGATTCTAAATTATAAAATATCCATTAGAATAAAATATAAATGTCTTCGTACTTGAACAAGAGAACTAGAGAATTTGGCTAGAATTTGAATAGGTTATTTAAGATCGAGAGTGCAATGTGCAAGAAGACTTTTAATCCTCACAACATCTAAGTACTCACAAAGACAATTATGATGAGTAAAGGGACATTCTCACTTAGCCTTAGGTAGTTTGAAAGAGCAGTTGTAAGTGTTAGCAAAGTAGTGGTTGTTCACACCAATAGCAGTCATTAACTTCCGAACCTATATGGAGGTCGTGCTGGCAAAGGCAAAAGCATGGTATTAGTCGAAAAGTTGTTCTATTACTTCCTATTTCGGAACTATAACTATGGTGTTTCATAGGCACCGTTAATGAGGTGCCTTACGAAAGAACACGATTGCAATTTTTGCCACCAGGAGTCCAACTGTGGCACTTCAAATTCGTTATATTGAGACTTTTCGCAGATTTTGAGACATAATGCTAGTTATTGGAAAATTCATTTTAAAAATTAGGAATTGAAACCAAAAAATAAATAATGCTCAAATAGTGATCCTATAATGAAATTCTAAAATTTGGTGTTGTAACCTATTTATGAAAAAATACCAGTAAAGAGATAAAACAGTTTATCCTCGAGTCAAGGATAAAATTGAGACTATGAAAGGTCTCAATATAACGAATATGGCCTTACGTCCACTTTTTTTTATTGTAGAGCCTTTGATTCCTTCAAAGAACAACAACCAATAATACATGAATCCTTCCGAGTCATCGACACAAAAGTAGAACCCACCAGGCAGAGAAGCATCCAATTATTGGAAGCAAAATTCTAAACAAGCATCATTGGAAACCCCAATCTCCAACCCAGGAATGAACATGACAACAAATGTGGAAGCACAAGCATTCTACGGAAACTAAAGCATGACCAAGTTTCCTAATCCACAGCACTTCCTTTGTGAAAGAAGAAAATGGATGTCCATGACCAGCTCAATTCAAAGAAGCGAAGTTATTGAAGGAGAAAAATCCGGGGAGAGACGACGGAGAAAAATCAGACACCTCTGCCAAAACAATCAATCCGATGTTTTTGAAAAAACAATCCTTTGGTGTGACCACGCATTCTTTTCAAGCAATCTTAGCGGCCTTACTAGTAGATTTGAAAAAGTCAAGAAATGTGTACTACCATTGGTCTGAACAATGCGGCAATATGTAATGTTGCGAGACAAAAATTCGGAATCTATCGGGTTAGTATAAAATAGGTCTATAATAGTCTGGAATTTTTCAAAATTTCCAATACACAAATAGAATTAGAATTCTCTTAGCCTAAACATTGCATTAAGACTGAGAAAATGATCCAGGTGTTCCCTAAAAGGATCCACAATGGATTCAGATTCTTGAAACTCGGATAATGATAGCCTACGATCTAGAGTTCCGGTCTAGGTATCTAGGGAACTGTTATGGGTAAACAGTTTGCTTTTGGAATGGTTGATAGGATGACGGGTACTTAACTCCCGCCACTCCCATTTCTCTTCCCTCTTTCTTTCGCAGTAGTTCTGCGCTCGTATAGTTGAGTGAAAGAGTGGTGAATTAGTGATCGTTTTAGCTATTCAGTTAGTTCCGGTTTACAATGGTGAAGGGAGATATCCGTAAACCACTAGTTACGGCACGAATGGTCTATCCGACCATTTCGGAAAGGTTGAGGGACTGGTCATAGTTAGAAGACAACCTAAGCACGATAGGGTGTGTCAGCCTGTTCTTTAGGCCATGGACTGTAAAAAACGATTAGATGATTCAGGAGCTCATTGTAGGAGCTTCGAATCAATATGAATTGGCAGTGAGGGGGCGACCCGGAACCTGGACAGATGAAGTTTGGGCAAAGGTATATGGATTCCCCAAGAAGGGATCCGGATTAGTCTCCTGAACGGATATGTTCGTGGTAGGTAAGTTTAGGAATGCAGCCCATTCTAAGGAAGGGTACGCCATTATTGATTGTCTAGATGGGAGGAAAAAGCAGGTCTTAGACTTCCTTATCCCAATCTTGTATCCAGAAAAGCCTACTCGGGTTATAGTTAAGGTAGCCAATACCATTTTTGGTGCAATGGAGGGCAAACCAGTCAACTAGAGGAAAGTCATTGGAGTAGTGGTCTCCAAGCTTGCCGCCAATGTAGAAAAGGCTAAGACCAACCCAATCAGTCCTTACCTATTCCACCTCTACTACTATGCAAAACTTTTGAGTGATGCAGAGATGGTAGAATACAACACTGGATCCACAATCATGCATTATGGCCTCACAAACGAAGTAGAGGCGGAATAGCCGGCATTTGAAGAAGAGAAAGAGCCGGAAGAAGAGGAGCAACTCCTAGATTGGAGATGAAGGAAATCTACTGATCCGGCTTCACAAAGGAAACTCCTTGTCCTGGAGAAGGTTCCGGAGGAGTCAAAGGAAGACATTTCCGGATTCTTCAAGACCAGATTCAATTGGGTCTTGCAGGTGTAGGAGTACCATGGGAATTTGGTAGAACTTCTCAAGAGGATCAACAAGGAGTTGAAGGTCAAGCTAGAGGAGATACTCAATGCCGTGAAGAAACTTCTGAATCCGGAAGAGCTGGAATAGAAGGAGAAGTAGATTGAGAATCTGGAGAAGGAAAAGACTGACCTCCAATCCAAATTGAGTTGGGCAGAAGGAGAGTTAGCCACAGCGAAGCAGAGGGAGAAGGAAGCTCTACAGCTTGTCAAGAACCTATCTAATTTGGTGGATAAACCCGCGGAGTTCATCGTTGAGGCCTCCCTCATCCAAAACCGGCTAATAGAGGAAGGACATCTGACTAGATCCAAGGTAGTCCGGATCCTGGTCAACTTTTCATCAAAGATGGATTCAGTGCTGAAGGAGATGCACCAACTCTTAGGACGGATTGATCCAGATCGTGTCATGGGTTTTTCCCACTTTCCGAAAATCCATTTTGACACGGAAACTCCAGTGAAGTTAACGGCATCATTGCCACTTCCGTCAAAATCGGAAGTTCCTAGGGAGACTCTTCGACATTCAACAGAGCCTTCTCAACTCAGTTGGAAAAGACCATCTAAGGGAGTGTGAAGAGAGTTCTGGAGCCAGCCAAGCAACTAGATGTAGCACGAGAGTTGGTGCCACCAGAAGTTACCATCTCGCCACCGATTCCAACGATCAATCTTCCTAAGAAGGAAACACTTTAGACACCTAGGTTGCTTATTTGGAGTGACCTAGCGGACCGGATTGGAGGACTGAAGAATCTGACCCGGACTCATCCGGAAAGCTTTGAGCATATGCAACAGCCTCAACCAAAGCAAGAGAGGACCACCATCGTGCTGGATGAGACCTCTTCAGGAGAAGAAGAAGATGAGAGGGAGATCACTGAGATTGAGAAATTTGAAGAAGAAGAGTATCAAACCGGATCCGAAGAGGAAGAAGAAGAGGAGGACATGGAAAAGGAAGACTCACCTCCGGAAATCCGGAAGATCCAAACCCGGGCAGTGTTGAAGACGACTCCGGTGAAGGCAACTCCGAAAGCAACTCCGAGGGCATCCATTCGGGCACCAGTAAGTCAAGGTGGGAGTAATCAGAAGAAGGTGCGGAAGGCGAAGTAGTTGGGATTGCAGTTAGTTAGGATTTGAATTTTGAATTTGATCCGAGTTTCCAGGCATGGGCCCGGGTTCCGGATTTGTAAGATCTGACTTTCCAAGTTTCTCGAGAAGTCTGTGATTGGTCACCTAGATTTCTCGGTGGCTTTTTGGCTTTGGGTTTTTAAGTGAGGGGCAAGTTTATTGCCCTCTCATTCCATCCTAGCGCTTGTAGTTGGTATCTTGTCATCCTTTCTTTAATCTAAGCCACCAAGTAGACATTTAGGAATTAATTTGTCGTATATCCATCTTTTCTGTGTTTTCTTATGAAAGCGTTGAAGTATAAAAGATAGGAGGAGGAAAGGAAGAATCCGGATCTAAGGTGACTAGATCTGATTAGGGAGGGAACATTTGTGATGCAGTTTAGACTTGTAAATAAGGTCTTGCGCACAGTGCCTTTAAAACACTGGAACGGAAATCCGACAAGGAGTGGCGTGGGTGCAAGTCCGAAATACCAGCGAAGGTTCCATGCAGAGATAAGAAACTGCCAGTGGAAAGTCCCCATCCTACTCTTCCGAAGGTCTGCCAAATCCTAGGATCAATCTAGTGAACAACTAACAATCCCCCATCAATTCCAGTTTTTGCTGATCTGTCATTGTAGTGGAAAGGACTTATTATGGCTCTGAGTGACCTACCTTCCGTATTGACCATTCGGAAAGTTGTGAGAGTGCTTCTTGATTTGATCTAGTACAACATTTGGTCTAAGAGTGTTTTGTGTAGTTTAGAGAGAGAAGAGAGTGTGAGGAATATGAGTGGTGAGTTCGTACCCCTCTACCAGATCAAAGGCGGACCCTCTAAGGATAAAACAAAGGCACCCTAAACCAGTGTGGGTGTGAAAAGAGACAGATCCGGATTCCGGAAAAGAGAGGATCTAGATTGGATTCTGAAAAGATAGAGATCCGGAAGAGAGAAAGGAAGTGGAAAGAGTGCTTAAGTTGGCAAAACAGATAATCTTAGCTTGTAGCAATAGTCTAGAATCCCCAAGAACGATATTTCGAGTCATTTTACAACATTTTGGTGTTGTAACGATACTTACGCTCTACTACGCTTACGACATGTAACTTGGTACAATGCAGGTGCCTCGCTATCACTACAAGGGAAATTGTGTCCTATATGACAAAAAATTGACAAAAGTTTGTCAATTGCTTTGTCAATGGGAACCTATAGATTCGTTCAATAATTTGACAAAATTCTATCAATTATTTTGTAATTTTGCTAGAATTTTTGTATACTTCTATTCCTTGATACCCCCCTTTTTTAGTTGTAGCATTGCCATGCTAGCATGATGGCCTAATCAATGATTACAAGTGTCTTTATTTTTTGTAAATGACAAAATATCAAAATTGAAATTGCTTTAAAATTGAACCTTCATATGTTAAATGAAAATGCAATACAGACAACCAATTGCCATCTTGAAATTGCACTTCATGAACCATTTTGTGGATCTGGAGAGAGAAGAGAGCTCTATATATACACAAGGGGTGGTAGGAGGTAGATCAACCCATATGGGATATGTCATTTAGAAATTGCAAGAGCTCAACTACTCATAGTTAAGTTTGAAATTTGATTTGTATTAAAATTAGAATTTCAGACCTCATTTAGGCATAGTAAAATAACTTTTCAAGAAAAACTTTGAACTAAAAAAAGTTGGAAAATCAATTCAAGTTTCATTTCCAAAAATCCGTTTGATATTTTGATCCTCCAATCAAAAGTTATGGACAAATTTCAAAGGGGCCATGGAAGGGAATTTGTTTTTGACCTTTTCAAACATCTTCTCTGAAATTTGTCCATAACTTTTGATTGGAGGAACAAAACATAAAACGGATTTTTGGACATGAAACTTGAATTGATTTTCCAACTTTTTTTAGTTCGAAATTTTTTTTGAAAAGTTATTCTACTATGCCTAAATGAGGTCTGAAATTCTAGTTTTAATGCAATTCTTCTTTTAAACTTAACTATGAGTGATTGAACTCATGCAACTTCTAAATTACATATCTCATATGGGTTGTTCTACCTCCTACCATTCCATCTATATATGGAGATCTTGACTTCTATACATAACTCAAGCTAAGATATGTATGGTAATGGATGAAAAGGTAAATGTATAAAGAATCTAATGAAATCTTTCTGTTTTAGGCAAATAAGGAGAAGAGAATCAAGCATCAACTACAAATTTAACAACTATGTGACAAAAAATTGACAAGTTCTTACAAATTGACAAAATGAGGTAGCAATAATATGGCTATTGTCATTTCGGACAATTCTTTGTCAAAAACTTGTCATCTTGGACTACATTTCCTTATAGTGTATTAACCCTCTCATTGTATGAATGGGCGTTCCTAGAAAACAATGCAAAATTCTTATTTTTTTAAATCATTGCTCCATACAGCCAAGTGAGAACGCACTTTAATTTTGAAAAAATTAACATAGGAAAGAAAATATACCTAAGCTAATACTCTACACTCCTTAGCTACTTTGTATATACCTACAGGGTTGCAGATTCACCACGGTTGAACATTTTGTCAAGTAATACATGTCAGCCAAGTGTGCAAGGACCATGATTTAAATCAAGACTGCAAGCTCACCAAGAGCAAAGGGAAAAAAATTAATAAAGCAAAATGGATCACATGCCAAACCTTATTAAGCAAGCAATTTTGCAAGTTCATTAAATTTATCTGGCAAAGAAAAGCTTCAATTTCAAAGAAAGGCTTTGAGAGGGTGGAAGGCGGACACAAAGGATGGCCTAGCAAGGTTAGGGAGGCAAAGAGAAACGACGGCAAGGGAAGTTCAGGGAGGAGGATAGAAAAGGTGGCGGTCAGGGAGGTGGAGAAAAAGGACGGTGAAGGGAGGGTGAACCCTAAACACTAAATACAAACTATTTGATATTTAGAGTGGGTGGGGTAAAAGTAAACATAATACTATTAGTAACATAACACTAAATATCATTATTAGTGTACTATGACTGCGGCCACCTCTACCATAGTTGTCGTGCCCCTTAGTGACACTTACCACTTTAAGTTCCCTTCCAATGCTTCTCAAGCACTTGATACTTTAGTGGCACCAAGGGTCACGCTCTTCTAACACTACACATGCCACGCACATCCAATGTTAGTCCCCAATTCCAACTCTTTGTGCTAAGTCCCAATTACCAAGACTACTAGCATACACACACACACCCATCATGACACTGGGGCATGTTACTTGGTAACATGGGGCGGAACTTCCATCTTATTGTGCAAGGATCCATGGTGACACTACTCACCACGGTCCTAACGCCCTTGAGTGTAACCCCAATTCCATACTAGGCTCCTTGTATATTTGTTACTTTTCACTTCATCACTAATCGGGACTCACCATTCGAGACACCTCACATAACCTAATAAAGAGTGGGACTCCACCCAACCGGTGCCACGGGACACACCCAAGTGTCCCATGGTGCCTTGGAGTGGTGGTGATCCCACACCACCAATCTTGAGTCACCGGGACTCACCAAGGCTCCAAGAGGGAGTGAGGAGGGAGACCAACGCCTCCTATAGTACTTTATGTGGGATTCGGCAGGCGCCCCCCCCCCTTTCTATGTCAAGGGGGACTCCCAAACACCCTTTGGTTTTGGAAGACCACCCCGTTTCTCCCGATTCGCGCTAGTTTGGGACTCCCGAACTTCCACCCGGCATAACTTTGCGGTCCGGGATCCAAATTGCACATGCGAACCCATTTTCGACATCTAGGCGACACGTAGATGCTGATGGACTACTCACTTGCTCCATTAGGATAAGTACTCGCAAAGTTATCGCCCTCCAAAGATTCGGGACACTCTTGGCGCGACCAGGGCACTCCCGGCGCGACCGGAACACCCCCAACTTTGAACGCCCATAACTTTTGACTCGCAAGTCCAAATCACGCGTTCTTAGGACGGATAGAAGCGTCTTCTCAAGACCTTTCCAAGCATGTATCACACGCCCCCAAATTCGTCTGGATCAGAGCGCTACATTGCTCTGATCGCTCGGGACTCTTAGTCCCCTAATCTCATCTCTTGCAAGGCTTGGGGAGTCACCCCCAATGTCCCCCTTGCTCACCAAGGTGACACGGGCACGCCTTGTGATGAGGGTCGTGACAATAGTGAAGTTAATTATATGGAATTCCAAAATTTGCAATAAGATTAGGTAGTTGTTTGATGAATTGATTTCCGTTTGACACATTCTTGAGGTCATTTTATCAACTTCGATCATCAGGAACCACCGGTTGGAGAGATGCTACTAAAAATGAGTATGGTAGAACCACTTGTAGTCAACTACTTAGCCCCAAAAATCTTGAACAATGTTTTTTTCATAGCATAGCTATTTTGGTCAGCTTACTACGAGCGGAATTTTTCAATTTTTTTCTTTGAAATTTCCACACATTATGTGGTCGAAGAGTAGCTTGAAGGCCCTACAATTTTCATAACTTTTTACTACATAGTTAAAAATTATTGTATAATATGTAGTTTCTTTCCCAACTCAGGTAGCCTGTACAAGGGTTGTTCTATTGAACACATTTTTGGGTTCTGGTGTCAAGCTATTCATCTAACGTCACATGTCGTATAAGACAAGTGTCGCATACACTAGACAATTTTGTCACATAAGGCCTTATTCTAGCAGCAGAGACAATTTGAAATCTCCCTTTATTTGTGATTCATAATTTTGAATGTAATAAGTGATTATTAAATTGAGACACTTCAATAAAATGAAACTCAAATATGTCAAGATTGGAAATAGATAGTGCTTTATTTGAAAGTCAACCTTAAAGTTGACTTTATTAGACAAACAAGGGGGTCTACTAGAAGTGTTGGACGTCGTGTTTGTTGTGTTGTTGAGTTGTTCAGCCGAACAACCATGGACCGTACAGATAAATAAAAACATTTTTTTCAAAAATAAAAATTGGAAATTCGTTTTCTAGATTTATATATATGTGGAATGCTTTGAATCATTCTATTTTGATTAATAAGATGAAAGTTATGAAGAGTTTTGATTTGCAAGCAACTGTGGATTCTCTATTCTAAAACAAACTTTGAAATCCTTTATTTAACTCAAATTTCCATATTTTTTGAAAAAAATAAAATCATAGGATGTCAATTGTTTATTACAACATTACAACCATTGGGATTGGCATTTTTCAATTCTATCACTTAATTCTTAACAATTTTGTATTTTCAATGATTCTCTACTTCTTTCTACTTAATATTTTTTTCCTATACATTGGGTGATTGCAAGAAACACTTGCCGTCCTATTTCTTGTCTTCTTGCCCTTAGACAAGCATTTTTGAGCTCATAACTTTGGCATTCTTAGTCTGTTTGGTGTAAAGTTTGAAAGGAAGGTAGATTTGGCAATTTCAAACATACAGTAATTTTTTTAAATTAAAAAAAAAATTATTTTACTATTTTTAACCTGCCCCCAATTGGATGTCTATTTTGACCATTTTGGGGGGAGGGGGGTAGTAGTATTTTCAACCCAAAAATGCAAATAGGAAGCCACAAATTGGATATGTTGGAGGTGTACTATCTTTTGAAGGACTATCACAGAGTTTTTGTGAAAATAGCAACATGTTGGTTGCACACATGGGGTCAAAGTGACCTTTCCTTGTGAGAAGGCTACAAAGAGGGAAAAAATTTCCTACATGAATTCTTTGGTGCAATGAGAGCGCAATCTTCTCTCACAAAATGGATTTTGGTACGGAATTTTTTGGAATTTTTTTTAATTACTAAAAATGAAAAGGTCCACAAACCCCTTTTTTGCTATTTTTTGCTCCTAGTGGCTTCTGTAGTACTCTAAAGTAGTCTTTAGTATTGCATAGTATTGAACATATAGTTTAGATCTATAGGCACCCTAAATCGACGATTCAAATTTGTAGTTAGACTATTGATACACAAAATTGATAGTTCTACATAGTACTACCAATTTTAAGGCTAGAAACTACATTTTTGATACGAAAATGTGAAGTGTTTCTTGCAATCACCCTATTGAACAATTCCAAATGATTTGAATTTTTTCAAGCATACAATCAACTTGCCCTGAAAAATGAAACCAAAGAGGCATGTCCATTTTGGACATTTTTTCATAAAAATGTGACCTTGTGAAGTGCAGTTGCCTGTCTTTTCATAAGGACAAAAAAAGATATTTGTCAAGTCCAACGGCCAACGCTAATATCTTGCAATGTCACGACCCTCATCACAAGGCGTACCCGTGCCACCTTGGTGAGCAAGGGGGACATTGGGGGTGACTCCCCAAGCCTTGCAAGAGATGAGATGGGGGGGACTAGGAGTCCCGAGCGATCAGAGCAATGTAGCGCTCTGATCTAGACGAATTTGGGGGCGTGTGATACATGCTTGGAAAGGTCTTGAGAAGACGCTTCTAGCCATCTTAAGAACGCGTGATTTGGACTTGCGAGTCAAAAGTTATGGGCGTTCAAAGTTGGGGGTGTCCCGGTCGCGCCGGGAGTGTCCCGAATCTTTGGAGGGCAATAACTTTGCGAGTACTTATCCGAATGGAGCAAGTGAGTAGTCCATCGGCATCTACGTGTCGCGTAGATGTCGAAAATGGGGTCGCATGTGCAATTTGGATTTCGGACCGCAAAGTTATGCCGGGTGGAAGTTCGGAAGTCCCAAACTAGTGCGAATCGGGAGAAACGGGGTGGTCTTCCAAAACCAAAGGGTGTTTGGAAGTCCCCCTTGACATACAAGGGGGGGGCTGCCAAATCCCGCAAAGAGTACTACGAGGAGGGGTGGTCTCCCTCCTCACTCCGAGATGGTGCCATGGTGAGTTTAAGTGCCCCCAAGTAGTGAGGTTAGTGTTGGAGCTTCACCACCACTTGTGTGTTACCATGGAGTGCTTGTGCACTCCTTGATACCGGTTGGGTGGTGTCCCACTCCACACTAGGCCATGGTGTGAGTCACGTTTGGTGAGTCCCGATTAGTAAGTCCCGAAATGAGTTGGGTTGGGCCTAGTGGGGAGTTGGGTCCCATTCAAGGGTGGTTAGCACCGGTGGGAGTAGTGCCTCACCGAGTGCTTGGACATCAATGGAAGTTCCGCCCCATGTCATTTGATGACATGCCCGGTGTCTTGTGGGAGTTAAATATTGGAAGGAAAGGATTGGGAGTCATGAAGGAATGGGGAACCCCATGACTTGAGTTGGAACCTAACATTGTGGGTGCGTAGCATGTCCAGTGTTAGGAGAGCGTGAACCTTGGTGGCATTGAGGTGTTAAGTGTTTGGAAAGTGAGCTTAAGGTGGTAAGTGTCACCAAGGGGCGCGACATGCAATCTACATGGTGGAAATTTTTGAAATTTTTTCCAAATTTTCTCAAACTAGTGTACTACACGATCCTATGGTTAAATGTATTTAACCCCTAAATGCCCAAGGCCTGTTTAGAGCTTCTTGAAATTTGCTCTAAATTGAACAAAAAGTCAACATTTTCATAAGTTGTACCAATTTCTTTTGAATTGTAACCGTACAAATTCAAACTAGACATGTTAGAAATCAAACAGGAGAAAAAAACATAACAATGTCACTTACAGATTGAAAGATTATATTGTTTGATCATGAGGGTGTAAAAACTGTGAAATTTTTTCAATTCACTTTTTGCATGTCAACTCTAAAAAGTTGGTCACTAAAAAAATTTGAGGTTGTAGGGCCTAGCATGCACAACCCCAATCAATTTACGGTTTTTCAAAATCTATTCTACAATTTTTTTAAATGAATTTCTAATGTGATTTTTCCTCCAAGATCTAGTGTATTTGAGGCTCATTTCCAAGAGCCCTCAACACTACGGGAAGTCCAGATTGTAATGGACATCTTTGCATAAAATCTTGAATAGAAAAATCATAATCCATTATTTTTAAAATCAACTTTTTGATCTTAAAACTAGACTTCAAAAAGAATTCTCCAAAAATATAAACTAATAATAATAGCAATTTGGTTGGGTTTTACTAAACTTCAAAGTTTTCAAAATACCAAAATCTGGTGCCTTGGGCATTTAGGGGTTAAGAATGTTTTTATTCTAAAATTTGATAATTGTACTAGAAATGGTAGTTTGGGAGCATTTATGGTGAAAACATAGTCAAAAACTCTTAGGAGTCAAGTGATTCTACACATTTTTTGGACAATGTAAGGCAAATTTTTCTACCATATAGGAAAATAGAAATCACAACGATTGCAATTTTTTTGGTAATTTTATGCCTTGAATTGAAACTACTATGAGTTTGAGAAACCAAAATTCAAAAGTTGGTCTACATCCATGCCCATTAAAAGAGATTTTGGGGCAAAAGAAGCCTACAAGTTCCCCAAAGTTCTTGGACTTTAGGAACTTGCTACATCAATGATCTGATGTGGTTGAGACCAAGCCATGTCAGAGAATATTAATTAATTCATTCATATTTTTGAAAAAATTTAATCAATTTTCAGTTTTTTAACACTTTTTGAAATTTTAAAAAAAAATTCATTTTTATTTAAAATGAAATTTTTTTGATAGCAATGGTTTGTTTAGAGTTCTTGAATAGCAAGGGTAACACCCTTGAAACGGCCCTCCCTTGCCCTCAGATTCCCCCAATGTAATGCAAAAAATCTTCCATAACTACTCATTCAAAGACTACTTATTTTCTCAAAACCAAGGACATGTGTCACAACACTAATGTTTAGAAGATGGTTGGAAACCAAGAACTGAGAGCAGCCCCATGACAGATTCACCAAGACTACACACCAAATGCTAGTTCAAGGTGTAGTTTTGGAGATTAGGCCATGTCTACTCCTCCTCGTCCCCATGATGCATGCACCAAGTAGAAACACTTAGTGAGGTATATAATACTAGTTAATTTCATTTCTTAGGAATCAAACAATGAAAACTTGGATTTCAATCCATACAGAATTATGTATTTTAAACCACTTAGCATTGCTCCAAAATCATCTCGAATTTATATCATGATCCTCTGTGAGAATAGAAGCTCACTATATACACATGGGTGGTAGGAGGTAGAACAACCCATGTGGGATATGTAAATTAAAACTACTAGGAGCTCAACCGCTCACAATTTAATCAAAGTAGGACGTGTGTTGGAAGTAGAATTTTAGACCTCATTTAGGCATAGTAGAATAAATTTTTCCAAAAAAATTGATAAATTAAGTTAAATTTTACCTCCAAAAATCCATATGAGGTTTCAATCCTCCAATTAAAAGTAATAGACAAAATTTAGAAAAGATGTTTAAAAATGTCAAAAAAAAATTCCCTTCCAACCCCTCTCTTGAATTTTGTCCATCACTTTTGATTAGAGGCTTAAAACCTCAAACGGATTTGGGAGGTGAAATTTAACTTGATTTACCAAATTTTTTTAGGTTCAAAGCTTTTGGAAATGTTATTCTACTATGCCTAAATGAGGTATGAAATTCTACTTCAAACACCATTCTTAAGTTTGGACAATGAACAGTCAAGCTTTCATCTTCAAATTATCCCATATTCTTTGAAGGTTCATCATGGACAATTGATTTCACTATAAAAACCACCTCTCCACTATAGCTTCTCACCAAAAGCACTTGAAGAAATTCCTTCACATGTCCAACTAGATTTTTCTTCAAGGAAAATTAACCAAATTAGTTGGTACTAGTTATGTAGAAATTTTTCTTTGAGTAGCTCACCAAGTCATCAACCCCAACCATTGACCTTGTTGAATACCTTTAATTATTGCCATTCAATGTTCTGATATGCAATTGAGACCTCGGAACATGGGCCAAAGGACTATAGCGAGCCATGTTGGAAGTGCACTAGTTGCAAGTGCCCTCACCAAAATCTAGCAAGAATGGTTATTTTTCTGTGTGTGGCGCACTTGTTGTGGGGCCCTCCTACAGCTAGGGCTCACCCAATGAGTGTTTTGAGCTTGCTCAATGTGCTACCATCGGGCTTCTCTAATGGTTAGAAATCAACCAATCATAGCGTCTTTTGAATTTTCCAATACCTATAGATTGCCTATGGGGTCCTAGTCGGAAATGGGTGGAATTACTACCATACTAGACTCACATATGAGTTCATTAAACTTCATTAGTGTAGACAATCGGTTGTTACTAAATGGAATATCTAATTTGGGATAACAGATTGGTCCTACAAATTAATTGAATGATTGGGTCCTCCTTGGATTTCAAGCTATGGAGGCGTCGATTCAACAATTAGGCACTATCATTGTTGTAAAAAAATCCTAAAAGGTTGCTAAGGTAAGAGGCTGATAAATTGAGCATCTAAAGGATAATGTACCTTTGTAGGAAAATCAATAGAGCGTAGCATTTTTCACGTATTTTTGGTAGAAAGATAAAAGGTAAATAGTTCATTGACAATTTAAATCATAATTTTTTTAACTTAGAATGAATTAACTATAAATTTTCAAAGTGAAAGGTGCATATGTAGCTATTGGTGCTCATAGACTGGACCAATCTTAATCAAAATTAGTCTTTGAATGAGCACTTCAAACTTAGGAAGTTTCTATAATTCTGGCTCTTAGAGAATGATCTACATCATACTTTCATTTATTTTAGCCTTACATGAATGTATATTTTTCTCAAAGGGATTTAAGAACACAAAGAAAAAGGAAAAAAGGAAAATTGAAAGAATTGTAATCCATTTTTTAAACTCTTTGCACTATTCATAATAGTTCTATTGTAAGATTGTAAATGCCCACTCACAATTCAAGCCTCCTACCTTAGTGTTCATAACAGTTATGACCAATTGTAGAAATAAAGTATTGTCTTTACTATGAGCGTATAATTGCCCACCCTTGGCAACTACACGAGCACAACCAAGTTTCTGTACTTTGGATGGTGAACTCCTACTTCAATAGGTGCTTAATGTTAGTCCACTATGCCTTCCAAGCAATGGATCTTCTCTAAGCCTCCTACTTCCTACAATTCATCGTAAAATCCAAACTATCCTATCGTAGAGTTAATGCCTTAATTCCTTGACCGTTGGGACTAAACTAAAAGAGGACTAAGACTACTACTTCTATCTTGGGGATTGGTTCTTTTTGGATGTTAAACTTTGACTTGTCCCCAAAGGTTTTGGGGACTAAACTTTAGAAGTGAGTAATGCTTAGGATTGAAGCTCTACCGTCGATTTGGATTTAACACCAAATCTAGGATTTTGAGGCACCTAAGGTCTCAAAGGCTCCGCCATTAGATAGGACCTTTAACACACAATGTAGGACTCTAAAAACCTAAGGCTCATGCAAGACAATGACAAGCTAGACCTAGTGACCACATAAAATGGGGCAAAAGGGGACCCCAAGACCTCCTTCTACTTGCAACAACTACCTAAAATAGGGCAAGAGGTAGCAAAGAAGGCAAGAACTACTAAAGAGAGTTTGGTTCCAACCTAAATCTCTCCAAATGACAACGAGAGACCACCAAGGAGAGCAAGACTACTAAGAGAGAGTTTGGTTCCAATCCAAACCTCTCCAAATGACAACAAAAGATCACTATGAGAGCAAAAACTACTAAGAGAGTTTGGTTCCAATCCAAACCTCTCCAAATGACAACAAAGGACTACTACGAGAACAAGAGTTACAAAAGAAAACAAGAGAGAGCCACAAGAAAACTACACCACCAAAGTTTCAATAAGTGACCTCAACGGACCCAAGTATAATGATGCATAAAAATGGGGGTGTTTGAGGAGAGAAGGGCGCCCCCTTTTATAGAAGGATGGGCACCCTTGCTCCCCCCAAGATTACAAACTGAGGAACTCCGTTACCAACAAAGGAAACTCTAAAAATCTAATTTTCTTACAAGAATTTGTCCCACGTGAGATGTTGACCATTCTAGGATTGTCTTGGGATTTCCTTCATGTACGAGGGCATTGACAACTAGTCTCCCCTTCATACATGTTGAGGACCTTGTTCTCGAGCGTGGGAACTTTATGCAAACTTAAACTTTTTACAATTTTCCAATCTACATAAGATGACTATCTAGGATTGTCTTGGGATTTCCCTCACGTGTGGAGGTGTTGACAACTAAGTCTCTTCCCCACATGTGTCGGGAACCTCGTTCCCAAGCATGGGAACCTCCTTCCAATTCTCCAAGATTTAGACTTTAATTGGACGTTGACTTCTCCGGTTGACTATTGTCCACTTCTAACTTTTGGAGTTTAACTCCACTTGGCAAACAGATTGCATTGTTGGCTCTAGAAGGCCATTTGTAGTGTGAAGAAACTCCCCTCCCCCTTTTTCGTCGCAAAAAACCCATTGAAACCCAATGCCATCCACATCAAAAAGGCTTAAAGATTTAACTTGTTAGTGTTGCCTTTTTTGAGCAAAGTGAGTGGACAAGGTGATTTGGAAGGTCCAAGGGGGTAAGGAAAGACCTTTCATTGACTACGTTCCAGACTCATACACTCCCAAGATACCAGTCAAACCCCCGCCCACATTGCCACGTCGTTAAATCCAGAGGGAATCTTCAGGTCCAAGCATCTCCTACTATCAAAATGTCACGAAACTTGTCGGGGAGCCTTATTAACATAAAAAAATCTAACCTAATTTTTAGTGAGATTTTACCGCCCTCTGGGGAATTTCCATAAATTTTCCGTAGTGGATTTTGGTGGTTGACCGTTTGGAAAGAATATTTTTGCAAGTTAGAAAATTCCAAGACTTTTTGTGGGACCTCTTAGGGAGTCCCACAATGGTCGTGAAAACTTATATTCTTACTTTGCACATGTAGGGATGGGAAGGATAAATCCTACCCTCTGCTAATTACGTGGGAATAGGGAATCTTTCATATATGAGGAAATCTTGGCGAAGGGATTTCGCTTTCGATCCCCTAGCACACTCTATACTCCAATTCCACGCTCAAGACTTGTAGATTCCTCTACAAGCCAATTTTGGTATCGAAACTCGTGCAATGCTAACAATTGGACTCGATGGTTTCAATGGTAGGATGGAAAAACAAGACCTACTTAGGGATCTCATGGGGCTCCTCTCAGCACAATTCTTAGCTGGTTGGGGTTACTATTTAGTAGGTTCGCCATAGTAGAGCAACTACACTCAAATCTACTAACTTCCATCGTTTGTGATTCTAACCTATATACAAGTAGACATCTAAGGGGCAACTGAACCTAAAACCCTAAAAGCAACTACATACCTAATTTGGCATGTCACAACCTATTTTGTCCTTAGGATCTTTTTTGGACTTTTCACATCTAATTACCCTCTAATCTACGCTAAGCGTAAAAAGAAAAAACTATGAGTCCCAAGTGACGAATTAGGAGCTTACACTTACATATGTTTTTTTACTTAAAGACGTCGAGCCTAAGTATTTAATTGCAAAAGAACATAACATTCATAGGTCTCAAAAGAATTGTAGACATCCCAAAAATGAAACACTGACAAAAATGAATTTTCCCTCATATAGAACCCATATATTAGAACCCCTTTCCTTTGTTTTCCTAGTTTTTGATATCAAGGTTCGCTTCAAATTAAGAATGAACCTTGTATGTCTAATGTCAATTTCATTAAATTGGCAATATTCCACAAACTAAAAATTTTGACATATCTCTTTATAATAAGTCTAACTTCACGACAAAAATTGGGATGAATGTTGATTTTGGTTTCAAGATTCATGGCTTGAACCACCCCAAAGTAATGGAATACCACTAATTTAATGAAGTTTATGTCAAGAATGTTATGAATGTTTTACTAAAGTATGAGGTGGCCTAACTTCCTTGACTCACACAAAGATAGTTCTTAGCAACATTCGCGAAGTTTTTGGGATTTTACCAACTGTTTTCCTTCAATTCCCAAGTTGAATTGGTTTTTGAAGTACAACGTCCAGTTATTTTTAATTTTTCCCATTCAAAATCGAATTTTTTGTTTTTTTTCCACCAGTTTTTAGCTGATGTTTTCAAATTGCAACTTGTTTTATAAACAATTCCACCGACTAACTTTGAATTAGCCACCAATTCTTCCTGGACTTTGGTTCTTAGTTTCTTTGTTCACAATAGTACTTTGGAGACCCATCCTATATGGTATACAATACCAAGTTCTATCTAACATGTAAATAAAATGCATTAGAAAATTGTAGATGAGTGCATCACATCTTATTAGAGTGGGGCCAAACCACCAAACAAAAAAAGGGAGACTAAATTATTTGTTGGGTTTCTCATTCTAATGGTAGTGTTGGATCACTTGGAAGTTATTGGATATTTTGAATTCAAATTGGGAATCTTAAACTCATAAGGATTCTATTGAGATCCTTGTAGATGATTTTTGCATGCAAAGTAGAAGGGGTAAGGTTAGTTTTTGTATGCACAAAATAAGGCAATAATAACCTCATTCACGAGGAGACTTTTTGGACTTCAATACTTCACTACTAATTATCCACCACTCCCCATATTCAACAACTTTTTTGTGAATCCTCTCCATATTGCCTCTACTTATAGTATAATTAGAAATTTTCATATTTCTATAGTTCAAAAATTCAATTGATTTTTTAAATTTTAGTTTCATTACTTCACCAATGCACTAGCATATAGTAACCACATGAACTCCCCTATCATGAGGACCCACCAACTAACTACTAACTAACAAATAGTATTTGCTTAGACCCTACCCAAAGAATATTGCATCCAGGCATGCTGAGCAAGGCAAGATATTGGACGTGGTCTACTTGAACTTCCTAGTCAGTATATTCGTTTGTTGCCCAAGTGACAACAAATACTTGCCATAACATAACATTCAGTAGCTTGAGAAGAGGCTGCCTTTTCCTCCCTTCAACTATGATCCATGGAATTCATCCAATATTTCAGAAGAGATAGAAACTAGGGTGGTAGGAGTGGCGAGCTCATTATAATCTAATCCCTGTGTGTGAAGCTCTTCTACGAAATTGACCAACGTTTCTGACAGTTTGGCAAACCGGCATTTTATTGCAAAGAAGCTTGATAATAATTTTGTGATGGGATTGAGCCCAAATTAACATCATAAGTGTGCTACAATTGTTTTAGCATAACTGAATCTATTTTCAATTCAGTTAATCATTTAGTTTTCTGATTTTTTTTCTTAAACAACTGAAATGAAAAGGAAATTATGCATCCTTAATCATTCAGTTTGGAAACAGTTGCTGAGCATGCCAAATTTTACTTTGTTATTTCTGTTTCTACTGTTTTTCCATTGTAGAGAAACTTTTATAAAAGAAAAAGAGAATTTCCAACGTCTACAACCATGGTGTTCTTAGTTAGCACTTTGAATGATTCATTGGGGAAAATAATTAGTTGATATCTTTTACTTGTATGAAAATCACGAAATATTAACCACATAAAATCTAATTGAATCTTTTTTGCATTTTTGTACTTTTATGCTTATACCTTTATGAAACTAATTGTCTAATAAGACTTTCAATTATAGCTTCGAATGCCAACAACGTATATTTGGATTAATATTAAAAATAATGTAAGTGATCAAAGGAGTGAAACAGAGCACCTCTTATGGATATTTAAGACCTCTATACTCACAAAATTAATAAGAATGGTAGACCAACATTGAATGCTTACTCACCATCACTATTGATTGGTTCAAAACTTGATGAACAACATGTATAAATCTTACTTAGGTAGAGGTCCCCTGAAGCAATTTGAGAGGTTAGACCTTCAACATAGCTTTCAATAAATTTTTGTAAAGAGATAAAAGAGAAACAAAATCTAATCAAAGTTCAATGAATTTGTTTTCTATGATTTTTCAAAGCTTGCAAACATAAACAACTACATTGGTTTATAGATGGAGGGGAAAAAACTTTACTTCTATCTTTTGTTTTATGTCTTTTGTAGAATTTCACAATGTGTCTATTATTCTCAAATTTTTTCTCACACTCTTAAACTAAGGTATAAAGTTTGGTTCAAAAGCCAAATTGTTTATACACAAGAGAGAATTTAAATAATAAACTCTATGAAATTGTGCTTCTACCAAATTGATTCATCTAAAATCATTCATATATCTAACACCATGAAGTGTCTATCTCATGGCTACTTTTGAAGAGCCAAGATTGTTTGAGAACCCTCTATTGTACTTTGGTCAAGTAGAAGTAAGTTACATATACTAAAAATATAACATCTTGTAATTAGTAATAAAAATTTGATATTCTGGAGAGTCATTGTAATTTCTTTTAAACTCTAATATAATTGTTTTGAAGCTTGAGACAAGCAACCTTTTTAGTGTGGCACTCAAGGAAAAATAATTCCATTGAGGGTATTGTAGGTAGTTTAACCCTCAAGTTCTAAGTATCCCCCTCAAGGAAATGGGCAAAATTTGGGTAGGTTCTTGTGTTCTCAATTTTTGCTGTGATTTTTTGAAACTTTTTTTGAAGATAGGAAAGGACATTAGCTTATTGGAAATATAATTTTCATTCCAATTGTCGCTTGGACCAAAAGTTATGCCACCCTAAGCCTAAAATATTGATCTTCAAACAATACAAAAATTTCACAAAAATGAAAGTAAAATTTTAAAATTTTAATTTCTCATAGAGAATACTTTTGTCTACTTGGAATAATTTGATTCATTATATCTGGACTAGTAAATGAGAAAGTTATGGAAAATCTTAGTTTTCAAGCAATCCAAGCATCTTTTTGAAAAACTAACATATGGGATTCATTTCTAAAATACAATTTTGGTAATTTTGACAAAAGGGTCAAATTTGCTTACTAGAACAACTTCACTGATGCGATTATTGTGTTTCAATTCTGTCTTACATCTATTAAAGATTTCAGATTTTCTTTATCCTTACACCTACTTCTACATAATAAATTTTGAGGGAATGAAACTAACATTTTTTTTATAAAAATAAAATTCCTATGCTCTCGACTTAGTTCTTCAACACAATAAAATTTTAATTTAGAATCTGTAGTCCAAAAATGTCAAGTTTAAGAGATTCAAAGTAACCAATCTAAATCATAGAAGGTGCCAAAAATATATATTTTTTACTTTGAACAAAAATATCTTACAATCCATGTGGTTGAAGTTTCTGAAATTTCTACCAAATATTCTTATACTTGTCTAGTATAAGATCCCATGGTTAAATATTAAAAAAAGAAAAAGAAAAAAAGAAAAAATTCTACACCTTGCAATAGAAATGGCAATTTTGAGTATTTGCTAGCTAGTTACACTTCAAATTTTATTTACTTTAACATACAAATGGAATAAAATTTCATTGCAAAGTATTCAATCTTTTTTAAAGCTATTCTATTGAATGGGGAGGGTGCACCCTATCCATTTCTCAAGAATGTTCAGGTTATCCTTACCATTCTTTATAAAGTTGAACTAAGGTAGGAGGCTTGAACTCCAACTGGGCATTAAAAGCGATGAAGATTTAAAGGTACATTTTGCTTTTTGCAATGTACCAACTCTGCACATTTCAAGAGGTGGTTGTTTTTGATGACCACAAAAGACCACTTTTTTTCAACTTCAGAAATTCGTAAATAATTCCACAAAGCTCCAAAAAATATGGAATGACTTGGGTTAGATGCCAATTTCACTTGTCTTTCTAGGAAAAATTACTGAAAAATATTTCAAGATGTTCCACCTCCCTAAAATTCAGTTCCAACCCTTAAATGGTTGATTTATTGACCTCCTACCTTAAAACCATGATGGGAAGATAACTTAATCAACTGATGGAGCCACTTGTCCATTGCTAGCCTGTCATGTTAGCCCTTTTACCCCAGTAAATTTTTATTTGGGCTGTCGGATGTAAGCTTAAGGCAAAATTTGCACCTGGCGTTAGGGCAGATGAAAGGCGGAGCTTGGAAACCATAAGCTTGTCATTGTTCACACCAGGAGCAAGTATTATCTACCAAACCTACGTGGATGCCTACCTGTTAGAGGCCAAACCACGATGTTATCTGAAAAGCAATTGAGTAACTTCCTACATCTCCGGCTATCAAAGCCACTTTTACATAGCACTTGTATCTAAAGAAAATGAACATTTGAGAACATTTTGGATTTGTAGTTCCGGTTTTTTATAAGCGCTAGTCGCAAGGGTCCAATGTCAAAGAGTAGTGTCGTGAATACTGCCTAATTTCGCACCATGGCTATCAATTGTGCTTCACCAAACATGGACATGGCTGCTCTAGTTTGCGAAGGGAGAAGAGTTAGAAGACGGTGTCAACAGGAAATAGATTTGCACTCGTCCGTTCAGAGCGTATCTGGAATGTGCCATCAACGACATTGTCTGCACCTACGTTGGTACATTATCCACGTTTCAGGTTTCAATGTCTCATGTGAAGCTGCTATGTACATCGTAGATTTTGAAACAGACGCTTATTTTCTGCCTTGCATTCTCCAAGTTCCAGTTCATTCATTTGGATTTCATAATAATTTTCAACGAACTTCTTGTACATAAGCTGGGGTACATAATCCTCTAATTACAGATGCGCTATTGGAAAATGACAGTGAATTAGAAACGTAGCATGCACTTTTCAAAATGTTTGAGTCTACGTATCTGACGAAAGTCCATGGTGTACTTCGTTGGTGTCTTCCTTCGGTTGTCATGATTTGCATAGAAGCTGTAATAAAATCAACCTCTAATCATGGCATTAGCGAAATATTGCTTGCTTCTTCGATTGACAAACTTTGGACTTGTTGTTTCGATTTGCTGCATTTGACTACAAGAATTTTTAATTCAATCAACAGTTAGTACTCTCCTGAAACCCAAAACTATCTTCACAATTTTCAAAGTTAGAGTGTCCAATTCCAAGACATACGATCATCACATTTTTGTTTAGTTAACCCATCAACACTCTGTAGAAGACCTTCGGTGCAGATTGGAGTGCTCTGATGTTTACAGTAGACTATGCAGTCTAATTGTCAAGCAGAGACTAGTGGGTTTGCATTTCCCTTCTGCCACATCTGAATCTGAAAATGAAGATGGATGTATTTGTAGACAATGTAGTTCATAGTAAAAATGATGATGCCTAAAGAGCACAAGTTCTGAAAGTGAATGATACAAATTAGTGGAAGTGATGGTTTGGTAAATTAATTTGTGGTGTGACCACCCACTTAGTCAAAGCAATCTTATCTGCCTAGCTGGCAAATTAACTTAAATCCGATAATTACGGTGTTGTGAAGTGGGCCGTTTACTAGCTAAGAGATAGACATCTTTTTACTTCTATGTTGTTTCCAAATAGTAAAGTAGTTAGGCTTGTTGGGTGAAAATTGAAGGTTGGTGACTATTTAAGTTGTTAATAAGATAGGGCATTTTGTCCCATATTGTTTGTAGGAAGATAGGGCATTTGTTCCATATTGTTTGTAGCTTTGAGTTCCTTCTAAGGGTACTTAAAGTGCTTGCTTCCTCCATTAATGAAATCTTGAATCTTTTCCCAGGGTGATTATATTTATTATCGAGGTAGTGCTTTTACTTTGAGTTCTAATGATAGTTGCTTTCTTTTTGAGTTCTATTGAGGGTTGTAAGTGGGACTTGGTATTGGCTTTAGGTTTTCTTTGTTCATTGGATTTCTTTTCTTTTTCACAAACATCTATTGCAGCTAGAAGCCCTATGCTTTTCTAGATAGGTAAAAATACGTCATGACAATGGTCTACCAAAAGTCTAAACACCCCATCACTATGTATCGCTATGAAATCAGGAAAGTTCAAAAGCACAATCCAACATTGTGGAAGGGCATTCCCCTAAAACCACACACAAGTATTAAAATTTACAACCAATGTTCTATACAACCAAGTGAGAACGGGCCTTTAGAACCTTCATTGTGCATTCTTCAAACTGACACCTTCCGACGCGTGGCCCCTTAGCTACTAATGGTGTGGAATATTCCACACCATACCATCCCCAGGATGAAATGATGTAAAATATTCCACATCATTCTGCCCAAGGGAGGGCAGTCATTCTCTCTACTACTGAATGTTATGAAATAAACTTTATCTACACTCAATAGGGGTATTAAGGGGACCAAACAATTAAAGGGACTGATTGTAGAAATCTGTAGATGTTTGAAACATGATGTACATCCCTCGGACACTTCAATACCTATTGATGTACAATAAAGATAGATATTTATATAGTGTGGAATGTCAATTAATTAGTATAGGTCCCCTCAATACCCCTATTTAGTGTAGATGGGAGGAGGGGCAGACCATAGCCAGCGACTACAGTTGATAGAGCTGAAATTTGATTGTTGTTGTTTGAATCTGCAATTCTAGTGCATTTCTTATTGATACCTCGACAAAATTGAGATTTTTGGCAATTGGCAGTGTAGTTTCTTGAATTTCTCTATCACGGCCATGATCTAAATAAGGTATTAATTGTCAATGTAAAGATTGAAGTCCAATCAATCACGATAGAAATCCAAAATGTTCGAAAGACCCAAATCCATAGTGTTTAGAACTGTAGAATTTCACAACTTGACTGTGGAATTTCCAGGCTCCCAGTTCTATTCCATCCTCAAGCTGGAGTTGCACGTACTAATATGAATTGTGGTTATGGTTGTTTGTCCTAATTAGGTTGATCGCATTCAAGTAGAATGAAGATATTCCCTGGAATTGAATTATGTAGATTTACTTACAAATATTCTCACGAGGATTATTTTGTTGAGAGAATGTTGTAGGATGTTGGGTACTGTCCTATGAAATCAATCGCAGCTTGTATAGGTATGAGATAGTTTTGGGTGCATTGCTTGAGCCATTCATACTTTCACAAACTGGGTTACATTTTACACTCAACGCCCTCTAATTGCGCCGGATGAGTACTAATCAAGAGTTGGATTGAATCATTTTAAATGATGTAGACAAATTCTATAGCTTACATTCGCCATTCAAATGCATTAGACTCAAACACATAATTACCCTAGATTAGGCACAATATATGATTTTGTTGTAATGAACAATCATTGACATTGGATCGGATGTAGTTGATCACTACTTGTATTCACCAAAGAATTACAAAAGTTTGTAAACACAATTCCATATTGATTTCCATATTAGTAGTTTTAGTATGTGAAAATCCTAATTGAGGATGGAATAGAGTCAGGAGCCCGGGAATGGAATTTCATAGTCAATATAGCTATGAAATTCCATAGTAACACTAAGGAATTGGGTCTTTTGGACATTTTGGATTTTTGTGGTGATTGATCTGACTTCAATCTTTTCATTGACAATTAATTAGTATCTGATTCAAATCTATCATGACCATGATGAAGAAACTCAAGAAACTACACCACCAATTACTAGAAATCTCAGTTTCATGGGTACCGGTGTATCAATTAGAAATGCACTAGAATTGGAGGTTTAGTCAATGACAATCGAATTTCAGTTGATTCAACTACAGTTGCTAGCTGCAACCTACCCTTCCTGCCACCCCCACCTAAAGTTTATTTGTGGCAAGTATTTGCTGACTTGCTGTTATCTGGGCAGCAAACCAACATACTGACTTGGAAGCTTTGTTGGACCATGTCCAATGTCTTGCCCTAGGCAACATGCCTAGATGCAATACTATTTATTAGTTAATGAGGAATTTCATTAAAATGACGATATTTCATATACCATTTTCAAACCGCAAGAGTGACATCTAGGATTGGTATAGATTTAACACATCTAAGATTAAGATGGACTTCAAATGTCTAGGACCAATACAAAATTCAAGTATTTAGGAATGGTATAGATTTCAAACTGTGAGGTCTAAATTGCAAAAGTGACATCTAGGACAATTATAGATTTCAAACATCTAGATCTAGAATGGATTTCAAACTAGGACAAGTATAGATATAAGAATACGGAGTTTGAATTGTTAAATTGCCAAAGTTGCAAAATAACTGCCATTTTAACAAAATCCCCCATGCTAGTGGTTAGTTGGTGGGTCTTCATGATTGGGGAATACCTTTGGTTAAGTTAGTGTATGCTAGTGCATTGTGAACTAGTGAAAATATAATTCAAAAAGTCAATTGAATTTTGAAAAGTTTTATAAGAAAATGAAAATTCCTAATTATAATATAACTAGAGGTAATATGGAGAAGGTTCGTACAAATATTGTTGAATATGGGGAATGATGGATGATTAGTAGTGAAGTCTAAAAATCAACACATAAACATTATTATTGGTTTTCTTTTCATTCATAAAACTAACCATATTTTTTCTTTTGCAAGGTCATATTAATTATATTGAGACTCTTTGCAGTCTCATTTTTATCCTCGACTCAAAGATAAACTATTGTTGCATTGTAAATACGAGCATTATGTAAAAATGTATATTTATATATTTTTAAATGGATTTGATTACAATAATGTAATGTAAAATATGACGTCAATTGAAGTAGCTTCAAGATGATGCCTTCTTCTTGACAAATTATAAAGAGGAAGGATCATTGGAGAGTTTTAAGAAATTGATATAGTTTTCTTTGTTTTTCTTACTTTGAATTTTAGTATGTCAAACTGGAGGGGTTTTCCTGAGTCTCAAAATAAAGAACCTCAACCAGAGTTTGAATTTGAATTTCTCTTGTCACAACTACCAGATCAACCTGTTTTATCATTGAGTCTTGTACCGCTGCATGAGCATTCACAAAAAGAAGTTAGGCCTTCTCAACCTCCAAAGCAATCTTGATTAGAGCAATGATGGCATGAGAACCTCCAATGTGATACTCAAATGTTGATGATTTTGTTGTAGGTTGGATGTATTGAACCCGGAAGTCAAGAAGTGACATTCGAAGGGTGTTTAGAGGATTTTAATGTTGACTAATATTATTGTATGGTTAAGCCTATAAAGGGAAGTCGTGGCCACCAACGCTGATTAGAAGGGCTAGTCAATCCTTTAACTAAGGCAAACTGTATAGAATATGTAGCAACTATTATTAAACACATCTTCAAGTTCTTGAAGATAGAATGATATTCTGATTGAGATTCTATTTTTTACCTTTAATAAACATATGTTAGATCTTAATTCCTTTATTTTGTATTTAGAAGTAATTTCAAATCTTATATTGTATATGAGAAGGTCTAGGAGAAAAATATACGAATAGTTTGTTTTCTACTAACTTTGGGGTAATCTATTTTTTGTAGCTAAGGATGTGGAATGAGTTTATTAGTCAAAATAGATGACCAATGGATGTTAAAGGAGCCACATGGACAAGGTACGGATTCAAGTCTACTTGACTTGTGTGGTTAAGGTAGAAGATAGGGTGAAAGAAAAAAGGGGCACTATTCATTGTCTCTCTCATTGTGTTTGTAAGGCCCGAATATTTGAGAAATCATAATGTATTGAGTTTTATGAATTTCAAAATGAATATTGGAGGAGTTGTGTATTATGGAGTTGTGATTCTAAAGTGATCTCACTTGCTGAAATTAGAGTTGACATTCAAAAATTCTGTTAGTTTGAGTGAAGGAAGGTTTGCTACATTCTATATAGAAAGACAAAGACTTTGAACGACAATAGAAGACGAACATGTCTTTTGTTTGTAATGAAAATTGGAGAAAATGAAAGAGATTTTTTTAGCTTTCATGAAGCTCTCATTCATTCTATTTGGAGTTTGTATGAATAACTTGTAAGTGTTGAAGTGAAGAAGGGTTTGTTGCCTTCAATTTCAAAGGCTGAAACTTTGGGCGGCCATAGAAGTTGGATAGAGTTTTAGAATGATTTAAGATTTGGAAGAATAATATAAAATTGTGTTAGTTTTCCAAAAAATTATCACTCATTTCATTTAAACTTGTAGAACCTTTGTGGCATCAAATCAAAATTTAGCAAAAAAATTACAGTTTGCAATAGATTTTGAAGACTTGTGTATTGTGGCTTATGGCTTTCAATTTCATTGTAAATTTTATTGCTGCAGGCGACATGGGTTTAACCATTGTTTAGCCTCATTTTGTGTCGTGGTGACGAAGCAAGGTTGATGGCCCATATAATCGAAATTTACTCTGTTCTTACAATGAGGTACGATTGCTTGTCATCGGTAGTTTGAAATTTAAGAGCCAATCTTTTGGATGGTTCAGCTTGTGGTCTGACTATCTTATATTACCTTTCCGAGGCCTATGGTTTCTTATCACCAACCTTGAGCATTACACCCATTTAGAGCCCATAACAGGATAGGCCAATGGGAAACAATTTCACGATGGTTTAAAAGATTCAACGAGAAAGATTCAGGATTTTACACAAACACATCTACTTATGTTCTTTAGTCATTTCCAGTCGCATCCAAAATCCCTGTGATTTCCCGAACCTCTCTCTACTTGACACCATTTTATCAACACTGCTTCATCTCTTTCCTAGTATTTTTTTATAAATAGGTAACACCAACTTTTAGAACTTCATTATAGAATCACTATTTGAGCATTATTTATTTTTGGTTTCAATTACTATTTTTTTAAGTGAATTTTCCAATACCTAGCATTTTATCTCAAAATAAAGAATATGACTTTTTGCATGCAAATAATATCTATAAAAATCTCAAGTTTTCAACAAAATCCTTATAAATTTAAGATTCCAAATTTGAATTTGAGATATGCAATAATAGACAACACTACCTTTGGAATTAGAATCCCAAGAAAGAACTTAGTCACCCTTCTTTGGTTTAGCCCCACTCAAGTAAGATGTGATATATTCATCTCCAATTTTTGAATACACTATGTTTATTATAGGATTTAGAACATAGAATTGTTTGTCATATGGCGTAGGACCCCAAAGCACCATAGTAAATACAGAAATAACTTATCATCCTTGTGTGAGCCAAGAAAGTTAGACCACCTCATACTTTAGTGAAACATGCATAACATTCTTGACTAATGAACATCAATTTTGTTAATTAGCAATATTCCATTACTTTGGCACACTTGAAGCTTAAAACCAAAGTCTACATTTGTCCTAGTTTTTTCCTAAAATTAGATTTATTGCAAAGAAATATGTCACAATGTTGGATTTGTGAAATATCGCCAATTTAATGAAATTGATCTTAGTCATACAAGGGTCACTCTCAATGGATTAAGTGAACTTAGTGAACTTTGATATCTAAGATAGAATAAGGTCTAGGGATTCCACTAGGGTAAACCAACCTATTACCACCCTGATTTGCAATCTGCCTATCTCTAGGTCAATTCCAACAAGGACACATATTTTTCAAAGGTGTGCACTTGTTTCCTAAATCAAACCCAAGTGAAATTATAATTTTCTAATCAAAATTGTAATTTCTGTAAATTTTTGAAGTGGTCAGCCTTGAAATTACAAAACCACCTTTAGACTAGAGTCATAAACAACTCATAACTAACCCATAATTGCCTAATGAAGTACTCCCTACGTTTAGAAATAGTGTATCCATTCTCAGTACAATCACCATTTAGAATGGATACACTATTTCCAAATGGAGGGAGTACTAAATATTCTCTATTAATGGAGTGACCCATTACCCCATCTTATCATAAAATCCTAGATTATGGCATAGAAAACCCTAATTTTGTCATAGAATGAAATAAAATGGGGAGGGGTTAGGTGGAATTGGGGCCAAGAGTGGGTGACGGAATTGGGCTGGCCTATTCATGGAATTGGGCTGCCGAACGGTAATGGGCTGGTGTACCCTACATGGGTTCTCCAGGAGGGACAATTCTTCATTTGTCAGTCTGCATTTTGGGAATGTCTGCAGATCTTTTGGGACCCACGAATGTTATGTTCTTTCCCATTGAAATCATACTGTCTTGGGCTCAACGTCTTCAAGTAAAAAACATATACAAGGACAGGACTTCTCCAACTGGTCAAAACTGTTACCAACACAAACGACGGCTTCCAGAATTTTTAAGAGAAGAAACTACGCTTTATAATAATGGTTCGCTTGGCGCCCCTACTTGGCGTGTCTGCCGTGGGGCACAAGAGGAGCAGTGAAGCCAAACTCTTCAAATCCGCACGCCACAACCGGACTTGGCGCGTCTGCGGTGCAGATGCTCTGATAGGGATTGTTGATGAGTCCACGCCTCCATGGCTTGAAACCCAAGGAAGACCCAGTCATTCCATTTGTGGGACCAAGCTGTTATCCCAAACTGTTCCATCAGCTGAGAACAAGCGATTGTCTGCACTAGCATGGTGAAGTTCGATGACTCCACAGAAAGTCTACTGAAGTCTCTCCAACTTGTGGTTCCTCATGATCGAAGTCGGCAAGATGACCCCGAGAATGTGACAGACAGAAATCCATTCATCAAACAACTGCCGAGTCTCGTTGCAAATTCTGGGATTGCATGTAACTATCTTGGCTATGGCAGAGGCAGAGGCGGCCGCAGTCATAACTTTGTAGACCATCTTCACCCGTCAGTCTGGGGTTGTGACACCCAAGACGGTGTCACAAATCATTGTCAAAGTTTCCTTGCTGGCAACACTGTAAATCCAGACTGCCAAGCCGGCAACCAGAAATGAGACACGAAGTAAGTTCACTGTGAATTACCAACCTCGTCCTCAATAGCAAAATTCTCCGTAAAAATAAACGTAGTTCATCCAATTAATAACAGACAGTACGTAGCGACAATGCTGGAAATCAATCCGCAGATTTTTTGAGGATAATAATAGCTTTGAAAACCTATGTGAGTTTTTATAAAACATGTATCAAAGGTCAAGGTACCCAATTTTTTGTTCTTTTTAATAAAAACTTGAAGATTTTTTAATTATAAATTAAACGTTGTGAATGAATTTTAATATTCATTCGAGGGAACTTCTTGTATGGATTTCTTTAAATTATGCATACTTAGGTATTTCAATTCTTCACAAATATTGTGAAGTTTTTTGAATGAATATGCAACCCTATATTTTCTTCGTCTCAATGTATTTAATTTGGTCTTCAACTATCATTGTGGTCCATTTCATTTGATAGAATTCTTTTTACAAACTAATCTCTAGCTGTTTGCATGCCAATGACCCCTGCATATATATAAATAATACGAAAGTTGCATACCTATGGCTTGGGCTTGGTATTGCAGTTCAAAATTCAGGATTGGTGACAATCACTTCCTTCCTCGCCAAGAAATCTGTACCGGCTATCAATGGCCATGATATAAATATATAATGAATCATTCAGGTCAAATCATCAAAGTCGATTAACTTCAATTTCGTAAAATTGGCGGTATTTCATTACTTTGTCACGTTTCAGAACACCTCTCTTGAAATACAAATCCATACGTGTCCTTGTCCTAGATGTTAGACCTTTGAGTAAATATATGTCAGAATTCTTGGCGCTGAAATCACTCCACCGGAACAAAATTGGCATTACGCCTAGTTTGATGTTTCAACAAAGGTTTACACTTTGCACATGTCGAATTGTTGATGCTAGTCGAGTTCACTAGCAACCAGCTACGGGTTCAAGCAGCCCAGCGGCAACACGGTTACACGAACGATCTACAGTGCACCGATATATTCTTCAAAGTAACCAGGGAAAAGTGAATTCAAGCTTGTGGGACCATACCAGCGCAAGGGATTATTTAGCGCAGTCAGTACGAAGTTAATAGTGCACCGCCAGATCCAATCCTCGTCAACCATCAAGGTAGTCAGACCCGTCACATCCGTTTGCAAGTTCCAGTGAAGCATGATCACGGTCACGCTGTAGCTGTCAGTAAAAGGTTAGCTTTGTCGCTTGCAACGGCGCAGTTTTGACTCCTCCAGACGAGCACTAGCTAACCGCTCAAAATTTTTGACCGGTTGGCCCGGAGGAAATGTTTCAATCTCTTCAACTTTGGCAAGGCGGGCCTCCACCTAATCGAAATCACTTCACAGTTGTGGGTGAAGTCACCTAGGCTTCTATACCAACGTACGATAGGCCAGGTAAAGTAAACGGTATCTAAAATGTAGACCACTAATAGATTTCAAATACCATTAGCTGCCTGAAATGAATCTCGGGTTATAGGTTTTTGATATTCCTGGCCCATCAATACCAATTCATGAAAACTTATGTCGCTTTGATGAGGAAATCAGTTCAGCTTGAATTACTGTGACTTTTTCTTTCTTTTTTTTTTGGCAGAAACTGAAAAATCAATTCATTGGTAAAGAATAAAAGGGAACAAACCTACTACACGCACCAATTATGGCCGCTGCTGAAGAGAATCCCTGGGGAAATAGTGTGGCATTGCTAACTTCTTCCTCAGCATTTAGAGGATAAATCAGTGTACTAGTCTGTATCCCGCAAGACAACATGCACCACGTACTAAGCATTGCCGACTTTGGGACCCGTTTCATAGCGCCTTTCGTTTTTCCGTCCAAGTCCAAAAGCCAAGAGCGAGCCTAGAGTTTGTTCGGGAATTCATTTCCAACTGATAAGGGTGACTATTCATTGCAATTGACTCACGAGCTTGGAAATCCAAGCTAGTTTGCCGTGGTTAAATTTTTTTTACGCCTTGCGCGTGGACTCTACTTCGGTCAAGCCTGCAATTCAAGCAGGAATTAGTCTGCGAACGTGCACGGATTCATCCTTCCGCTTACAGGGGAGCTACCACTAAATTCCTTTCACTATAAGAAGGACATCCTTGCTTCTCAAGTTTCATTCCGCTCTCCAGCTCACAGCCAATCGATTAGTGATAACTTATCGATAATATCAGTGCGTGTCAGTTCCTCTTCTTGATCTCGTCTCTAGCTGGCTCAAGAAATTCGTGTTTCCAGACAAGTGATCTGGGATTGTGAATAGAAGAAAACACAATCAGTTCAATCTTCTGCTGTGAAGTTCTAGAGATTCATTGGGTTTATTATAACTTACTAGCTAGAGTCCTCGATTCCAGCTCGATCAATCCACACAGTACGAATGGCTGGTGCAGGAGATGGAGGTGATTCCAAGTGGAAGCCTCCGAAGCGCTCAATGTTCACGCCGAAATCTTCAAGAGCGGCGAACTCTGTCAAATGTCGATCTTCAGGGCTGAATTCCGTGCGCACTTGAGGGGGGTAGCATTGACTAATATATAGTGATGAAAGTTATTGAATTGTTTTTTCCCTTTTCTGAAACGCAATCCATTGCGAAAACAGTAGTCATTTCTCCTTGAATGGGCAAAGACCCTTGTGGGAGAATACTGAAATTACTATTTGTATCCTGAAGAATAAGCGAAGCAGCTACAGTTGTATCTATTGCAACTATTGCAGCTAGTTGCAAAGATATACAGTAGCTGTATTTGCTTCAACATACATCTTTTCAATACAATTGGGCACATTGCCAACTTCATTTATTAACGTCCACAATCTGCTGGTTGGCATCACTGTTCAGGCTCATAGGTGTTCTTCTCTTGATTGGAATGAGTTGCAATTGTTGCTAGAGTTCTGAGAGTTGGATTGAACCATAAAGCTTACAACCGCAATTGAGGTGCATTAATTATACTCAAACACTTAGTTGTCCCAGATTAGGCACGATACATGATTTTGCTGTGATGAACATTGACCTTGCCTAGATCGATCAGCTGTAGTCGATCACTCCCTGTATTCACTAAAGAAAAACAAAAGTCCGTAACCATAATTCCATATTAGTAGGTGCAACTAAGGAATTTCACAGTTTGAGAATGGAATAGAGCCGGGAATTCCATAGTCGAGCTGTGAAATTCCACAGAAACACTAAGGAATTGGGTCTTTTGGACATCTTGGATTTCTATGGTGATTGATCACACTTCAATCTTTTTCATTGACGATTAATATCTTATTCAAATCATGGCCGTGATGGAGAAACTCAAGAAACTACACTGCCAATTGCTAGAAATCTCAGTTTCGTGGGTGTATCGATTAGAATTGTATTCTGAGTACTAGAATTGCAGGTTCAGTTAACCCTAGTCACTGGCTGCAGCCTGCCCCTGCCCCCACCCCCACCTAAAGTTTATTTACGGCAAGTATTTGTTGTCACCTTTGCAGCAAACCAGCATACCGACTAAGAAGTTCAGTGGGACCATGTCCAATTCCCTGCGACCCTGCCTTGGGCAGATTGCCGGCTGTAGATGCAGTATTCTTTGGATAGGGTCTAGGCAGATACTATTCGTTAGTTTAGTGGTTAGTTGGTGGATCCTCATGATTGGGGAGTACCTGTGGTCATTGTATGCCGTAGTGCAATGTGAACTACTGTAGTGAAACTAAAATTTACAAAATCAATTATTGAATCTTCAAACTAATCAAACTGCAGGAATTTTTTTAACCCCTAAAGGACTAAGTGTCTGTTCAACATACGCAAGAAATCTCGGATAGGCTCCTACTAAGTCATTTTTAGTCGGATGTTCATGAAATTTGGACATAATGTGTAACTATGTATCTCCTTCCTGAAAATTTAATTTTTTTTTCGATCAGGGGCCTAGATCAAAAGTTATGCTGCCCTGAACTTTGTGGGCAGCCCAGCAGCTTCAGGCAGCATTTGCAAAACTCTTCCTATGATTTTGAAAATTGGTAGGTGTGTAGCTTACATGATCCAAGATGAAAATGTCAAAAAAATAACCCTATTGAGTGTAAGAATCTCATTCTAGAAGGAGTTAAAGTTTGCAAGCCATCTTCGGCAAGGTTGGAAAAAAATAATTTCACCTAACTTCAAACATTATAATCTTTCAATCAATCAATCTGTGCGGTCAAAGTTTCTAAATTTTTTTAACATGTTCCCAAAGAAGTCTAATTCAAATTTGTATGGTTGAATTTTGAATAAACAAATTCTTTTTTCATTTTTTTCTTGCTGTCCTAGAAAGTGGTAGTTTTTGGCAATTTTTGCCCAATACGTGCCTCAGTCCTTTAGGGGTTAATTATAGTATAAGTAGAGGCAAGGAAGAACTATAGAAAGAACTATCTTTGTGTGAGCCACGGAATTTAGGCCACCTCATATTTTAGTAAGACATTCATTATATTTTTGACGGTCAATCAACATCCATTTTGTTAAATTTGGCAATATTCCATTACTTTGGAGCTTTTCAAGTTGTTTAATCTGAACCCAAAATCTACACTTGTCCTAGTTTTTGTCCTCAAATTAGACTTACTGTGAAGAGATATGTTGAAAATTTTGGTTTGTAGAATATTGCAAATTTGATGAAATTGAGGTCTGTGATGACCCTAAACTACTAGATGATGGTGGAAAGTTACCCAAACCCAATGGCATGGTTGTGGGTTCAATACCTAGCTGTGACAAGTTAGTTTATCTAGCGTGAAATCAATCTTTCTCCCTGACAGAAACCCTTGCAGTGTGTTCTTCAACACGCTTGTGTCAACCAAAAAATTGATGAAATTGACATAATTCATATAACGGTCACTCTTAATTGAAGTGAACCTTGATATCAAAGAGGGAACAACATAAAGGGGTTCTAGTATATGAGTTCTACATGAGGGACAATTATTTTTTGTTAGTCTTTATTTGGGGGATGTTTACAATTCTTTTTGGACCTACAGTATGAATGTTATGTTCTTTCCCAATTAAATACTTAGGCTCAATGTCTTCCAAGTAAGAACAAGGAGGACACAGTTATTCAATTTGTGGAACCAATCAATTAGTTATCAAGTGATTGTCTACACTAGTGAAGTTCAACGAACTCGACTGAAAGTCTAGACAGTACTAATATTCAGGAGTATCTCTCCAACCTGTGGTTACTGATGATTGAAATCGGCAAGATTACCCTAGAATTTGTATGAATTCATGAGACAACTGTGGAATCTCGTTGCAAATTTTGGGATTCCATATACCTTGGCTATGGCAGAGGCGGATGCCCGCAGTCATAACTTTGTAGAGCATCTTCACCCGTCAGTCTGGGGTTTTGATGCCCAGGACAGTAATCGGCAGAGTAAGTTCCATGTTTCCTTGCCTCAGGTTTCAGTGGGTTTGTGTTCTGCAAAAATTGCACCAGGAATTTTAATCCTTGCTTGTCCTAAACAGGAACTTACTGCACATTTTAACCAAGACTCTGTGGGGAAAATTTTGCAAAGAGGTCACAATTAGGTGTGGCTACCTTTACAGCCATGCCTTGAAACCAGTCCCCCACAAATTCTTGACTAACCCTAGATAAGGTAAAAAAGCCCATGATGGACCTTTTTACCCATTGTGGACTCTTAAGAATGATCCCATTATAGTATCTCTTTTAGTTATTGAAATTTGGGTCACATTCAATAGCTTAACTAACTGGAATGGAGTAATTAGTGACCACAACAGGAACTTTCAGTTGTTTTAGAGTTAGTTCATTGTAGGAAGTGCCTTTTTTAGGTCCTCTATGTTAGAAAATATTGTGACTATGATAGGTGAGTAAGATGAGTGTTCTGGATCAATTTTGGTTGGTTTTGGGGTAGTCTATAGACTCTTTTAGGTTGTGATGGGATGAACACTTCAAAAATTCATAACAAATTCACACTTTGTTGAAAAAATATAGTTTCAAATGCTCTACCCATTTCTATCACTTGACTTTCTCTAGGAAAAATTTCAGAAATGGCAAGAGCCCCCCCCCCCCCTCCCTTTGGTATGTAATGGGTTGTTTTACCTTAATATACCAATCAAGGTAACCCAAAATATTTTCTAACCTATGTCTTGGTTAGTTTTATAAATAATTAAGCAAAATTTGAAGCACGTCCAACACTTTATAAATTTGCAAATGGTAATATCTAGAAAACAAAGAAAATTATATTTCAAGGTCTTTGGTTCTTTTTAAAATCCAAAATGCTAGGTTTAAAAAATTTTCCAATAATTTGAAAAATTAAGAAATGACATTACAAACAATTTGAATTCCAAAATTAAACAATTTTTGACACGATGATGTTGTAATCAACCCATGGATATGGTCTCTCCATCCATGTGCCACTATAGTTAATACAAACATTGCTAAGAAAAACTATTTTTTCAGATCTTCTAAATGCTGATTCAAGGTCTTTAAATTCATAATTCTAAAGAAGAATTCTTGATTTGATCATTTGTGGTACTAATATATAATAAGTTCATACAATTTTCCTAAGGTCACAAAAGTAGCTATGAGTTCTCAATGACATTCTATAATCTACTTGACTTTCATCATGGATTTTCCTAAAGCCCTCAAAATGAAGAATATTCTTCCAAGGATAGTTACTTAGGAGACTTTCATTTAACTCTAGATTCAACTCCCTTAAGTTGTTTGGCCAAAGCTTAAGGGTTCTATTTGATGATTGCAAAAACCACATGCTAATTTTTTTGCATTTTGAGTAGTATTGGCCTATTAGGATGACCATGAGTTTTTGGAAAAAAAATTAATAAAATGAGAATAATCACAAATGTAGAAAAAATAATATATCTCTAAAATTTCAGTTTTGAAACAAATTGCCAAAAGTAATGATAAAAATTATTAAATGAAAATTTCAATAGAAAATACATTTTGATGTTTATACTTTTAGAAATTTAAAAAAAAAATTCTAAAATAGAATTGACCATAGTTTCTAACTCAATTAAAATAATGACTCATCAAAATAAAACTAAATTCTACAATCTCAACATTCATACAAAGGAATTGCACTTTGAGGCTTTGAGCACATGATTGAACAAGACAACTGTTTTGCTATTAGTATAAGGAATTACATTAAAATGGCATATTCCATATGTCATTTTTTGACTACATGGTCTACACCGTAAAATTGATATCTAAGACAAGTGTACATTTTAGACTACACAATCCTAACTATAAAAGTGTCAAAGTTAATGAATTGTGCCATTTTAACCCCTAAATGTATTTCACTATGTTTTCACCAAAACCGCTCCAAAACTGTCCTCTCTAGTACAAATACCAAATTTTAGAAAAAATAGATTTTTGGACAAATGTAACCATAGGATCTTGTAGTACGCTGGTTTGGGAAGATGTGGAAACAATTTCAGAAATATCCACCGTTTGAATTGCAAGATATTAGCATTTGAAGTGACAAAACGTCATTTTTTGGCCTTGCAAAAATCCGGGCAGCTACACTTCACAAGGTCAGATCATTATGAAAAAATGTCCAAAATGGTTGTAACTCTTTGGATTCACCCTTCAAGTCACATTGGCCACATGCTTGAAAAATTTTAGATCATTTGGAATTGTACAACATGTAGAAAAAAAATAGTAAGTTGAAAGAAGTAGAGAATGATTCAAAATACTAAATTGTTAATAATTTATTTATGAAATTGAGAAATGCCAATCCCAATGGTTCAATTGATGTAATAAACAATCTACACCTCCAGTTTTTATTTTTTTTCCAAAAATATTAAAAATTGAGTTAAATAAAGGTCTTCAAAGTTTATTTTAGAGTAGAGATTCCATTACTACCCCCAAACTACCCCCAACTAAAACTCTTCATAACTTTTATCTCATAAATCAAAATGGAATGATTCAAAGCTTTCCATATATATATATAAATCAGGATAATAAATTTCAAATTTTTATTTTTAAAAAAAATGATTTTTAAAGAAGTTTCTTTTGCTGCCCAGACTGCTCACTGAGCAATGAAAACAACATATCATGCAATAACTTTTTAACCATGTATTCAAAAGTTATGAAAATTGTTGGGTCTTAAATCTACTCCTCGGGCACATTTTGTGTGAAAATTATAAAAAAAATAAAAAAATAAAAAAATAAAAAATAAAAAAATCCATTCGTAGTGAGTTGCCCCAAATCGCTATGTTGCCAAAAAAACACTGTTTGGTCCTTTAGGGGTTAACAAAGTTCCCATTATTTGTAAAAAATCCATTGATGATCTATATAATCTTTGAAGATGACTTTATATTCCAATTTTCAAATCTAAATTTACTTTCTTAAACTAGAAATGGTATACAAATGTACAAAGAGGCAAGTGCAACATCCAATCAAGGAACCTTTTAAATAGAGAATCTTTTTTAAATTTTCAAAAAATATAAAGAATTTATAATAGCCATGAACTCCTCACCATCAAGTTTAGAGTTAGTTAGAGTAAATTATAACACAAAATTTATAGCCAAGATAACTTAGCTACCATAGATGAGTGACAAGAAATAGTGCAATTGTTTCTTGCATTCACCCTAACCTGCATTTAAAAAACTGCAAAATTACCCTTTACAACTTATGGCCCTATCTTGTAGAGCTATTTGAGCATAAGGTAGTTTGTTCTTAAAGTGGCCACGTGAGAGTTGATTGCCTTTTTCGGGGAAGCTAAACTCCTTGAAATAATTTTCAAGAAGATTTTTGTAGGATGAAAAATGGCATTGGAATTTAACCCAAGTTGTTTCATATTTTTGAGACCTTTGCGGAATTAGTAACAAGTTTTTGAAGTTGAAATGCATTGGTCACTAAATGCAACCATCTCCAGAAATGTACACTATTGGTACATTGAAGAAAGCAAAATGTACCCTTGTGCTATGATTATTTTTGGAGCATGTGAGCTTTTAGAGCAAACTACCTTCCTTGTTATTCACCAAGCCATGTCCATTTGGTCAACCCTAAACCCTAAACCCTGCCTATGACCATTCTCAATTCCAACCTCATGTACACAAGGGAACCATTTCGGAACAAAAATGAACACCGCAGGTACATGAGTGAGGGCGAACTTGGAATTTGGGTGGTACGGTAATAGGGTTCACTTTTATCACTCTCTTACCAGGCAGTCAGTCTTCCAGTAACTGTCTGTTTTGCAGCTTCGTGTGGCCCTGCCTCCCGAACTGGGAATGAGCCCCGTGCAAAATAGTTCACTGGAAGCTTAATTTACAACTGCTGGAAATTTTGCCACGTGTTGTCGGCCACCCCCATTGCCCCTCCAATTTTGAAGTTTCAGCCTGGGCGGCTTTCAGGATTTGTCGGGATGCAAGCACACCTTCGCGCGCGCGCAGGACTGAAACTTGCGCTGATAGTGAACAATTGGAGCATGTGAACAACTGCCTTCACCCGCGTTGCAGAAGTTGCAGTAGGGAGAGCAGCTTCGTTTTCAAGTGGAACATTTCAGCACAACATTGACGACATGTTTTGTTGAGTTCAACTCCCAAATGTATGATACAGGTAGAACCTGTCTTAGTGCACCCTTTCTTAGTGCATAACATGCAATAAGTGAGTTTGCAGACAAAAGGTGGGTCTGTAGTGATTCAATATGGAAAGCTAAATGTGCCTCTCTATGTGCATAAACCTCTCTTAGTGCATAATCTAAACATCATAGACTAAGAGTGATTCTACCTGTACAAGTGCTCACTCCTTAATGTTTTTTCCTCTGAAAATATCCTGCACACTTGTCTCATCATCATTGAATGTAGCACGCTTCTCACAAATTCAAAATGTGTCACCAGTGACATGTTCGAACAATAACTCTCAATCCTCTCCAATCGCATCATAGACTTCTGCAGCGTAGATTGAACGTTCAGCAAAACATTGACACCATTTTTTGTGTGTTTTGAAGAGAGGAATTCCTGACTGAAATCTTCACTCGGATTCTTTGAATGCTTTTTTCTGGAAAATGATATTGGAGAATATTCTGCACACTTGTCTAGCTCACTGTCATTGATTGTAGCACGCTTGTCACAAATTTAAATTATGCCGTGAGTGAAATGTTTGAACAAGAACCCTCAACGTACCCTCTCCTAGTGCATCATGGACTTCCGCAGCATGGAGATTGCACTTTCAGCATAACATTGACATCGTTTTTTGTGATTCTTCCAGAGTCGAAGCCATTACAGTAATTAATCTGCACTCACGTGGACTTTTTGAATGTGTTTTTCTGGAATAATTATGACATTGGAAAATACTCTGCACACTTATCTACCTCACTGTCATTGATTGTAGCACGCTTGTCACAATTCAAGCTATGTCGTGAGTGACATGTTTGACATGTTTGAACAAGAACTCTCAATGTGCCCTCTCCTAGTGCATCACGGACTTCTATAGCATGCAGATTGAACGTTCAGCAAAGCATTGACACCATTTTTTGTGATTCTTCAAGAGTTGAAGCCATTACAGAAATCTGCACTTAATTGAACTTCTTGAATATTCCTTCTCAGAAACAACATTTTTGAATATCACGCACATTTCTCACACAATCATTGATTTTGGTACTCTTTTCACACATTCAAACTATGTCAGTGAGTCGTTTTCAAGGACCCCACATACTCAAAATAACACTCAACCAGCCAACCCACTCGAATTGCATCATGGACTTCCTAACGGGAAAAATATGCTTCCAAATGCAGTATGCTACGCATTAGAGAAAGTTTGGACTCTGCGGAGGGCTGCCAGAGTTTGACAAACCAGTCTATATGAAAGAGCCCTAGTGAGCTACTGAAAGTGCAGAATCTTTGATAGAAAAAAAAAATTCACCTTGTGTGAATATCGAGATTGACAAAGAGTATAACGTCATTTTCTATTCGGGTGCGTCAAATGAGGGTACTTGCGCGATGCCTTAGTTTAACTGTCAGATAGTTTGAAGCTAGTCTATATTTAAGTATTGATATTTTCAGTAAATGCTTTGACAAATGCGGATGTACCACCAATGAGCGATAATAGGGGAAAAATTTCTGAGCAGACAAAATAAATGCAATCTAGGGTCCTTTTCGGCTCTCCTTAGTAGCCCTTTGGAGAGTCCAAACTTTCTCTAATGTGTTCAAAACTTGACATTCACTTGGAATTTGAGCAATTAGATTTGTCCACAACAAAAGAAATTCTGGGGATATGGAGGGAATGTGCTATAAACCAGTGGACGCAATTAGAGGGCGTTGAGTGTAAAATGTAACACGGTTACTAAAAATATAAATAGCTCAAGCAATGCACCCAAGACTATCTCATACCTAAACAAGTTGCAATTGATTTTGATAGGACAGTACCCAAAATCCTGCTTCATTTTCTCTACGAAATAATCCTCATAAGAATATGTGCAAGTATAATTATCTACATAAATTGGTTCCAGGGGATATCTACATTCTACTTGTGATCAATCTAATTGCTCAAAATTTCTGCACAAGCTAAGCCATCAGTGATGCCAGCAATGAACCGATTCCTGGTTTCTGGGTATCAATGTGCTCGATACTTGGTCTGCTTCATATATGTGAAGCTATGTTACTCAGTTCCCTGCTGCAGAAGTGTTGAGGAGGTCTCCACTTGGAACCACCGCCATCTCCTGCAGCACCCATTTGATGTAGACAACCAACTCAAGCTAAAATGCCGGTTAGTTTCCTATATTACTCAGACAGACATGCGTCGTTGAGCTCTGAATTGACGAACTCGAGAAGCTATCCAACCGATCTGAACATTTTCAAACAAGCTGGAATGAGTAGTTCACACAGACTTCTACAAACCTAGCTTTTCTATCAATCAAACTAGCTAGCATTTTGGTATGAATCTCAGCACATTTCAAATAATGCTTGGTTAACACATGTACTAGAACTCTGTTTGAATGAGCTAGTGATGTGTTTCATTCCTTAAGGATTGGGAGAGATTTATGTAGGAGGACTAAGAGCAGCCCCACGGCAGCACGCTGGACGGGCTCAACTCGCTCAGTGGGCGAGCCCGGGCTGTGGGACACCCCCACGGCAGACTCGCCAAACGGGCAAAAGTGGCCGGCCGCGCCAAATTCTGGCGAGTGCTCGGGCAACTGGTGCTCCTTGGGCGTGGCTCGCTACAACCTTCTGGCCCGCATTCCCAAAGCCTTAATTGCACACAAAGACATTATATAGCCCAAATTCGAGAAATCCACCAAGTTCAATGGGCAGGGATGATGATGTGGAGAACTACATGGAGCCTGAATACATTTCACATATAATTTACGAAGTGTTTTTGCTCAAATTTCGTAGAGGAAAATAACTCTTGGGCATGGGAAAAAGTTGCCTCTTATTCTCTTGGTAATTGGCGGATTTAGGGAGGTGTTTTTATAGTGAAATCCATGTCCATTATGAACCCTCAAAAAATATGGGATAATTTGAAGATGAAAGCTTCACCGCTCATTGTCCAAAATTAAGAATTGTGTTTGAGGTAGAATTTCAGACCCCGTTTAAGCATAATAGATTAACTTTTTCCAAGAAACTTTGAACTAAAAAAATTTGTTAAATCAAGTTAAATTTCACCTCCAAAAATCCGTTTGAGGTTTCAAGCCTCCAATTAAAAGTTATGGACAAAATTCAAGATAGGGTTTGGAAGGAATTTTTTTTTGACATTTTCAAACATCTTCTTTGAATTTTGTCCACAACTTTTGATTAGAGGCTTGAAACCTTAAACGGATTTTTGGAGGTAAAATTTAACTTGATTTAACAACTTTTTTTAGCTCAAAAGTTTTTAAAAAAATGTATTTTACTATGCCTAAATAAGGTCTAAAATTCTACTTCCAACACAAATTCTACTTTTGACCTAACTATGAGTGGTTGAGCTCCTAGTAGATTTAATTTACATATCCCACATGCATTGTTCTATCTCCTACCACTCCATGTGTATATAGTGAACTTCTATTCATAGAGACGTCACACAAGCACATTCGAAATGCTAGGCGAAGAAGCCGTTTTAGGCCTGTAGGTGCACATTATCTAAAATGACTTTTCATTCTCATTTCTGCAATTTGATTCCTCAAAAACGAAAGTACCTGGCGTTGTTAACCCCGGTTAGCGAGTCAGATTGGCGAGTGCGCAGTGGGGCACAGGAGGAGCAGACACGGCCCGGTCTTGGCGAGTCTGCAGTGGGGCTGCTCAAGGTAAGAGCACCCAAAAGCATCCCTGCACCCAATTGCGTCATATTCTACGTCAGGAATTCATTCTAGAACATAAATGTAGCTGGACTGTACACCTCTTATCATTTTAGGTCAAAACAAATAAGCTAAGTACTGTTTACTTACATTTACAGCCTAAAATGATTATGCTCTGTTGAATATGACGCAATTGGGTGCAGGGACACTTTCGGGTGCTCTTACCTTAATGCATTTCTGTGTAACTTGTTCAACACTAATCCTAGTTGCTGATTTTGCAATTACTGTCTGCAACATTTGTCTTGATGTACTAGGGACAGAGCTGGCAGGTACTTGCAACTTAGTTGTCGCGCGGACTTACAGATCTCTGTGAGATGGCTTGACAGACAAGTTTCACTCTCTTTTTTTTGGAAACAAATGAAACGACAAGTTCCACATTTGATTCCGGAAGCAGTTTCAGTGGCACTCGGGGTTGCTGGCAACCAATTAGCATTGACAATGACGACCAAAGAGGCAGGTGTGTGTTTCTCATTATTTCTGGGCAGCGCAGAAAGCCATCTCCAGTAGATTAGTGAAGCTTTTTACATCCATCAACATCGATGAAACATACAAAACGTGGATAAAAACACACATTTTCATCCATCAATGTGTATTAATCTATTAGTAAAACAATATTGTCCCTAGATTTTGTAGAAATTGAGAGATTCCATCCATTGAAAATAGGTGAATCTATCACCAAAGATTCCCTCTAAAAAAATTTATAGCTCTTGAGCAATGAATCACCCCCAAAAAAGACATTGTCAAAAGGACAATACCTTAAAACAATATTCAATAACCTTTGGGGCATTGTATAAGCAGATGTGATCACATTCCTTACCTATTGTTTGAAATACATGTATTGTTGTTTGTATATGAAATATTCTAATATTTTATTATAAAGAACTATACACATCCCAAAGAGGCATTGTGATGGTGCATCTTGAAGATCATGATGTTTATATAAAGAGTATTTCAAACCAAAAAAATGAGATTTTAAAAAGGGGTTTGATTGAGGGAACAATGGATGTGAGGAATGTTTTTTAAAAGTGAATGTCAGCTAGTTCAATGCTATGTGGGCTTGGCAAATAAAAAATGAAGACCCAATGCAATGATGCATGCACTCACAATATATGTTGTTGAATTGGTATCTTCAAAATTTGTTTGGTATGTACATGAAGCAACCTTACCACAATATTAATTCCTTAAGCACCACTTGTTCAAATTTTGAATAATGAATGAATACAAATAGACTCATAAAATCATAGTCAATAGAAAAAAAATGGTCTTTCTTGAAGGCTATTGAAAAGCTCTCAAGGGTCCCAAAGATTGCATTTTATTTTGTACTTCCATGAATTCCTTCCCCTATTGTTGTTTACTTTTTGTTGGAGTGTGATGGCTATCAGTGTATGGTGGGTGGCTCAAAACCCAAGTATTCAAGGTGAACCCTGTTGAAGCTCTCTAATTCTATACACTCTAATTGGTCCATATAGTTCAGATGGATTGACATTTCCCATGCTGAAAAAAATGTATTAAATTGATCATGAATCTAATTAAATGTAGTCTTAATCCTTGCAAAAGTCAAGCAAGGTGAGGACATATTTGAGTCAAAATTCATAGGCTTAGGGGTGAGTTGGAAATAGTTAAAGTTGTCATTGTCTAGTAGCCTTCCAAAGGCCTCATTTTTTTCCTAAAGTTTATCATCCATCTAATTGTTTATAAATTCTTGATTTAGTTTTCTAACCTTTGTATAGTATAGATTTTATGTCAAGACTTTGCTTTGCAAATATTCTATTGCTCAAAAGCTACAAGCATGTTTCATCCCAAATGTAACTTTTCTACTTCACAAAAAAGGACCCTTCAAACATGACTTGAATATTTGAGTAAAATATAAATCTTTTAAAAAACTTAGAAGTCAACATTTTAAACTTAAAGGAAAATATTATTCATAGTTTACTCATATTACAAATACTCAATCAACATTTAATTTTATAAGGAGTTTTCAATTTTTTAGTCAAATTTTTTTATTGATATATAATGACAAGTATGGTAGTGATATAATCATTTGTCCATGTAAATGTAATCTATGGATTATATCAATGTTTATGCAAAAACTAGAATTCAATTATTATTCTAAGTTGCATTTTAAGATGTATCTTCACAATTTTGGAAATTTAGCCTACCTCAATGTAGACTATCATGTGTCCATGTTCCTAATCCTTAAATTTTGCTCGATGCTAGTTCAATTTTATACAAAACTAGTAATAGCTCAAGAACAAGAACAAGTGTTTGAAATGAAGATGCATCTACGGTATCTAACATCTTGAAAGGAACTCAAGTCACTAACAGTATCTAATTGCAACACACTTAGACTAAAATGCAAGAGTACAAATTCTTGCCTAAATTGTGCAATCTTTATTTATAAGAGCTTAGGGTCATTTTGGATTTATATGATTTTGAATAGCACTTTAAAAACTCATAGTTTTATCATAAAGTGTCCAAAAAAACTTACTAAAAAAATTATAGAATCCCCTTATGACTCCAAACAAAATAAAATAAAACCTAGATAATTTACTAATGGAGACAATGCTCAAATGCTCATCTAGTTTTATAATAGATTCCAACAATATAAGATATAGATGCTGTGTAGAGAATTTATATAGGACATTCCTAAAGAACCAATTTAATCTTCACATGGTCAAACATCATTCCAAACTCAATTTAGCCTTAGCTTTTAAATTCTATTCAAATTTTTATTTCATATTTTTATTACATCAAATTATATATTGTTTATCAATGACAAAAATGAAGATTTTTTTTTAAAGTTACAAGTAAATTTGCCCTAGACTTTTGAATAGGAAGTCTTTAGAGGGTACTTCATGCCAATCTCAATATGAGATTGGAGTTATTTCTTGTTGTAGAAAGCTTACACAATTTCAAATACGGTAAGTAGACCCCTTATGGCCTCTAATCCTATTCAAAGCTATACTTTTGGATCCTATTTAGTTTTGTCATCATTCTAATGTAGTTTCTATTGCATTGAATGTGCAATCGGGGCCCACAATTTTGGAATTGGGGATGAAAGGGTTGAAATTGGCCGGGTTGGAAAGTCACCATTTTATGAATTCCATGAATCCACGCACGTGGCATCAACATATGACAAACCTGTTTCACTCACTATACGACACAAACTTAAGGGGTGCTTTTGAATTTCCACTAGAAATAGGTCACATTAGAAAACAAAAGGACAAGAACAGTCTCCTCCTAGGCACTGCAATGGGCTATTATAAGCTATCAATTTTTTTGCTTTGACCACCTAAAATGAGCCAATTTTTTCTCCTAAAAGCGAGTTGACCAACATACATGTAAAATAAATCCCAATTTGCCGTTCTTTTGCAAAAAAAATTGTGAATCCAATAATTCTTCCATTCACAGGTACCAACTGACAGCGGCCACCATAGGCTTCCTACCTTACGTTTTCCAGAAACGGAAACCTCTCGTGAAACCTCAGAGTCACAGACAACTGAAGCTGCCGTACACTTAAATTTCTGAGACTTTTCAATAGCTCGGATGAACTTTGCAAGGTCCCAGTGACTGAATTCCGAGGATATCTTTCTCCTTATCAATTACGGAGTACTGTACTTGTAATTCTTCAGTTATACCTTCCTCGATGATCACCACATCACTTAACTTATACACAGAAAGTGCGGAACCAAATTCCTTCCTCGCATTTCACAGCACTTCTTTAAGTTGAAGTTTAGAATTACGTGCAGGTGGGGTTGAAATTCGGAGTATTGAACATAACACTTACCGGAAGAATCTCACTGAATCTCCAAAAAGCTTCTACTGATGAAATTTGATGTTATTTTATAACTTGCTCAAGACGCAACGGATTCGGTGTCCCAGCTTGCCCAGCAAGTCTGCCGGCAGAGCGACTTTGCAAAAGGAAATTTAGGAATTCGTTTCATTTGTTTCAAAAGAAAAAAAAAAGGAAATTTGGTCCAAGCTGCACTCGGAAGGTGTGCACACCGAGATCCTGGGCGTGTAAGTTCCTCAATCAAGGGACCAACTGGTTCACAATAAGTGACCTTAGAAATAGGATTACATACGTTTTAAGGGTCAATTTCTTTGACTACAATGGAAATATTATGAATTTTAATTTTAAAGGTTCAAATTTCATTATTAATGAAAAATTAGGACTATTTAATTTGAAAAGGTGAATTTCGTTTTGCTTTATCTTTTAATAATATTTTTATTGGTTAACCCCTAAAGGATTGAGGCACATTTCGGCCCGTAGAAATTCTAAGCAACTGCCATTTTTAAGGGCAGTGAGGAACTCCACATGGTTAAGTTTTTGGATATTTGCATCTTGTGTCATGTAAGTTACATATGTGTTGCATTTCAAAATTAGAGGAGGAGTTTTGCACATGTTGCTCGAAGTTGCCTATAATGTTCAACTAAAGGCAACATAACTTTTGATCCATGCATTGGATCAAAAAAAAATTAAATTCCTACTAAGGTGGTACATCTTTACACCTTTTGTCAAAATTTTGTGAACATCCCACCCAAAATTGACTTCGTGCATTAGCTATCTAAAATCTCTTGTGTATAGTGAATAATCACTTGATCATTGAGGGATTAATAAATGATTGTAATACAAAGGAGATTTTGGAGCACCAAGATAGTACAATATCAAAATTTGTTTTTCCATATGGATTTTTGATATCAACTCTGACATTTTTGAAGCTTTGTGTTCCAAAACCTCTAGTGGTGGTCGTAGAGATCGAACCACAATGATTTATTAATCTATCATTGAAGCGGCACAAATTTTAATTGAAAACCACCACAAAAACTTCCACGTTTTTCTTCTTCTTTGCACTATATAACACAACTTACTCCTCACAGTTTTAGAAATTTGGTGCACCCAGAGGACCTTTACAGGTTTGTAAAACATCACTGGTTATGAAATTTCAATTTGGGTTCACGTGACGACTCGGTATTTGTCCATTTTTAGCTGCCGCCTTTTCACTGTTTTACAAATAAAAATTAGGATCAATGTTTGGAGGCGGTGGTGATGATGGTGGTATTGACATCCTGGACTGATCATTCAAACAGTGGAATAACTTATATGAATTCAAAATGGAATTTCCACTTACAGTAACTGAGTGGAAGTCGGTAGACGGAATTGCAACGCTGATGATTGCGAACTGAATACAAATTATTTAGTTAATATTAATAACTTCTGTCTGTGTGCAGACATCAATAATTCAATATCAAGCGATTTCAAACTTGTCACCTAATTCCCCACTCGGAATAACTTACCGGCACTAGATTTCTTTTTTCAATCAGACAACCATTCTTTACCATCACTCAGTAAGGTAACTATGGATACCCCAAAAGGCACCCTACCGTTGGGATCCAATTGCGTCCTCTTTGTATTTTAATGTAGCTAAAACTGTATAGGGAGTTGAATTGGAGTTGAATTGGAGTTAAAGTGGGTGGCATTGGGTTGAATAGTCACTGTTTTGTAACTTTTACAAACACCCCTATGCAGTTTGGTCACATGAGCAAAGGTTCCTTCACTATACCACCATTTAAAGGGAGTCCAAAGAATCACAATTAATAGAATCCAAAAGGACAAGAACAATCCGACCTAGAGACAACAATGGAAAGTTTACTGTTTTTCTTGGATCTTCTATTATAAGTGTGCTTTTACTGAAAAATGGGTTAAACAAAGTATATGTGAAAAACTCTCAAGTTTGTCATTCTATTGTAACAACTAAATTGTGAAATTGATCAATCTATATAGGTGTAGTGACCAAAGGGTCCACAATGGGTATACTTACCTTACCACTCTTTCTCGCTGAGTATGGTCAAATTTTTTTTTTAAATTAAAAATTTTTAGACAAATTGAAAGAGTTCAATTGCAAAGGGAACAGTACTGTATAGAAATACACCCTCCCACCAGTTTAATTTTGACAAGTTTCTTGGACTACAGTAGAAACAAGCTTGTAGGAAATTCAAGGAAGAAAATGTAATTGAACATCTAGTCCGATTTCAAAGAAGAATTGTTGAATTCTTCTGTAAATCACCAAAACATATCTTGTAGCTACTAAATTACAAAATATTGAGCTTGCAATACTTGCCAGAATTGGTGGCTGCAATCGGCCGATTCCGGAAGCTACCCCAGAAAAACAGCAAATTATAATGATTAGAACAAAGTCATGCCGTCACAGACTCAAGTTGACAAAGCGACACAACAGCCATGATGGCTCATGTGACTCTTGCACAGTGATAACTAATAAGGATGCGCCCTCTTTTACGCTGAGAATTTTTGCAATCCGTTATCAAACATTTTCACCGGAATTTTTTTTTCTCTTTGAGATTTATGGAAGCATTAGAATTTCGTTCGACTCCAATACCAGACAAACATTCAATCCATACCACAAGACTAAGTCTGACCGAGACGTATCGTACCGACAGTTCGCAAGGCAACTCCTTGTTGCTACTCCTAAAAACTTGCCCAGTGGTCTCTCCCCTGGTTTGGCCTCCAGGCGAGGTGTGTGTGCGTGTGTGTTGTGATGTATCATTTTTTCACCGTTGAATAAAATTTCAAAGTGTGCCCCAAACCCCCACCAAAACCCACCTTGCCCACTGAGGAATTCCGGTTGGAAATAAACGTAGTTCCTGAAAATTTGGAAAAATGGGGCATTGCCACGTTTCTATCACTGCCCTACTGGTGAAGACGTTCACAGATTTTCCGTACGGTCAATTTCATTACATTGGCGCTATTATAGTGCCGCAATTGTGTGTAACAAGAGTGCAACAAAACTTGTGAGGAGAGCGCGAAATTGTGTGCAACAAAATGTGAAACGAAGCTCTAAAAACAAGAACAGGAGTAAATTTACTAGAAAGAAATTGACGTCCAGGGCACCAGATTGCAGATTCAGCTCACGAAACTAGAGCTCGATCAACATCGATGATCAAATACCAAACATAGAAACGCTTGAATCAACAGAATCCTGTATTTTATCCTTGTGAAAGAAGCACAACCTTCAATTCAAGAGCGCAAAAATTCCCCAAAAGGGGATACAAATGGCAACTGAATGCTTTCATGTTTACAGTCGTAAACCAATGACCACTTTCAAGGCTGTACGTGAGTGGTATTTTCTAATCACCGCCACAACATCCTCAGATGTGCGCGTAAAGAATCAGGAACTACTCTAGTAAGATCTATCTTAAAAAGTCAATATGACTTGTGAGGTCGGAGCTCAAGAATGATCCAAATGGAATTTTGAAGGGGGATAGCTTAGTATCCCCGAGCCTTTGGCTTTGCCAATCGCTGGCTCTGGCATTCGCTAGCAATTCTAGCTTCGATTGTCGCAGCACTTGAAATAAGTGCGAACGTTCTCCAATTGCAGCTGGATTGCGAAGTCGAAGCTTGCTGCTGGAGGGGCAATTGCATACACCGGCGCTGAAAGAAATTTTTACAAGCGGTAATGCTTTGTCTCCAAATTCTCAGTTGTCTTGCCAACAACCCGTCTGACGCTGCGACGGAGGTCTCCACTTTGAAGATCCACCATCGCCCATCGGAGACTGCGACGGAGGCCTCCACTTGGACGATCCGCCGTCGCCCATGGCACTCTTGCTCGGAGGCCGCCACTTCGATCCCCCACCATCGCCCAAACCTGCCATGCTCTCGATCGGTCTCAACTTCTCGTACCAAAATCTCGCGGCAAATCTCTTACAAATACTGTGAGCTAGAGTTTCCACCCAATCTATATATCAATCAAGCTACAGCTCTGTGATTATTTCAAGTTAGTCTTGCAGATTGAACTACGTCGAGTTTCTCGATGCCTAGCTTCGTGCAGTCGCCGTGCATAATTATCCCTTCTAGCTTCTTCAGTTTGTATTGTAATTGATCACTCAGTTTGAATGACGGAATGTTTTGGTTCATTCCAGTGGTGGTATTTATATTCTCTAGATCTCCAATTTCACGTCGCAACTGGTTCTGTTCAAATTAACGCGGAGACCTGACGCCTTGCTAGACAAGATAAATCGAGAAGACCAAGACGGAGCTTGAGATCGAATTCCAGTGGAACTAGTCGAAGAATATTCTGGTGTGAACAAAGATGGGAACGCGAATTGAAGACGGATGTCTGACGACGACCCAAATCGCAGCTTGACATGTCCTCCACAAGATTGGGAGGACGGGACCTTCCTAGGAAAAGGAATTGTAATTCCGTAAAAGAATTGCAGGTTGGTCGCATTCAGACAGACGGGTTGGCTTACCTTTGGCCAGCTTCGGGGAGACCAATTACCTGTCGCTGGAAGTTCCGCTATGGGGTCGCAGAAATTGTTCGCTGTGGGCGTCGAGGTCCCCAAGCTCGTGCGCCATCGCCAGCTGCAAAGGGCGTTGAGGAATTTTCTTCGATCGGGAGTTTGTTGGAATTGGGGAAGGGGGCCTACTGGCGTTCCCGGAAGGAGAGAGGAGAAGGACTTGACGGGAAATTTGATTTGATGTGGTGGGGCTCTAAAGCGTCCTCTAACGCGAAGGTGCATTCTGCTTTCTCATTGCACCAGCGATGTACACGAAGTGTACATTTCAGAAGGAGGATGTTTTTAATAATTATTGCATTTCAAGTATAAAAATCTTGAACTAAATCCACGAAGCTCCAAAAAATATAAAATAACTTGGGTTAGATGTCAATTTCAATTGTCTTACAAGGAAAATTTACTACACAAAAATATTCAAGACTTCTAACCTTTCGAAATTAATTTGCAACTCTTAAAAATGGGACTCTTTATGGACCTCCTACCTTAGTGCTGGCTCTTGTAAGAGCAAGGGGGAGCAAAGGGGAGGAGGCTTTGCCTTGGCAAAAGTTACACTACTAATGAAATTTAGTGTTTTCTTGACTATTTGTTTATTTGTTTTAGCACATTAGACATTTGGCTCTATTACGAAGTAATAAACCGACCAAGCCTTGGCAATTATCCAAGGGTGACTCCCCCACCAATGGTGAGGGGTTTTGTTTCCTTCATTAGACTAGATGATAGTGCCTGGGCTACGGATACCAATAGGAATCAAATTGCAAACCTCATAGGCCCAAGAAGTCCAATAAAGCACAACCATTTTTGGCTATCCCTTGTAGGTATTTTAAGGATGACTCAATCCAAAAATTTAGTAGGTGCATCTTTAATTACTAACTCCAATACTAAATGGCAACAATGTTGGTAGTGTTACCAACACTAAACGTCAACATGACCATTAATTGTCAATTAAATTTCTACCAAGAAAACTAAATTAGAACTGAGATGGTTCACCTTACACTATATAAATTAGTATCCAACATGAGCACTAACTATCAACTAGATGAGGATTAGAGTCAATTACATGATATGGTAAATAACATTATAGGAACCATAAATACTAAATTTCATTATTAATGTGCCATAGGGAAGCTAGCTATTTGAAAAGCGAGCCAATGCTACGAGGGCAAAGTGTGCTACAATATAGGCGATTGTATACAATGCATTAAGATTGGATGTTCTAAAATAATTCCAGCTTAGAAGACATTCACTAAAATTACCAATCGCATTCTTCAAAGTTTGTAACTAATTCCTAAAACATCCTAAAACTATTTAAAAAAAGTGGATTAGATATATCTTTTTTTTTCCTTGAAGGTAAACCTTACCCAAAAAAAGTATTTGTAGATGTGCAAGCCTTCCCCAAAGCTAGATTGGCTTGCAAATAGACTCTTTTGCACCCAAACAATTATAATACCTTGATAAAACAAGAGGAATAACTCACAATAAATTTCGTAAACATTCTTGGAATGCATGTAAATGTGGACAATTTGCAGAGGAAGGGGGAGGTTGGGAAAACTCTATAACTTGTTGTTTCCTAAGATGATGAATCAATTAGAAATAATTGAATTCATACTTGGAATCAAAGACCTTGGATTAGAATGGGGAGTTCCCAAAATACAAAATTAATCCCTAAGTGCTTTGAAGTCCACTTTCTAGGCGACGAATAGATTGAAACTCAATTCTCATCCTCATTACTACTTGGATGAAAGTCATCCTAATTTGAGGAGATACTTTATCAAGTTGTCATCCTATCTAATGGTTGGATTTGTTGTTATTGGAGTACATATTTTTCTAAATTACAAATGTGCAAGTATGTCAAGTGGTTGACCAAACCAAAATTGCATTGACTCTAGTTCAAAACAAGGTTTGCAAATATGAGGTCATAGATTTTAAGAACACAAAAATTTCAAGAAATCACCATGTCAAGAGAACCTCATTTCAAATCAATTCCAACAAATTTTACTCTTGAAATGATAATAATTGTTTGAAATCGAATTTTGAAGGAATTTCAAAACTTTCCTTTCAAAATTTATAAAAATCAAATGGTGATGGCATTAATTTGTGAATCTAATTGTTCAGATGGAATCTAAACCTCATAGTCTACAACTTTTATTTGTATACCAATTCAAGAATATTCTCCCAAGTAGCACTTTATAATGATTTTCTTCAAATCGTCAATTTTGGAGAAGACTCTGAAGTCTGAACGTTTACGGGTTATCAAACCAGAAATGAGAGGGTTGGCCATGGTCTTTTTGTGATGGAAAAAAAATCCTCTTCTTGTGGATAGCTTGCCACACAAATGTAATTTAGTATAAGTGATGTCCAAGTTGTTGAGGTTCATACTACTTGATCACATTTGCTTTTGTCGACGCAGGATGCACAAATTCCAGTGTTTTTCTACCAAGTGCATCAGTGAATTAGGACAGGGTGAAGATTGTTTTTCTGAAGGAATCCGCGAGAAGGAAAATTCCCGAGGAAGCATTCTTCACCTGACGTAAAGGCCGCGGGCCACGGTTCTCAAATTTTCATCCAAAATTGCAGATGGATTGTGAAAAATTTCCCTCCGCATTCTGTTTTTCAGAATTTGTATCCTGCGGGAAAGAGAGATTTTGAGAATTCTATCAGGGAAGGTCTTTACGTAGCAATTATGCAAATTTTGTCTCCTAGGAGAAGCAGAATCCATCCCCAACACTCCCAATCATAAAGTACATGTTTGTTTCGCTTTCGAGCAAAAAAAAGCAATCCCTAGTGAAATGCGGTTTTCTTCCTACAGTTGTTCCGGGAATGTTTTCTTCCTTCTCTTTAGCGAATTTGTTAAACTTCCGTGTGAACCCAAGAGTCGGCAGAAGTTCTCATTACTGCTGAGTTTTGGGTCTCCCGCGGAAGTTTGCTCGCACATGCAACTCAATTGTGTGGTCATCAAAAAGCATTTCCGGCAATGAATTCTGTTACCTTTCATTTAAAAATAAAAGTAAATGCTTTTTCGTTTGTCAACTGCCTGCTTCTCAGCTTGCCTTTTGTCATCAATAGTGGTTGAGACTCGGCAATTGGTGAAAAGCACACCTGGCATTACAGCCGTTATCATAATTACCCCGACAAAATTGCACTTTAGATGTGTATCTTCCTTGCAAGTTAGCCAGGGCTAGTCTCTGCAGGAACAGCTTCCAGATGCTCAGTTTCTTGCAGCGTAAAATCTTTTCTTATACTTATCTCAATCAATTCTTTTTCTTTAATTTCTTATTTTTGGTGTTGCTGTTTTTGATTTGGAGATTTTCACGGAGGGATGATGGATTGTGACGCAAGAATGAAGAAATTCGATGGCAGTCAACTGAGGAAAGTGACCAGGGCAGTGCTGCCGACGATGCCGCCAAGAAGACTTGAACGTCACGCTAACGAGATTTCTACTCCGTTTAAACAAGAACTACATCAATCCATTTCTACTTAAGCAAAGCTTGTCCGAATCGTGTACGGTATTTCTCTCACTTGGGCCTGGACTATTTAGAGTTAGCAATTGCCAACAGACTTCAGAGGTTCTTCACTCCAAACAGACTGCTGTGCCCATAGTAGGAATTTTCAGCTTCCCAACGATATCATTTCCATAAGATTAGAATTACGTTTGCAGAGCAGAATGGGTTCTGAGGGAGACGGAGGGAACTCACAGTGGAACCCACCGCGCATCAGGTGATTCAGAGCAGACATTCAGCGGCAATTCCTTGCCGCAGCAGAAGCTGGTTTTCGAAATTCTCATTTTCTCAATGGACAGCATGAAGCTCTCGGTGCTTGCTCGCATTCACAGCTCCAGCTCGATTGGTACATGCATGAGTTATCATTAGAACTTTGAGCAGGTCCCCTGATTGTCAACACGTAGCTTAGATTGATTCTATTCATGAAATTCTCGGAGCTGTTGCTTCATTTCGTAGAAGAATGATCTCTGAGCTGCACCCATTACTGTTTTTACTGGGGTCCTCAGAAAGAGATCGGTTGTATCATATATCAATTTTTCATAGCAAGAAAAGCTGGCAAGAAATGCCTCATGACCTGCACTCATGCTTGTAATGCCCTCCGTCTCGTGTTTTCTATGCGTTGGTGACAGCCATGTGATCTAACTTCAGATGTTAGAAGAATTTCTAGCCAGGAATCTCGCCAGTGAGATCAACTGAGGTGGAGTTGTGATCAAGCTGTTGTAATTAGAGGTATCCAATTGAGACACCTACCTAACTGCACCCGTAGAAATAGTATAATGAGTTCAAATTGATTTTAAGAAAGTATACCACCTCAACATCAAGGTAGTTTAAGGATATCTATCAATATAACCTTGAATTCTTATAACATTTGCTTCTGATCTCTGAATAATGCATTCTCTGGTGCATTGGAACCCTCGTTGATTTGCTAACACATATATTCAAAATCTGACCATCCTAATAGCCACCTTCGGCTTAATTATGGCATTCTGATATATCTAAGGATCAATGACGTGCTTGACAAGACTGGTGTGCAACCAAACATCAGTGGGCCAAAGTAACGCATTGACCATGACTATGGGAACTTTCTGGGGCAATTGATCTCTTGAAAGATCTAATTTATTGATTGGCCCAAATGTCGCGACGAAAAACTAAAAATCTCAGTTCGCGGTAGGAAGACGGACCTGCTTTTTCGGGAGTGGGGACCGGTGCCATCTTGACCTGCAAATGCCTTCTACCGAATAATAACTGCCGTAACTTCTTATCCGTGGACTTCCCCCATCGGAATTTTAAACCAAGATTACGTCAGATGACACAGTCGTTGACAACTCAGAAAGAATAAGTAGAAACTTATTAGTGATCCAATTTGACTCGAACAAGATTTGACCCCCTGAAATTGAAAATCGCTGACTCAAGGGTTTTAAATTGACTAAATTCGTAAACGCATCGCGGTCAAGCGAGAGCACTGCCCTCACCGGATCGACTCCGTCACTGCTTTCCTGATCGAGTGCTTGCCTCATGCCGACTGCAAGAGAGAAACGCAAACTTTCTTTCAGTAAAAAATCACAAGAATTGAACACCAAATTCCCACGATTTTGACTTACGAATCCAAGATGAAAAAGTCCACAAGTTACTTCAAAGGTTAGTGGATACGAAGGCTTACTAACAGCGCCTCACGGCACTCTTCTAATGGATGGGAACAACGTTTCGGTGTCTGCTTCCTCCGAATTTAAAAATTCGATTCACAAGTACGGCTCGGCAGGTTTAGGATTCCCTGTACTATACGCGAATTTCCGGAAGGCCATCAGGCGTCTAGCGATCTTCACATTCTCCCGCAATTTAAATCCTGACACCGCGTGTGACGAATGTCGCTGTTCTGCTCTTACGAACAACAATCCATCGAGTTCCCAAAGAAATCGGGATCGCAGTGAGAGGACGCCGTGCTTAAGAAATGCTCCCCTGTTTCCTTTCGAAACCCTAAATCGCAAATCTGAACGCTGAAAGGACATTATTGCCTATCAATGGCAAGTCTCAATTCCTTTGCTTTGTTTGTTCCGTTTTGTAAATGAATGAAGTGTTCACTTTTCTTTTCCGGGGATGAAATTAAATGTCTTCTCTACGTCTTAACCTCTAAATGGCCAAGGTCATTTTTGAGCTTCTAGGAAATTGCTGTAAATTGAACAAAAATTCATCATTTTGATAAGTTGTATCAATTTTTTTAATATGTAACCCGTACAAATTCAAACTAGACATGTTTGAAATCACATAGGAAATGAAAACACAACAATATCAATTATGGATTAAAAGATTATAATGTTTGATCACAAGCCAAGGTATTTGCAAGAGTAATTTGAAGTTGTCAATGGTCACCAAAAAAATATGAAGTTAAAGGATCTAACATGCATAAACTCCAATCAATTTATAGCTTCTCAAAATCTATTGTCCAAATTTCTTTAATAGATTTCAAATGTGATTTTTTCTCCAAGATCTAGTGTATTTGAGGCTCATTTCCAAGAGCCCCCAACACTATGGAAAGTCAAGATTGAAATGGACACCCTTTCACAAAATCTTGAATAGAAAAATCATAATCAATTATTTTCAAAACTGGATTTTGGATGCAAAAACTAGATTTCTAAAAGATTTTTTCAGAAATATAAACTATTAAAAATAGAAACTTGGTTTGGTTTTATCTAACTTTAAAGTATTGTAGACACCAAAATTTGGTGTAGTGGGCATTTAGAGATGAAAATTTTCAGATTTCTTTTAGAAATGTGTGAAATTATTCTAAACGTTTGAAGAAAAAGTGAAGAAAATTCATATTGAATATAAAATACACTAAAAAAATGAAGAATTTAATTTTTAATAATTGATTAATGTATGTATAATATTTCAAAATATCAATGGTGTAAACAAAATTTTATGTAATTATAGATTGAAAATGGGGTTATATAGAAAATTATAAAACAAAGCTTGTCTAAATATTTTCGGTGGAAATGTGTTTTCTTGGTTCAATGTATTGTTTCTCCTTTCAATGGAAATCATCCATTTGGTTCAAAAACAAAAACAAAAACAAAAAATCTTGTGGTCTCCAAAATACTCTAAAAGGTTCAAGAATATTGAATCAAAGCAAGGAAATTATCCCTACAAGAATCATATAGATTTAGCCATCTCATGACATTCTTTCCTGAAATACCTAGTTCTCATTTTAAGTTGAGCGAAACAAAGTTTATTTGTGAACAATGCAATGTGAACTCTCAACTCAAAATTCAAAAAAAAATGTTCACTTTAGAAGGATAAAAATTAATTCTCAAGAGGGGAGTCAAGGGGTACATTCCTCATATGGATTATCCAACCCCTCAAGGACAAATATATGGTGTCGTTAATTTCTATGAGGTAAAAATTATACATTTCTTACTTATAAAATAAATTTATGTTTTACATAAAATATCATGATTTAACTCGTAAAAGGTACACAGTGATTAAAAATATATATATATTTGAAAAATATTAGAAATACATAGAATAGAAAATATGAATCATAGATATTTTCTATACTAGGTTGAGTTTTTTAGCTAGAGAATTAAACCCCTAGAGGACCAACATGCATTTCTTGGCTACATAGCAAGTTTGGCAGGTACATGTGACTAGAGATTTCAATATTTTTGGCCCAAATTTTCATAGAAGGTGGGGACAAGGAATGTCTTTCATATGCACTAAATTTCTGAATTTCATTTCATGGCATTTGGAAATACAAGTCTTAAGTTATGGGCCTACTATGTTACTTTTTTTTGTAAATGGGTAGTTTGAGTAGATTAAAAAAAATCACTTTTTTTATAAACAAAAATTTGAAATTGTTTTTTTGAAGTGTTATATATATATGGAAAGCTTTGAATCATTCGATTTTGATTAATGAGTCAAAAGTGATGAGGACTTTTTGTTTGTTGGTAGTTGCACTATTGTAGTTTGTCTTTTGAGTGGATGGTGAGGAAGGCTAAGGCAATTAAAATTGGATTCAATTTTAATTGCATAGCCCCCTCCCCACCTTGTGGAAAAAAACAGTACCCCCTTTGATGAGGATAAACAGTACCCCCCCCTCACTCTTGTATTTTTCAAAATGAAATCATCTGACAATCGATATGGGATAATCCGTATCTGTTTCCATATCTGTTATTCATATTTGTATACATATGGTATATGTACGATATCAGGATCAATGGCAAGGAAGGGGGTGTTTTTATTTTTTTTCAAAAACAATCAATGGCTACTAATTTTTTGTCAGAGTAGGGGGGCGAATTAATTGAGCAGGAAGTGCTCTATCTTTTTAGTGGATAGTTATGGATTTTCTACTCTAAAATAAACTATAAAGTCCTTTATCTTACTCAATTTTTAATATTTTTGGAAAAAAAAATAAAGGGATAGGATGTAGGTTGATTATTATAACATTGCAACCACTCGGATTGTCATTTTTCAATTCCATAGTTAAATTCTTACCAATTTAGTATTTTGAATCATTTTCTATTACTGTCTACTTACTATTTTTTTCCTATATGTTGTACAATTTTAAATGATTTGAAAATTTTCAAACATGTGGCCACCTTATCTAGAAAAAAGAATCCAAAGAAGCACCACCATTTTGGACATTTTTTCATAGAGAGTTGAGCTTGTGAAGTGCAATTGACTTCTTTTTCACAAGGCCAAAAAAAGAATTTCAGTGAATTTGATTGCATATATCTTACAATCCACATGGTGAAAATTTTTGAATTTTTTACCACATGTTTTTAAGTTAGCATACTACAAGATCTTAAGGTTATATGTGTCAAAAGAAGGGTTTTTTTCAAAAATTTGGTACTTGTACTAAAAATGAAAATTTCAGAGCATTTTTGGTGAAAATATAATTATGGAACTTTAGGGGTTAATGGTAAAGAAACTTGCACTTTGTATTACAAGAAATTTGGACCATACACTGTCAAGTAGAGAGAAGTTTGCCTTAGAAAATCACAATGATCTTGGTTACGACTAGAGATGACTCAATAGCATAAATAGACATATTCATGTGAAATCTTGAATCTTCTTTGTCGAATCTTTTAAATTGTTGTGGAATTGTTCCGTACTAACTTATCCTAAAATGGTTCTAAATAGGTTTTAAAATTCGGTTAAGTGATAATAAAGCAAAGACTTTGGACGCATCAAATGGGACGATCAAACCACATACTGAACTATTGAAAAGATTGTCTTCTAAATTTCAAATTCACAGAGACCATCAATCATGCCTCACCACGAGAATAGAACAAGTTTCGACCATGTGGGCCATCAACCCCATTTCTTCACCACAATACTAAATGAAGCCAAGCAATGGTTTGACTCATACTGCCCACAACAACAAAATTCACAAAAAAATGAAAAGCTACTAGCCACAACACAAAAGTCTTTAAAGTCTCCTCTAAACTCCAATTCCTTTGTTGAAGTTTGATTTTATGCTACCAAAGTTTCACATGTTCAAATGATATGAGTAATAGCTCATCTATTCATCCTCTAAATCTCAAATCATTCAAATACTCTGTCCAACTTCTATGATTGCCTAAAGTTTTGGCCCTTACAATTGAAGGCAATAGACCCTCCTTTACTTCAACACTCGCAATTCCTTCATATGAATTTCAACTAGAATGAATAATAACTTCTTGAAAAGCTAATAAAATCTTCTCCACTCTTTGAAATTTTCATTACAAAAAAAACCTTGTTTGTCTTCTAAGATCAGTCAAAGTCTTTACCTTTCTATATGAAAGGCAATAGACCTTCTTCTACTCAAACTAGTACAACTTTTGAAAGTCAACTTCAATTCAAGTAAGTGAGTTCATTTAGAAATACAACACCATAATACATAACTCTTTCAATTTTCAATTCATAAATTTCAACATACTATAGCCCCTTAAACATTCGGGTTTTACAAATATAACAAGAAAATTGAGGAATAATGTCTTCATTTTTTCCTCTACTTTATCTACCTTAACTACATAAGTCATGTGGTTTTCAACTCATACCTTGATTATGCGGCTCCCCTATCATCCATTAGTAATCTATTTTAACTATAAAACTCATTCTATATCCCTATTTAGAAAATAAATCACACTAAAATTACTACAAGACAAACTATTCATATATTTCCCTCCTACAACTGTACACACATAAAATAAAATTTGAAATTATCTTTAAATATAAAATAAATAAAGTAGAAACTAACATATGTTTATTAAAGGTAAAAAATAGAATTTCAATTGAAGTATCACTCAATCTTCAAGAACTTGAGGATGTGTTTGATGGTAGTTACAATTTTTTCTATATGGTCTGCTTTAATTAAAAGATTGATTATCCCTTCTAACAAATGTTGATGACCATGACTGTTTTAATAAGCCTAATTATACAATAATATTAGTCAGCATTAAAACCCTTACAACATTTTTCAAATGTCACTTCTCAACCTCTAGGCACAATACATTCAACATGCAATAAGATCACCAACGTTTAAGCATCACATTGAAGATTCATGTGTGATCATTGCTTTGTTAAAGGTTATTTAGGTAGTCGAGAAGGCCCGTCTTCTTCTTATGAACACTCACGTGACGGTACAAGATTTAATGGCAAAAAATGTTAATCCAATAGTTGCGAGAAAGAAAATTCAAATTCAGACTCCAGTTGAGGTTCTTCATCTTGAGACTAAAAAGAATCCTCTAGATCGACATATTAAAATCCAAAGTAAAAAACAAAGAAAAATTATATCAACTTGATGGAGCTCTTCAATGATCTCTCCTCTTTGTAGTTTGTTTGTCAATGAGAAGGCATCATCTTGAATATACTTCAATTGACATTATTTTCTCACCACATCATTATAATCAAATCCATCCCAAAAGGCACATAGATATACATTTTTACATAATGCTCGCATTTACCATATGACAACGCAAGGCCATTTGATTTTTGCTAGATGAGCAAATTTAGGGGAAAATTATTATTTTTTAAAACATTTCTTTTGAAAAATAGTTTTTTAATCTCCAATTTTGTATGATAGATAAAATGATCACGTGGGCCTAAAAAAAATATTTAATTCAATTTTTTTGTAATTGCACATACTCATGCAATCGAACGGCCTTATGTAGGGTCTAGATTTCTTATAATAACAGTTTAGAATATTTGTATTTCTTAAGCTACTAGCTTTCAAGGTCCAAACAACTTATTTTTTAATCTATTTCATTTTCTTCAATGTTCCCATGTATTGACATTAGATTCTCATACTAAATTCTAAAATCTTATATTGTTTTCAATTGAACGTCACTTTGTTCCATGTGAATGTAGTATTTGTTTTGTCCTGCAATTAATAGTGTTGTATAAAAATAATTCAATTCATTTTGGAAAGGGAGGATTTATTGACATTTTACATGCATTTAAGCACAATAGTATCTTAATTTGCATGGTTATATGATTGGTGCTTGCATCCTAGTGTATTGTTTTGTTGTTTGTTTTTGTTCTTTCATCTTTAATTGTCATATCATTCTTGCTATTTTAATGAAGGTAGGAAAGGTTGAATGCACCACTTGGATCTAATTTGTATGCAAAATTTGTAATCACCAAATTTGGGAGGAAAATATTGAAACATTCAACTAACACTAAATAATTTTTCAAACTATTGTAGTAGAGTGTGGTGAACATGGCCATTTTAAAATTATAACTACTCATAGGATGCTAAAAAAAGGGAGCAACTTAAAAAATTAGGTGACCATAGGGTGCCAAAAATTATGACATCTTTGGATAGTACTCTCTCTTTAGTAGCCCTCTAAACTTATAGGATACCAAAATTTATAAGGAATATACTCTTGAAGTAGTGTAAGAAATTCAACTTCAAAAATTTGATGTTGCTATTTCTAGAATGAAAGCAAAAAGTACTATACTAGATGTCAAAATCAAGAATTATAAAAAATTAGTATTAATTATGATTTGTTCTAACTTTTAAAATGATTGCAAGAAATACTTACACTATTTTGCATTTCACTTTGCATGGCAATATTTTTTTTAGCCATAACATTTGCACTATACCTCTAAAGGATCCCAAATCAATATCCAAGGTATATTAGACTATTATACACATTAAATAATTTTTTTCTTTATCAAGAATAATTTATTATTTTCAAAGTACTTCTAATTGGATGTCATTCAAACCATTTTGGATCCCCAAAAGCAAATTTGAAGCTAAAAATTGGTATGTGGGGTCACCTACAAGTAGTACACAAATTAACCCAATGGTTTTTCAACAATAATATTTTCCATCACAAACATGTTTTCAAAGTATAGTATATTTGTATCAATAAAGACATTGTATAATTGATTTTCATCAAGATGTAACTAGTTGATTAGAAGTCCCTTTAGGTTAAGAAAATAGATGTTTTTTATTTTTATTTTTGAATTTCTAAAAATGAAAAAATGAAAAAATCTATTATCTTGAAATTTTTGATTTCCCTAATTCATGCACAACATTTTTAGAATATTTTCAATGTTCTACTAATTTTTCATATTTTTTTACTAAATTTTTTTTTCCAATTTTTTGATCCATGGCACAAAAGCTTGGAGGGGGTAGTGAGTGGTTGGAGTAGCAACATATGTGCAAACAAATGATAGAGTATTTTAAAAACAAGGGGGCACTCAATTGAGCACCTTAATTTAAATCTATGTCTTTGCTCTAGTCAAAGATAAATGAAAATTACACTCTATGTCTTAATGGTTAACTTTGTATTTCTTGACCTTTTCTCATTAATTTGGAGTCTTTGTTTCCAAATACAAATCAAATTTTCATAAATTTTATCATTTGTATTTAGTAATGTGTTCCTTTCCTTTTCTTAGTGGTGAAAAATGGGACCATAGGGGGTGGGGGTAAATTTTTCCTAGCAATGACTATAGTAAAACTTCTATAAAGTGAACTTTTGTAAGTCAATAACCTCTCTAAAGTGATATTATTCCTTCATGCCTAACTTAAACACATGGAAGATGTATAAAATTAGAAAGAAAACAAAAAAACTTTCATTGAATTTGGAATCCAAATGTCACTATGGTGAATGCAACTTTAGTTTGGAAGTGCCATATAATTTCAAACCACTAAAAAAAATCTTCAAATGTCATTAATGCCACAGCTCCTCTCTAAAGTGATAACCTTTGTAATGTATTATTTTCTTCTAATCTTGGGGCTAGTACCTTACGGAAGTTCTACTATATTAGTGGGTGATTGCAAGAAACAGTTCACATTTTTTGATCAAAATCTTTGTTTTCAGCCATAGGACTGACAATACTACAAAGAACTATCAATTTTGTGTGTCAATAGTGCGCTTATGAATCTAAACCATTGCTTTAGTACTATACAATAGTATGTAGTACTATAGACTAATACTTAGTACTATATAAGTAGCAAAAAAAGGGTCTGTTGACTATTTCATTTTAAGTAATTCAAAAAAAATTCCATAAAAAAAGTTATTTTGCTAGAGAAGATTGCACTCCCATTGCATCAAAAAATTCATGTAGAAATTTTTTTCCCTTTTTGTAGCCTTTGCGCAAAGGAAGGTCACTTTGACCCCATGTGCACAATTGACATGTTGCTATTTTCACAAAAACTCTTCCTCAATCTTTGAAAAAGTAGTACACTAGTACACCTCCAATATATCCAATTTGTGGCTTCTAATTTGCATTTTTGGGTCACAAAAAGGTACTACCCCACCCCACCCCAATGGCCAAAATAGACATCCAATTGGGGGTAGGTTAAAAATAGTAAAATAATTTTGAAAATTTTGAAAAAATTACGGAATGTCTGAAACTCCCGCATCTACATTCCTTTCAAATTTCACGCCAAAGGGACTAAGTATGTCGAAGTTATGAGCACAAAACCATTTGTCCAATGACAAGAAGACAAGAAATAGGACAAGTGTTTCTTGCAATCACCCATGTGCACATTCACAACAAAATGGTCAAAAGAATCACACTTGATTTTGAGTGCGATTTCTTTTATCATGTTTTGTTATAGTGTATTGACATCTGTCAGGCAACCATCCCTCATCAGGAAAGTAATCCCCCATAGCTTCGGTATTGTTGTGGTATCGTATAATAATGAAAGTATAATGTTACAATATTTCAAATAATATTGCAATAGTATATTTTAAAAGGGTATTGTTTGCAGTACTACAATTTTATATTTTCAATGTGACCCGATTGAAACAATAGTCGGCAACAGTGGGGGGCTTTTTCCCGATGCTGGCCAGCCAGCCAGTAAGGGTCACACCAACGAACTTCATCCAAACATTCCAAAGTCGGTCACGAAGCTCCGAAGGCCCGCGCGAGTCCAACTTTCCCACTCGGGTCAACCCGCATCACCCCCATTCATCCGCACACCCCTGGTGGCCTGGTGGCCTACTACACCACTAATGTAGTCCTACCACGAGCTTCCTGACGTAACAAACCCCCGCTCCATGACCGGCTTATATTCCAATATACCGTACTTTCCTCCCCATGCCAAGACTTTTTCCTTAATTTCTGTTTTCCTACTTTCTTACAAAATGCAAAAAGTTTCATTGCGAAGCGGAGTAGCGGACACAAGTGACTGCACCAGCCAACAAAAACGACAGACTGAGCACTGCCCAAGTCGCTGGGTCATGTAATTTGTGCTCGGATAGCCTGGCACCTGGGCTCCCTGGTCCACTTGTAGCTACTATTCCGAGCACTACCCCTGCTGTCCGCCCCTCGAAATTGATGACAGAGCAACTTATGGCGTTGAAATTGAATCCGTTGCCTCTGTAATTTGCAGTTGGGGTCCTCCTTTTCGATTTTGTTATCCAATTTTACCGAAGGTGGGCGTCATCTCGTCTCGTGGCGTCTCGTCATAACCGATTGACACGCTGCGCCTTCAGTTTGTTTCAGCAGACGCGCTTACCGACGGGGAACTTGACCTCGACTGTAGTCAAATTTGATGCAGTTGCTACAAGCCCAAGGCAAAGGGCACGAGACTGAGTGACTGCAAGGGGAAGCTGATCGCCATATAAGGAGAATTGCACTTGCACCATTCCTCATTCCCGCTCTCATTCATTCCTTCAATTCCATCGGTGATCGAATTCTTTTTCGATGTGTCAAGTTGCATTCTGGTTGTAAGCTAAAGAATCGATCGATCTCCAGTTCGTTCATTCTAAAGGGAAAATAATACTTTGAGTACTCCTGGAAGTGGCAAGAGAACACTGTGATCGTTTTGTCGTTCGATCCTGCTTCGTTTTGTACGTTGATTCGTACACTTAAATAATTGACAGCAAAGTTCAGCGAGGCCTCTCCGATCCTGTACCAGCAATTAAGGCATTGCAATGGGTGCGCAAGGTGATGGAGGTGGTTCGAAATGGAAGCCGTCATCTTACTCTGGGGACTACGAAGACTGCGAAGGCGATGGCGGATCCTCCAAATGGAGGCCGCCCTCGCACAGCTGCGTCTGCGACGACGACTGTGAAGGAGACGGAGGATCCTCCAAGTGGAGACCCGGAAAGGGGTTCTGAAAGAATCCGACTTGAGTACGTGGAGATCAAGTGCCAGCTGAATCTTAACCATTCTGTACATACAGTACAACGATCGATACAAGCACCAAGCAATAGTAGTCACCCAGAGTGACTAGTTGCGCCAGCTAGATATGTGGAGGCGATGGTTTAGAACTTCGGGAGAGTGTATATTTTTCTCAGAGGCTTCATCCTTTCAGCAGATCTAAAAAAAAAAAATTGGTGTCAAGTTAGTTGACTCCATCGTTCCGACCTTCGGAGGGATAGATCATTCACACAACCATTCTCCGGGACCCCGTTTTGTAGAGCAGGGGACCGGGGATGGATTAGCTGCCATTCTTAATTTGGTCTGAGCCAGTTCCTTGAATGTCAACTGGTGATGTATAAAAGACCACAAAGTTATATAAGAAAACTTTTTTTATGCGTTTATCTTCTGATCAAACACGCCTGTCTATCTTGTATGCGTTCGTAACTGAGACTATTAGCAATGCTCGTCCGGGGCCATCAATGTGCATTAGCATGGAGTCTGATTTAAGCCCCTGCATAATTGAGCTCTTCTACAGTTCTTCTTAGCAGAATTTCACATCATTCAATGTACGTGCAACCCAGATATGCAACGAAATTGATGTTTCAAGTGTTGCATACCTTGCAGTGGTCGCAGCATTCTTTATCTTTCAGTAGTATGCATAATTAACACGGCCAATAAAAAATTTTCCCAATTTTTAAAATGAGATGCGCAATTGATTGAATGCACAAAATGTTGAATCAAAGGAAAATGGAAGGCACATTGAAATGTCAAGTTCCACCTCTGGAGTTAAAAAAATAGCAGTGTGCATTTTATAGCAAAAAAAGATTTAAGAATAGCAAGGGTTTCTTTATCTTTAATCACTAAATGAAAGTACTCCCAACTAAGTAACCAATCTTGCATGAAGGGTCAAGATCCAAGTAGAGCTAAGTATTTGTTTTCTACTAACACCCTAATTAGAATAACGTTTTGAACACCTACTAGTCCAAAAATGTCAAATTAAAAAACTATGCATAATATCCCATGGTTGGTTTTCATAAATAAACTTGTCGTTATTTCCTTTGGTTGAGTTGATGGCTCTTCTAAGAGGTGTTGTTTGAAGAGAGTTGATAGAAGGTTTGTTGTTCAAGGTTGCTAAATGATTAAATTTATTCCATAAGTCCCGGGTGAAATTTGGCACAATCCTAGAAAAGGTGGGGCATTGTTTTCATAGTGCATCTGCACATTGAACATCCTTTCTCCGCAATTGGAATCCTCCATGATAACCATTCACTTGTTACTATCCCTTTATTAAATACCATCCATAAAAACATTGCCTATTTTGGGACGAGCATTATGCCAAAGAAGTTGTAATGCCCTCTTAATTTCCAACTTTGACAATCCTTGATTAGATACTTCCTATATCACCACTAGACGTTCAACTTTCTCTTTCATGCCATTGACATATCCTCTTCTTGCTTTGTAACAAAAAAAAAAGGGTTTCTTTAAGGGTGAATGCATGGTTGGGTGACTCACTTTTTGTGTCACAATGCTATTTTCAAGGAGTACTTTGCATTGTAAGATGAAATAGACATAGTAAATTTACACTGTTGAATGTAAAAATTTGTATATACATAGGAAACTTTATCTTGTTGAAGATTGTGATTAATTTTTTTAAAGTTCATTTAAAATTATAGGAGTTAGGGACTTTTGAAGTTGAATATATGGACTTCAACAAATCAAGAATGTAATTTTATTTGAGTTTTTTTACAAAGAAAAATAACAGATTATTGAAATACCAACTTACCATATGTTTTGTTTTAGGTTTAGGGGCCTAGAATTCATTTCCTTTTAAATAGAATCATTTGTAGAAGTTTACTGATGGACTTTTAAAGGGTCTGATTTCAACCTTTTTTTCCAAAGTCCATATAAGGGTCAAAAAAAGGTGTTCTTCCAAAAAAATATTTAACATAACCTACATAACAAGGAAATCTGTAGGTGGACGTGATGTTGAAAATTCAATGGATGAACATGCTAATGGATGAACATCCACTAATTCATCCAATGCATCGAAAAGTGCAAAAGATTCATTGGCATATGAACTCCTATGTTGTTGTCCGTGAGCCACCCAATCATGCATCTATCCTTAAATTTATCTATTTTCCTCCAACTCCATTCTCCAATAAGATGCTCAATAATTTCTTCAAGGTGTGCCCCAACTAAACTCGGTCTGTCTGGTACCTCTAAAGATTCCTAGAAAGATCGTGTCACAGCATCTCATCACACCACTCTGGAAGGTCTAAAATTCATAGCTTAGGTAGTGAGTTGACCTCTCCATCATATGAAAGTAAATTGTTTGTTATGCTCTAGGAAAATCTGATTGTTTCTTTCTCTTGATCTATCACTCTATGAAAATAAAATAAAAACTACATTGAATAGTGAAATTAGGTTGCCCCTCACTAATTTCTCAACATTTGACATTAAATAAATATTTACAGTTACTGTAAGAGAATGAACTACTTTCGAATTTCATATCCTTGTATTTAGGACTCAGGAACCTCCATGTGTACAAGTGGAAATATTTTTAGAAATATTTGTTGACTTTGATGGCCCAAGTACGCAACTTCCATATTATATGGCCCTAGTTATAATCAATTATAATGCCTTTTAGTCCAATCTCAAGGGATTTCATTTGTTTTAATGTAGAAAACTCTTGTAGCCCTCTTAACAAGGAATCCAAAAATGTAATTATATACATGAAATGAATATTCTTTGAGGATAATAATAGCATTAAAAAACTAATTCTATGAGTTTTTTTAATGGGTGATTGCAAGAAACACCTGCCAATTTCGTTGCGTTTTTTTTTGGAGCACTATAACTTTTGAATTATGAATCCGATTCCAAAACCAAAAAAACTCTTTCTAGATATCTTTCTTGTTATTGTAATCCTTATTTTTCAGAAATTTTTTTAAATCATTTTATATTTAAAAGTCAATTTTGATAATTTGTCACACTTTGACGTTTAGGGTTTTTTTATACTATTGAGTGGTTTAAATTAGTGATTTTCAGCTGAAATTTCTATGGTATATTAGTTTAGTAGGCATACATGTGCCTACCAAAGGAAATTTAAAAATTCATTATTTTATATCCTCCACGTTCATGCAAATAGGCCTCTCTTGCGAGCGCAATTCTAAACAATAGAGATAGTTTTGAACTCGTTTTTTTGCTCAAATCTCATTATGAAAAAGTCCTCCCAAATGGCCAATTTTTATTTTTCTTGAAAATTGTTTTTCCTATTTTCTACAAATTAAAACGTCAAAGTATGTATTTTCCATGATATATTTTGGGACATAGAATTCTAACAAAGAAAATACATACTTTGACGTTTTAATTTGTAGAAAATAGGAAAAACAATTTTCAAGAAAAATAAAAATTGGCCATTTGGGAGGACTTTTTCATAATGAGATTTGAGCAAAAAAACGAGTTCAAAACTATCTCTATTGTTTAGAATTGCGCTCGCAAGAGAGGCCTATTTGCATGAACGTGGAGGATATAAAATAATGAATTTTTAAATTTCCTTTGGTAGGCACATGTATGCCTACTAAACTAATATACCATAGAAATTTCAGCTGAAAATCACTAATTTAAACCACTCAATAGTATAAAAAAACCCTAAACGTCAAAGTGTGACAAATTATCAAAATTGACTTTTAAATATAAAATGATTTTAAAAAATTTCTGAAAAATAAGGATTACAATAACAAGAAAGATATCTAGAAAGAGTTTTTTTGGTTTTGGAATCGGATTCATAATTCAAAAGTTATAGTGCTCCAAAAAAAAACGCAACGAAAATGGCAGGTGTTTCTTGCAATCACCCTAATACATGTATCATGGGACAAGCTACCCAACTTTTGGAACTTTTTAATAAAAAATGAATATTTTTTTATTATAAATAAAATACTATGAATGATTTTTAATTTTAATTGGAGTAAACTTCTTGTACAAATTTTTTAAAATTAAGCATAAGTGCTTAAATTCTTCATATATATTGTGTATTTTTTCTAATATGTATGTAATCCAACATTTTATACATTTAATTTTTTTAAAAATTTGGTCTTCACCTAAATTTTTGGTCTTTTTAATTTCATATAATTTTTATAAAACCCGTCCTCTAAGCCATTTTAATACCAACGACCCCTACGTAGAATACAAGAGTTGCATACCCGGGTTTGATGGCTTGTGAAGTAACTTTCTTGGGGTAAAGCAACCTAATTTAACTATTTAGTGTAGCTCCCAGGTTCATGAATCCAAGTTGTTTGTCCCTTGTTCGGAAACACCCTTGGGTCCCATGGTATATGAGAAATAGTCTTGAGCTGTCTTGTCTTTCCTTTTGTTGTAACTACTCCCCTTGTGGGTAACCTTCTTTGAATCTCTTCCATTGTTCTCCAATCACCTCTATCCTCATCCCATATGTCTGAAATTTGTATAATTCCTACCTTTGCCCATAAATGGAGTCCAATGTTGGGTTCCATTCCCAATGGTATTTCCACGTCCTCTAGGATGAAAGGATTCCCATAAATTTGTTGTCTTAGGATATTCCCTTTTTCTTGTGGGATTACTATGGGATTCTTTTCCACAAAATTTTGTGATTTTTTAAGAGATTTTCAAGGACCAAGATGTCTTAGTTGAAATTCAGTTTTCATTTCAAGAATTGTCTAGGTCTCCTTCAAGACATTTTGCAAAATTCACTACAATTCTTGGCATGTTGATGTATTCCTAGTCCGTGTTAGAAGATGAAGCATGAACCCATAAAGTTTGAAGTGTTGAGTTACCTTCCCCTTGAAGTGCACTTCGTGCAAGAAAAATTTCATGTCCATCCAAGTTGTTTTGAATATTTCGGAGCAACTCGAAGTTCAAAATCCAAACATTTTTTGGATTATAGTAAACTTCGGTGGCTTGTTTCTTCTTCTTCTTACAGTGTCCTATTGCAATAAAAAAATTTGGGAAAGTTGCACATACTAGTCCAATTTGTGTGGTTAAAATTTCATATCAATCCAAGAAGTTATGTATGATTGCGAAGTATTTTAGTAGAAGGAGGTTTAGTCATAGATGTGTTTTTTGCAATTGTTTTTTTGTTGCTTCTTGACATTTCAAAGCCATTTTGAAAACACAATGAGCCCATTGAATGATATTTCCTTTCACCATTGTGTTTGTATGTGGGATTTGAAGCACTTTATAGTTTAAATTTTTTTCATTTGAGTGGATTTAGGGTTCAAATTTCACCTCGATGTATGTTTCTAGGAAAATTTCAGCATCCTTTTTCAACACTAAAACATTATAATTTTGCACTCTATTTGGCCAAGTCACTCAAAATTCAATTTCTAAACTTCATTTGATTTCTGAAGTGGGGTGCTTTGACTAGAATTGCATTGTTATGCTACGTATGTTTGATTCATTGTTTGATCTATGCAAGAAGGGTGAACTAGAAACTGTAGCTTACAACTATGGAATTGTGTTGTAGTGGGAATCCCTATTATTGTGGATGAAAGTTGGTGTAGGGACTAGTTAAAGGTAGGGATGCATAGTTTGGTAGCAATGGATATGGTGGACAGGGTCTATTTTTATGACTTGCCTTAAACTTAAGCTTGTTGATTACAAATTTCAATCAACATGATAGAGGTAATCTACTATCACAATCTCAATTGCTTTCCAATACAAGAAAGACCCAACGTTTCTTGTATTTAGGGTAAACTCAACAATGTTTTAAAGTTTTTCTCAATTTTGATATGACCATGATTCATCTAAAACTATTTATTTCCACATTGTAGACTTCAAGAGGAGACAAATATTGCCAATGCTCGTGTTAAAGCTAAGAAAAACATTGTGGACAAGTTTGTAAGGCAATGCAACTACAAATCTTGCTTGCAAAAGCTAACTAGGTGTAATGTGTTGTAATATCTTTTTTTTTTTATCAAAGACTCTTTCTTAGTTGCTAGTCTTTGCACCATCTCATAACATATGTTGATCTAATACAATACAATTTGATAATGGTTAATGGTTGGCTTCAACCTCTATTGCATATGATGTCTTCACGCAATTCAAGATTTTGGTCAACTATATCTACCTCCATATTGTTCATACGAGACTGTGGTGAGGATGATTAGGTATTCTACCATGGATAATAGTTATGGAAAATCCTAGTTCCAACTTCATTCTAGTAGTTCATATCAAGAGTTGAAGTCTTGTTTGCAATTGAAAAAAGATTCCTATTGTTAATATCTTATTGCAATTAGAAGGCAATTTGATGCACTTTATTTTATATTATCATTTGGATTTATTTTTCACAATTGAGGACTTTAATATTGATGTACATTCTTATATCCAATATGTAACCTTTGTCCAAGATTTTAGGGTGTTTGAATTACAATGTTAATGGAATTAGGTTCTCCTACTAAAAGGTGGGTTCTTATAACGAATGGCATTTATTTAGATATTTTGTTGAATTGACCTAAAATCCCAATTGAGATCATTGCAATCATGCAATGTGACTGTCGACATAAATGGATTCTTCTTTTATGCATGTTGTGTTCAAACAGATTTATGTAAGTTTAATTGATGTCTACGGCCAACTAAATCCTTTGAGTAGTAATAGGCATATGCCTTGGAATTGCATTGCAATGTGGATAGGGTCAACACAAGATACATATGCAAGTGATTCCATCTTGCAATAGTTATCCACAAAAGGGTTAACAAAAATTTCAATAAAATAGATGCTTTGGTTACAAATTGTTTTAAAATAGTAGAAACATTCAAAAAATTGAAACAAAAATAATTATTTTTCTAACAACTTAATAGAAATGAAATGTCATTAACCCCTGAACACCTAGAGTTGTCTCTAGAATTGACGATTTGAGAAAAATCATTATAAAGTGCTATTTGGAAGATTATTTTTGAATTGGTATATAAATGAAAGTTGTAGACTATGAGTTTCAAATTCCATCCATATATTTAGATTCACCAATGCCATCACTAACATTTAAAAAAAAATTAAAACAAAAAATTAAAAATTTCTTCTAAATTCAATTCTAAGCAAAAATATTATCATTTTTTGAGTAAAAATTTCTTAGAATGGATTTGAAATGAGGTGCTCTTGGCATGATGATTTTTAGCAATTTTTGTGTTCTTCAAATCTATGACTTCATTTTTGTAAATCCAATTTTGAAGTGGAGTCAATGCAATTTTGGCTCAACCAATTACTTGACATACTTTCACATTTGTAATTTTAGAAAAAATTTACTTTAGTAACACCAAATCCAACCATTTCATAGGAAAACAATTTGGTAAAGTATCTCTAAAAATTAAGATGACTTTCATCCAAGCAATATTGAGGATGAAACTTGAGTTTCAATTTGTTCGTTATCTAGAAAGTAGATGTTGGAGTGCTTAGGGGTTAACCTATAAACAACTTCATGACCATTTTCTAGTAAATGAATGAGAGAGAATCCTTGTGTATAGGACCAAAGTGCAATTGTTCATCCTCAAAATCTTGTGTTGAAAGGGGATGTCTTGTTAAGTATTATAAATTCCAATGGGTGATTTTAGAATTTTTAAAACTAACTATTGATACAATGCCCAAAAGGATGATTTGCACAATCATGAACCAGTCCATTATTGGCCTTCAATATCATAAGAAAATAATTGAATGCATTGTAAAACTAAAGTATCATAGACCAATAGTTATACTACAGGTCCATGATTAGAGGGGCATTCAAGTGTAGGTAGTTGAATCTCCTCTAAGTTATCAAAGAGAGCACGTTCTAAGCAAGTTTGACAAATGGATACCTTCAATGTAGAGATTATGAGATGAGCATTTGCAAGGACAATAAATCCTGAGAGTCAAAAGTGTTAATAATTTGTTGCAATCTTTACATACTATGTCATTAAGACAATAATTTGTAGTCTTATGTCAAATGAACCTCATACATGCCAACTACTAAAATACACCATATTCCAAACAACCATCCACCTTCATCCTAGCTTAATGAAACACATGGAACTCTCACTTCAAGCATACTACACAATTCAACAACTAAAAATACCCAAGAAAGATGCATTAATCCAATAAGGATGCACAGGTCTAATAGTATGTTTGATAAATGACTTTCAAAGAAATTGTAAAAACAAAAAGTAGGATGATTTTTAGCCAACTACTATGATAATTTGGCCACATCCTTCTAGGGTTAACCTCTAAAGGACCATAAGCCCACCATGTGAATTTTGCAACTACATTTGTAAAAAATTCAAAATGGGAGCCTCACTAGTAGTTTGTGAACCTCAAAAAGACGCTAGATGATTTTTTTCCCGTTGAGTCATTGGTGCAATCCGATGAAGAAATGATCTAGTGTGTGATTTTTGATGAACTTTTTGAGAATAGAGAAGGTGCTCTAGGCTCATCTTTATATCTTTTTTTTTCGAATCTCAAAATGATTTGAAAAAACATTTACATAAATATCATGATGATATGTACTAGTGGAAAAAAATCATAGTTTTTAGAGCATTTTGAGCACTCCAATTTGATCACTCTAATTTTAGTGTATGTACCAAGTACTGTCTAACCAAACATCTTCATTTAGTCTTGTCAACAATGGCATTTTCTCAAAAATTGTGCAATTTCATCAATCTTTTTTTCTTAGGAAAGCTATGTAAGTCTTCTTTCATTTCAACGGTGATGATGATCAAAGTTATTCCACACAAATTAGAAATTATGCTTGTTACAAGAGTTATTCAAGAAAACAAGAGCTATGCTTAAACACCCTTGGTCCTTCTAGATAAAACAAAATAGGATATTAAAAATACACTTGATATTTAGATCAGGGCAAGTCAGACTTACCTCATACCCTCCAACTTCCTGAACTCTCCTATGGATTGAATTTAAGTAAACCCATCCACATGAAAGTATCACTAAGGTCTCTCTACAAACTGAAATTCTGCTAGGGTTGAGGCCAAATCTGCAATTCTTGCACCCTTAGATATGCAACTATAGTGTTGTTGAGGATTGAATTTCACCTTGCCGCTCCATCCATCTCTAAAATCCGTTGACAAGGCTCTTTTTTTTTAAATTTTGAAACAAATGAAACAGTCTTGTCCCCGGCCATGCCACTTGTGGCTGGCTGGTTTGTAATCTTTCTCTGCAATGAAATTCCGTTTCATTAGTGTCAAAAGAAACAAAAAAACAAATGAAACAGAATTTCATTGCAAATGGCAGAATACAAGACCATCCTCCATAGGGTAGAAGGCTCCAGAATGGCACATCTAAGGAGAAAAATAGATGTGTGGAAGAAACTGTTTGTCCAATGACTTCCAATTTTTTTTGGTAGACAGAGAAATGGAAAAGAAACAAACTGCAATTTAAATTGTAATTTTTTGAATTAGAATGAATTAGATACGATTTTCCAAAGTGAAAAGTCCGTAGGTTGTTAATAATGTTCCTAGACTCAGCAGTAATGAATTATCATGTGCCTTTGAAAAGAGCAGATCGGTCCAGAAATAGATGAAGTCAGTGCTCACTATGTTCAGGAAAGTTCCATAATGTGGGAACAGAGTGTCTTTAAATCGAGCAAGAGAAATTTGTACCCTAAAATTTATATTTATCATTTCTTTATTATTGTCATCTTGAATTCTGTGTTCACAATTAAATGATGCATTCGTGATTAGTGAATCACACTTAATAACAGTCCAAAAGCATTGCTCACTGTCCTAAAATCATGCACTTGCAGTCACATTTTCCTACCTCAAAAAATGGTGTCCATTTTTTTTTTTTTTTTGGAAACAAATGCTGTCCATTCAACAACCACATGCTCTATACATGGGTCACTTCTATGGTCACTTCTAAATGCCCTCACCATTTCAGAGCCTCCTACCTTAACGGTGGCCAGGCAAGATGGCAGGGGTGCAGGGCTATTTAAGCGGTGGGCAGGAGATGCTGTCCGGCAACCAAATCTTACGGACTAACTTATTTCGTATACAATCCTCAAAGTGAAAGCTGCCTGACGAAGCTGCCTGACCGTTCCGACTCGTGCATGGAAGCGTGAATATGGTAATTTAATTCCGAACTTTGTTTTTTTGTTTTTTTTTGACACAAATGAAACGGAGATTTCATTGCACAGGAAAGATACATACCGGCCAGCCACAAGTGGCCTTGCCGGGGACCAGACTCAAAGACGCGACAGACTGGACGGACAGACTAACAACGGACGCAACCCAGCACAGCGCGAAGAGCGGAGAAATTCCGAACTTAAATGACGTAGGATTGTACTCCCGGACGGGAGTCCCAGTGCTCTCTTTAATTTGATGAAGAGACAGAAATTGCACACGGATAATAAGATAATAATAAGCCCACTGAACTGAGTTGCAGGACGATTCGCACCGACTGCAACTTGTTTGTTTTTTTGTTTTTTGTTTTTGTTTTGTTTTGTTTTTGAAACAAATGAAACGGAATTTCATTGCAGAGATAAAATATAGCAGCTACCAACCACAAGTGGCCTGGTAGGAGGAAAGAAAACAAAACACAGACCCCATAATTACCCACCCAACTAAGGGACAACAAGTTAGGCAACACCAGAGCCAAGCACAGAGAGGGGCCGTGAGGCCTCTCCCGGGCGACTGCAACTTGTACAGTAAGTTACACGACTTTATTTCTTTATTTATCTATCTATCTTCTTTCTTTTTGACACAAATGAAACGGAATCTCATTGCAAAGGAAAATAAGTTCAGTTAACTTAAGCTTAATACAAAGCCTGCCAGCCAGCCCCAAGTGGCCTGACAGGATGGAGAGACCAGGCTTTATTACATAACTTGGGCAAGTGGAGCCTGGAGCGCCTTGCTGTTTGCTTAAGCTTCCCTCCGTAGAACCTAATGAATGACCGAAAGCTAATACAGACTCCGTACCTTACAGTACGAATCCCACAAAACACAAAGTTTATATTTCTACACCATGGCCATCAGTTCAATACGGCAACTTCTAAACGTCTTGTTTCATCTCCAAAATTGACGATTGGAGAAAAATCACTGTAAAGTGCTGTTTGTAAGCATATTTTGGAATCGATATACAATGAACAGTTGTAGAGTTTTTTTGGAACAAATGGGACGAGCCCACTGCATAAACCCTAGAAGGACCTGAAAGCCCTTTGTGGTCGTATAGTATATTAGGTATTTGGTGGTATTTGATCAGGAAAACATTGACCTAATTTTTACAATACAAAGTAAATTAATGATCATGATAGTATGTAAATAAAAATGTATCACCACTCATCTATTAAACCACAATTGAAGAGTTATAAAGCTAGATATGGGCCATATAGAGGGACCCAAGGGCCTTTCAAGGGTTAAGAAAAGGAAGTATAAAGCAACCGGGCTAGAAGGACTGGACAATGAAGAAAAAGTTGTAGATTTTGATTTTTAGAGACCATCTATATGGATAGGTTCACCAATGCTATCGTCACTCTTTTTTATAAATTTTGAAAGAGAAATTTCAAAATTCCTTCAAAATTCAATTACATGCAAAATATTATCATTTTTTTGAGTAAAATTAGTTGGAATGGATTTGAAATGAGGTTCTCTTTACACGGTGATTTTTGAAATTTTTGGGTTCTTCAAATCTATGACCTCATTTTGGCAAATCTAGTTTTGAACTAAAGTCAATGCAATTTGACCACTTGACATACTTGCACGTTTGTAATTTTAGAAAAATATGTACTCCAGTAACACCAAATCCAATCTTTAGATAGGACAACAATTTGATAATGTATCTCCACAAATTAGAATAACTTTCATCCAAGTAGTTAGGAGGATGAAACTCAAGTTTCTATCTGCTCATTGTCCAAAAAATGGAGGTCGGAGTGCTCAGGGGTTAACTTATGTTAAATCCAAAACTTTGCCATAGTCACATGCATCAGGCACTTGATTTGGAGGATCCCAATGAAGAAGTTATCTATATTTGTTAGCTCTATCACGTGTAACCATAGAAGGACAACATGGGCACTAAGTGTCCAATGGGCAACTTCACCTGAAACTATAAGATGGTGGTCCAAAATGACCCTAAACTACCTCTAATGATGGGGCAAGTGGTAGGAACCTCTTAGTGCATCCACAAGGTTTCTAGTTCAATTCCCCCTACCGACCATGTTAGCATGGTGGTCTTGTTCGTGTTCCTCTTCTTGTGTTATGACAAGAAAACCCACATCAGAAACTTCAAGACGCGTCAATATGGTGCATTGAAATGCTATCACATCAAATTTGATGCTAACATTCATGCCAACTCAATATCAAAGTGATTGGAAAAATGACATGAAAATGGCCTTTGGTGTCAAAAATGGCATCAAATTAGATTGGCCTAACTTCTAGTTAACCCCTAAAGTTCCTTGACTATATCATCACCAAAAAACCTAAAAAACTACCATTTCTAATACAAGTACCAAATTTTTGAAAAATATCATTTTTGGAAACATGTAACCGTAGGATTTTGTAGTATACTAGATTGAGAAGACGTGAAAAAAAAATTCAGAAAATTCCACCATGTAGATTGCAAGATATTAGCATTTGAAGTGACAAAAATCCTTTTGGGGGCCTTGTGAAAAAATGGGCAGCTTCACTTCACAAGGTCACATTTGTATGAAAAAATGTCCAAAATGGTGTTGCTTCTTTAGATTCATTCTTCAATGCAAATTGGCTGCATGCTTGAAAATTTTTAGATCATTTGGAATTGTACAACATATAGGAAAAAATAGTAAGTAGAAAGATGTAGAGAATGATTCAAAATACTAAATTGTTAACAATTTATTAATGGAATTGAAAAATCCCAATCCCAATGGTTGTAATGTTGTAATAAACAATCTACATCTAATGTTTTTATTTTTTTCAAAAAATATTAAAAATTGAGTTAAATAAAGGACTTCAAAGTTCATTTTAGAGTAGAGAATCCATGCTTGCCCATAAACTAAAACATCTCATAACTTTTGACTCATTGATCAAAATGGAATGATTCAAAATTTTCTATGTATATCTAAATCTAGAAAATCAATTTCCAATTTTTATTTTTGAAAAAATTGATCTTTTTAGATCTACCTAGACTACCCAAGTTGAGAAACCAACTACATATTAGGCCATAACTTTTGACTCATATTTCCAAATGCCGTGAAATTTACTTTGCATAAAAGATATTCTTCATCCACACCTTCTATTAAAGTTTGGGCCGAAAACATAGAAATCTCTAGTCACACGTACTTGCCCCCAAAAGCTATGTTGTCAAAAAATGAACGTTGGTGCTTTAGGGGTTAAATCTTCCAAGTTGCCATGGATGCATTGTATCAATCCTTGTTGCAACCCTTGAAGGTTGCATGTTTCAAAAAATACAAAAAAACAATTGTAGGATGGAAAAAAAATTAATGGTTTTTTCATCTAATTTTTATTTATTTGAAGTTGCTTGAGTACAATGATAGTGAATAGTATTATAAAATCCCTTAATACAATATTATTGATTTTCTTAAAGAAGAAGATGCTTAATCCATAGATCAACCCTCCCCTTGTAGTGTATTTTGACCATTTATTCTTGATGTTAATTTTAGCCATTAAAAGATATTAAATGAATTTGAGTCCAAATAATTAATGAAATGAAGTTTATTAAGTGCAGTTTCTACTCCAAATGGAAATTTTGAAAAAGTTCATGAAATTCTATAATTTTAGCAATAAGAACTTTGGGCCTACGACCATGGTTTGTTGATTTTTTAAAATTTTGGAGTGACATGATGACTTTGGTTTACACCATGATATTGTACACTATAATATACATCAATGGTGAATTTTTTTTTGGCAATTTCCGTCCAAAACTACAACACGTTGACAGAGATTTTTAGTTTTTCACACCTACACAAATTAATGAAAATAATGGAAAGTTGTCAAGTAAATGAATATTCCCATTTCAACCATAAACTAATGTGTCTATCGACAACTTTCTGTCACAAGAACTTCGATTGATTATAAGCTTAAGGATTATAACCCTATGATAAGGTAACATGCTCTGAAATGGAGTGGGCATTTAGAATCGCCCCTAGAGAAGGGATTGAAATCATGCAGATAGTTCTGAAAATGGACAAGTTTTTTGTGAAGTGAGGAAATCTGATTCAAAGTGAGTGGTTTCAAGATAGTGAGTAGTCCATTGGGAGTAGCATAATGTGTAATTCATGACTCATTAATGAACTTCAATTTTCGAGATAGAAATTTCAGATTATACTAAGCAACAACAGTAAAATATAATTAAAAGTAGGGAAGGCAATAAAAGAAAATGAAGACTGAATCTTTTTTTGCTTACTACATGCCTTGCTCCATTTTTGACACTCTCTGTGTGCATTCACATGCTTTCATGAACATCCACAACTCCTTTCTAATCAACTTTAGTACTGTCTTTCTTTGTTCTAAGACACTTTTCAATTGATGATTACTATAGTCTATGTGCATTACTAGTGACCTACATTAGTTTGCCTTCGAAAAATCGTATTTTTTTCTATCAGAGTCTAAAAATTATGAAAAAAATTGCCTTGCATTTGTCTATCTTTCCTCTATCTACCCAAAATTAATTTCAAATGTTTCAGCATGCACCTTGATAGTATGTTCGTACTTGGTGCTATAGGTGGTCCTACAGGGTGGTGAGTTCTGTAAGCACTCCAGGGTTTTCATATCTACAGCAATTTGGGAAAACCGAGCCAACGTGGAATCTGCTATGGTATGTATTAAGCATGTTGCTTTAAATGTTTGTGGGCCACGGGTTTTTCTAAAAGAGATGTTATTTGGTTGAGTTTAATGACTAGCCAATCCAATGGATATGTAGATGTTAGACTTATAGGGCCGCTTCTAGTTAAAGGCCTCCAAAGAGCTTGATTAAGCTAAGACGGTGGTTAACATATGCTTTGTTTAGGTTCCGTAATTAAGTAAAATCGATGATGATGAAGGCATGTAGAGGACGAAGGGCACTATTGTCCAAAGAGGAAATGAATCCTAGTAGCTGCCTGCATGGGTGGAAACAATAGAAATTAGAGTGGAGGCGACTGTTAATCCTACCTGCCAAGTTCTATCGCTAATTCATTCTTTGTGCACATCGATCGCTTGTAGACAATTCATGTTTGAGGTAGTTTTCAACTTGTAGCTCATGACAGTCGTTAGTGCTTTGTATTTATGGTGTTTGTGATTGTGTAGTGCAAGTATTGACTACGTGCAGCATTTGATCGTAGATTTGAAGTCATGGAGAATCATCAAGCCAACAGACAATTCAGGAGACCAATGTTCGCACAGGGCGGAGTTTCGTTAGGTCTGTTTTCTTGACTTTATGATTTTTTAATCCCATTATGAAATTTTAGTTTGTGGAAGACGTGATTGAGCTTATGTTTGTACAAACAGATACATGAAATTGAAATTTGCCTTGTCGTATACGAAATTGTAATTGTTGTTGTTGACATTAGGTGGCCTTCCACAACTTTCTGCAAGCGCGACGTCACATCCTGGCACACCGATGCCTACAGAGGGTTAGTTCATACTTTTCTACCCTACTTTCTTTGCTGCACGTATGTCTGTCGGTTCCACATATGACTTCTTTGCTATATGGCAAACCTTGGCTGCATTTTTTCCATAAATTCTTCAACTTCTGGATTTTGCCATTTCTTGTCAAGCACTGTGTCAGGCATCCCCGGCACATTCGTTGGACGAGCTCATGCATTATTGGATATTGCAAGAGCTACAACGGCCATGGAGAATGCTTTAGTTTAGTTTCTTGCCAAACAACAACGCAAGGAGAGAGGGCCTAATTGGAATCCATTGGAGATCAATGCCCTCATCGATGCTAAGTGTAGACTGTACCTGGAGGAGGTGGAGACCATCGACAAGCGAGATTTCATGAACCCAAACGTTGGGAAATGGATATTGATGAGTGCCGAACTCATGACGGTAGGAGTCTCACCTTGTCTTTGAGATGGACCTGCACGCAAGAGCAAGTAGAATCAATTGGTTCTGGAATACAAGAGGATAGCAGACTACTTCGCTCGGAGTGGCACTAATGACATTGCTTATTGGACTTTGAGTATTGTTCTTCGGAAGGCCAAGGGACTACCCAAGTCATTTCCATAGGACGTTTTCTCGTGAATCTATGATTGGTACAGAAGCATGCCTGTGATAAAACCTCCCCACTCACGCGACCTTTTTTCAGGCGATGACAACAACTACAAGACACTTGGAACTAGCAGCAATGAAGAGGATCATCGTGAGGAAAGTTTTGATGGCGATGAAGATCCTTTTTCGACACCTGCCTCTATTGGCAACAGCGACACTCACACTACTTCGATTAGATCTCCACTTTCGAAACAAAGGAGAGTGAAGGCGTAGGAGAGCCTAGGAATCTTTGTTTCCTCTTCTAGTGCTTCTCCTCTTCGTAACCCAAACTTGTCTCTATCGCTTGGAGTCACCCCACAACTATTGAGTTCTTCGAACACTATTGAAGCAATGGCTGCTCGTCGCCCTGGCAATACCGGCATTCGACGCAAAAGCATCAGCAGACACTCCTTGATCGCAGATGCTACGCAAGCTACAGGTGGCGCTATGGCAATACAATTCAAGGAACTCGCTGAAGCTAGTAGAGAACTAGAACGCAATAAGATTGATGTACAGCTTAAACTCTTTACACAGCAAATGCAATATCAAAAAGAGTGAGATCTCCGTTTGTATGAGAATGCAAGATTGGTGAATGAAAACTCAAAACTAGCTATTGGAAAGCAAGGACAGGTGGTCCAGTGTCTGGCTGACCTATCTATGGTTCTAAGTGTTGGTATGCACTAGCGTTCAACTACTCATCGCCATTTCGTATCGAATAACAATACACCTAACTTCGAGACCAACAGCATGGTAGGAGCATCGGATAAGCAAAATGCATTTGAGAATGCCTAGTCTTTGCGCTAGTCATCTTCAAGTGCACTGCAGCCATTCTAGCTCTTGAGGTTGCAGCGTACCTACTTTATGACTTTCACTTGTTTAGACATGCCATTTTGTATAGCTGAGTGTCTCAACAATTTTCCATTAGTGAAGTGCTATAGACTACATACATTCCACTACTACAAGGCTCTACTACAACAATTGTAATGCCACTTTGTACAAACATAACAAAAAAATAAAATTTGACTAGTCATGCTTCTCTGTTCTCGGAATGGAGTCCCTCTATCCCTCTATGCAATGTTGGAAGACAGAGAAGCTCACCACACTTACGAATTCACTCAGAAAAGGATTATGCGTTGTAAAGTTAGGAACACGCCCAATTCTTGACGCTTTTGCCAACCCGCTTCTTCCTCAGGTACATCTTCAATGGGGTCTGCTTCGTCATTAGGAAGAACGAGAACTTGACATGGCCTGCGCCGACTTTCTTCCATTCATAGAACTTGAATCAAGCGCTCCACTTCCTCATGTGATTGATTGTGAAGTAGGTTATGCAAAAGTGCATAGCTTGTGACCACGTTGGGTATGAAGGTGACATGGAGGTCAGATTTCACATGCAGCTCTTGGAAGGCTAGTTTGAGGAGACCAAATGCATTTTCGACAACACCTCATCCTCTATTGAGTTTCCTGTTGAAAACTTCCTTTGCCATAGCCAATTGTTGGTGCTGTCAATGGGGAACCAGAAGCCACGAGAAAAGAAGATACCCTACATCTCCTAAGAGGTATGGAGAGAAACCGCGGCATGTGACAGCACCATCCCACAGCGTGTGCCCTAAACCTCAGCGGTACAAGGTCGACCTCCTCAATATGCCTGAATCGTTTGTACTTCCGGGCATGCCCACATACAAATCAAGGAAATGCTTTGAGGAGTCCACCATGGCTTGACAATTAATAGGGTAGCCACCAAATTTGAAAGAAAAATAATCAACAGCACCTAAACTTGGCTTGCTTATTGCAATGTGCGTGCCATCTATTGTGCCAACAACGCCTGGAAGTCCACAGAGATGCTAGAAAGCATTGGTAGTTTCTACAAGTTGGTCACTGCTAGGCCAAGTGATCTCCCCTCTAAAGATGGTGTTCAAAGCATGGATGACCTCACGGAGCATGATGGATATGGTGCTCCTTCCCACAACGAACAATTCACTACATATGAGGACGCTAGCACCATGGCTCAATTTAAATAAAGTGCAAGCAAGTCACATTGTGACGGGGATAGCTAATCGGTATTTTGTGTCTTTTTTCTTTAGCATGGGACTCAGTAGCTGTGCCAACGACAAAATTGAACGTTTTGTCATCCTGAACATTTGAATCCACCTATCATTGTCGTACTCCTATAGAAGAAATTTCGAGAACCAAGTGGTGGAGCATGGTTTCACCTAGAATCCAAGGTCCTCATCCAATATAGCGAAGGAGTTCCATAGACTGAAGTGATGCAGTGTGGCAATGGTAGTGATGTTTACGTCTACAGCAGCAGTGTCGCTCCAATCTTCTCCTACGGCAAGGTCATCAACGAGCTCATCGGCATTTTCAGTAGCCGTGCTCAACGTGAGAGCTCTATGGCTATTCAATAGAAGAAGTAGAATGAAGGATGCCATGGATAGCATGTCCATGGGCTGTTCAATTGCATCCATATTTTGCAGAGGACGAACAATTCTACAAGTTGACGTGTACAAATTCCGTAAATATAGTTGAAGTCCATGAGAATACACATTTTCAAACACAACCTATTATCAAAGTGTGTGATTGGCAGTCTCAAAGGCAAAGATGGCAGCAACTCATGGTTGTTCACAAATAGTGAAACTATATTTGAAATATAAGGTTTTTCACCCTTGCAAAACAAAATAAATTTCCCATGGCCGCCTGAACCCTAAGTAAGACTTCTACAAAGAGCAAACCCTTCTACAAAAAATGCGATATCAGAGAAGTTGAGCAAACGCTTCTACATCACTGTAGGGAAGTCATACCTGATTCCCGAAAAGCTCTGATTACAGATGTTGTCTTCGCATTGCAAACCGCAAAGCGCTCACGGTGTCGTTGTGTCGACAACCCTCTTCTTGGTGTCCTCCAGTAGTCCACACGTAGCAACGTTGCATAGTGCCTTTCTTCACCAAAACCCCAATCTTCTACTTCAATAGCAAGTGTTTCTTGTGCCTGTCGTTGCCTTCTCAAAATTCCCTCTTCAGCAACAAAAATTATTTTTGTCTTCTACCACTCACCGAACTTGAAATAGACCTTTGCAACTTCCATGCTACACTTCTGTATATGATGGCAATGGTTGTCATCAAACCGATTAGCAATTTCTACACACCCTAGTGCAACCCTCGACCGCTTTAGCTTTGGAGCTCTAGTGTGACATTACTTTTGTAAAAAACGTACTTAGTCGCTGATGACACCTTCGTAACTCATGAGAACATCCTACGTTTGCACATGACGATCCTATGAGGACTCATCCTGAAGCACTTTGAGCGCCAATGTCGGGGCTACCTTCCTCTGACATTCAATTATGGTGCAGTCCTCGTTCATTGACTTGTTTATCTTCATATGAGCGTTCCTTCCAAACGCCAAGTGCGAACATACTATTAGGGATTGCAAACAATATTTCCCAAAATGATGCCATGATTTTTGAAAAATTATTTTTTTCAAATAAATTATTTATAGAAAAATACGTCTTCATTACATGTTTTTTAAGCCTCTAGAAGATCACAAGTTCCCAAACTATGGAAACGTAGGAATTGTGCCACATCAGCTATTTGATGTGGTAAGGAGACGGCCAAATTAGATAATATTTTAAAATAATAATAATTGAAAAAAAAATCCTTTTTTTATTTTTTAAATTAATTTTTTATTTTACACAACAATGGCTAGTTCACAAAACTGGGAATAGACCTGAAAAGGTCTTCTAGAGGCCTAAAAAACATCTAATGTCTATTTTTCAACCTCTCTTGAATTACCTAAAGTTTGCCAACTTTGATTAATTATTTGGAAGGGAATTCCAACCTTAACCCTTGAAGGACACGGGGAGTCTATGTGGAAATCATCATTTCTAAAATTGTGGGAATAATTGGTATTAAAAAAATCAAAAGAACTCATTTGAAGTCAAACTATTGTAGAAGACTCTCCACTCCCACCACTAATTTCAAGGATGAATAGTCGAATTTTTGTCCTACAAAGGAGAATGCCTTGTCATTCATCGGACACTAAACATCCGCGGCGTCCTTTGTGGGTTAACCAGTGGGTATGGAAATGAAATTTTCTTGTAAATATGAAATCTTATAATTGCTTCATCAAACCCTAAAATTATTTGAGATTATTTGGAGAAGGATTTTATAGGATTCTTTTTCAAATACTTATCAAGAAATTAATTTACCAACAAGAGAATGAATTGCACTATGAATGATGGTGACTTTTGCATCTACTAATAAAAAAACCAAAAATACCTTTGATATCCCTTTGTAACTTTTGCATACCATATTCAAATAACCCATCCTTTGTTGCATTAGAATGCTAGTTCATTTGTTGACAAGAAAGCATATACATTTTATTGTTGTTCTAATTTTATTCAAAATCAAAGTGTTATTTTTTATGTACCCACCTCATGGCTTATGCATTCATCATCTAATTTCAAAACATCAATTAAGTGACACTCAATTACAAGCAAGGCGTATTTAAGACTGTTGGTCTATGAGGGTCTTGGAGTGCTCAGACAAGGTGGGGGTGAATATTGCTTTAGGGTTATTTGTGGTGGTCATCTATGCTCCACCATCCATGTCTACTATTACAAGAAATTTGTACAATTATAGAAAAAGAAAAAGAATTGAAGAAGATGAATAAAAATAATGATCTTTTTGGCTCACGTGACCACCTTGTGTGCTATACAAAATTAGGGACTAAAAAATTTTTTCAAAAAAATGAAGAAATGAAATTTTTTTTTTCTGCCTTGGATTTGGAAATCCGCCGAAAGTCAAACGGCCTTGCGCATGGTCCAGATTTCCTGTAATGCTATTGTAATGAAATTAATTGGAGTTTTGTTTCAAAAACAGTATGTAGTCTTTGAAGAAGGAGGATTGTAGCCTTTGCAAATTTGAAGTTGAGAGAAAATGGCGGGTAAGGATTTCATACTAGAGGAAATGAGCCCGAAGATTTTGATAAGGATAGAATGCAACCGGTGCCCATAGGAAAAAAATGCGGCTCCTTCTACAAAGAGGAGGCAAATTACCGAGGCAGCTCCGAAAACTTGCCGGACGCTGCTGCGAACCCCTGGCTGGAGACCAAGCACTGGATCCAACAACAGCAATGCCAAGAACATTTGCTCCAGAGCCACACGGACCGACAGCGACACACAAATTGTAAAAAACTGATTTTAGTCAAATCTGGGGGAAAATGACGCATTCAATTGCTTCAACACTGTTTTTTAATTTGCTCCTACTACTAGTTTTCCTTTACTTGTTTGATTGACCGTCAAAGAACTCCAGATAAATTTCAGAATTGAAATTTATTTTCATTGCAAACAGATAGACTCTAGATTTTACACTGATACCAACTTTACAGATATGATCTTGCAGTCAGTTTTCCTGCCATGTTGAGGCCCTGTCTACCTTCCGAAACTGTGTCTTATATCATCACGTGATTGCATGTCTTGAAACGAATGTGTTTACATTATCCTGATCACAATTGACGATAGAGATCTCCGGATGACGAGCACAATATTTTATCAACTGCGTATAAAGTCTAAGAATTCCATCATATATGTCACGATTCGGCGGGCGATACACTTGTCGATACGTGCCTGTCAGTCAGTCCTTCCCCAGTCCAGTTGAACCAAAGTCGTGAATCGACTAGACAAAGTAATGCACCTTGCGTACCAAGCTAGCTAGTTTAATTTACTGATACCGACACTTCAACCTATCAACAGTGCCGCACAATGGCTTCGTTCACCATACTCAGACTAGCTTCATACAATATAACCGCAATTTCGTTAAACTGGCGCATTTCTGGCGTCGAAAATTGTGAAGTATAATTTCAGGCCACAAATTAGGATAGTCATATATTTATGTTTCACACCGTGCCAAAATATTGGAATACCGCCAATTTTATTATCGAAATTGACGTTAAATATGTCGTCCCGGACACGTACACATGGCATGACAATCTCGTTGTTTGATACATGTACAAGATAGACACGTTTGATCAGAAGATGATGCATAAGATAAATTTAGTCTTAACTTTTTTGTCTTTTTTACATCGTCAACAAGGAATTGGCTGAGACCAAAGAATGGCAGCTACTCTACGAATTACCCCGAGCCCCCAGCTCTACAAAACGGGGTCTCAAAGGATGGTTGTATGAATGATCTATGATTCCGAACATCGGAACGAGCGGGTCAACTATTTGACACGAATGTTTTTTGGCAGATCTGCTGAAAGGATGAAGCCTCGGAGAAAAATTCTCCTCTCGAAAGCTTTTGAACTATCGTCTTCGCATTTCTAGCTTGGACAACTGGTCACTCTGGGTGACTACCATTGTTTGGTGTGTGTATTGATCGCTGTACTGCATGTACAAAATTGTTGATCGAATCTCGGCACTTGATCTCCACGCAAGTACTCAAGTTGGATTCTTTCAGAACCACTTTCCGGGTCTCCACTTGGAGGATCCTCCGTCTCCTTCACAGTCGTCGTCGCAGACGCAGCTGTGCGAAGGAGCGCCCCCATCGCCTTCCACGTAGTGCGATGGTGGCCTCCATCTCGAGGATCCGCCATCCCCTTCGCATTCTTCGTAGTCCCCAGCGTAGCATGACGGGTTCCATTTCGAACCGCCACCATCACCTTCCGCACCCATGGCTAGAGCTTGCTTGCTAGCACAGAAGCGACCTCAAGTGCTAAACTTTGCTGTCAAGTCTTACTACGAATTTATATGCTTAGTTAGAAACCGGGATGATCTCTGAACGGACCAAAACTTGCACTGCCCTTTCGCAAGAATACTCAAACCAGGATCGGACTCGAGCTAGCTTGTCCTTAAGTTTAGAATCAACGAACAATTCACTGGAGATTGATCTTGACTGATAACTCGAACGCGAAGTAGAATGGTCGACTGATGATTGGAAGATGTAATGAGTTGTGAATGAGAGAATGGAGGCCAGTGCGGGTCCTTATATGGGGTGGGGAGCTTGGGTTCCACTACGCAGTCAGTCTCGCGCTGAGGACTGGAGTGTTGACCGTCTGGTCAAAGTTGCTGACCGACGTCGGTATGACCAGCAACGCGGGGAAGCCTTGGTTATAGCGTTCCGTTATGTTGCTGATTGGGGAACGAGAGGATGAAAGAGAAAGGAGGCACTTTCAGTCCTGATGATAAAAGAGCACTTTGGATGGTGAAAGAGTCTCCGTGGATGAGAACGAGCCTCCGAACTGGTGACTTCGTCAACGCTACTGCGTTCGATTGCAGCAGTTCCCAAAGGCGGCAGTGCGGCAACACTGATGAATGCCCAAAAGGAGGACCAGGGAGGGTGCGAACAAAGAAACAAATAAAACTGAAAGAAAAAGCAAAGAAGACGGCGGACCTGGGAGCCACGTGCCAGGGTTTTTTGAGGTTTTTTTGACACAAATGAAACGGAATTTCATTTCAGAGTAAAAATAGAAATACAAAGAGTCTGCCTGTCTGCCAGCCACAAGTGGCCTGGCAGGAGAGACCAAGACAGGACACCAAAGTAACAACCCACCCCACCACGAACCAGGAGAGTGTTCACGTGCCAGGTTTTCAGTGCAGAAATGGAGGAGCTCCGTTGCTTGCCGGGGCCTTGCATGAGTGCCTTCGGCCGCAGGGCCGCTGTGCACCCATGGACTTCATCACCATCTTTTTCTTTCAATCTCGGGTGCAACCCGGACTGACTCCCTGTTTTTTAACCCGTGAAGGTCCAAGCATCCAAAAAGTGGATTTATTTTGGACAATCTTGATTGCAACTTTCAAATAACTATTTTTGGAATTTGATTTCAACTAAAAAACAAAGCTGGACAAGTTTTGTTTCAACTCCATATTAACCCCTAAATGTATTTGACTATGTTTTCATCAAAAAAATATGTTTCAAAACTGCCAATTCTCAAACAAGTACCAAATTTTAGAAAAAAATACATTTTTGGAAACATATAACCATAGGATCTTGTAGTAAGCTGGTTTGAGAAGAAGTCGAAAAAATTACATAAATTTCATTAGAGGAGATTTGAAGGCATCAAGAGATTATTTCAGGCCCATTCCTTGTGCTAGAAATGAGACATTGCTGAGTAATAAAAACTATTTAAAAAGTTAAAATATTAATTCAAAAATAATTTTTTTTTCTTTAGAAAAGAATTTTAAAATATGATTTAATTCAATAAATATTATTATCTAATGTGGCAGTGTCACTGACACATCAAATCATTGTTGTGGTGATGTTCCCCACTATTCAAGAATTGTGGGAACTTGCAATCCTCCAGAGGGCTGAAATCCCCTCTAATGCCACTATGTAGATTGCAAAATATCAGCATTTGAATTGACAAAAATATTTTTTTTGGCCTTGCGAAAAATCGGGCAGCTATGCTTCACAAGGTTACATTTGTATGAAAAAATGTCCAAAATGGTGGTTCTTCTTTAGATTCATTCTTCAAGGCAAGTTTGCAATATGTTTAAAATTCATATCATTTGGAATTGTACAACATATAGGAAAAAAATAGTAAGTAAAAAGTAGTAGAGAATGACTCAAAATACTAAATTGTTAAGAATTTAGTCATGAAATTGAAATTTTCCAATCCCAATGGTTGTAATGTTGTAATAAACAATCTAAATCTTGTGATTTTCTTTTTTTCAAAAAATGTTGAAAATTGAGTTAAATAAAGGACTTCAAGGTTCATTTTGGAGTGGAGATTCCATAACTATCCACAAACTAAAACTCTTCATAACTTTCATCTCATTGATCAAAATAGAATGATTCAAAGCTTTCCATATAGAAATCTAGAAAATCATTTTCAAATTTTTATTTTTGAAAAAGTGATATTTAGAGAATTTTTTTGAACTACCCGGGCTGCCCTTAGAGCAATGAAAATGACATATCATGCAATAACTTTTTAACAATGTAATCAAAACTTATGAAAATAATGTTGCCTTAAAGCTACTCCTTGGATACATGTTGTGTGAAATTTTCAAAGAAAAATAAATAAAAATTGCATTTGTAGTGAACTACCCAAAATAGCTATGTTGCCAATAAACGTAGTTTGGGCATTTAGGGGTTAAAATTATGAGAAATGTCAAAAATTGAAAGATTTATTGAAATTGAAAGCTTCACATATTAGAATTGAAATAATACAATATGGTGTATTTTTCATTCATATTTCATTTTTTTATAAAAGATTTTAAATTTTAAATTATAAAATTATGTTTCTTATTCTAACCTTCATTTATGGTAAAAATTACAGATTATTCTAATATATATTCTAATTGATATAATTTTACTTCCACTTTTAGCTTTAAAAAATCACAAGAATCTGATTTTTCCATCAAAAGTATTGGAAAAATACAAGATAAATAGAAAATGCATTTTTCTACTAGCAAATAATATCAAAATTTTACAATTAATTAAATAAAAGGATAAATTTGGTTTGATAGTGAAATTTGACTTCTAGGTCTTTGTTGTGGCTATTTTGGGTGTAAAAAATAAAACAACCAATTGAAAATTTTTCACACTAATTTCCATTGCTGCTTATACCTCTAGAATTTTTTCCCAATAATTTGAATTGTTTTTGCTATTTTTACTCATTTATGTTCAATTTTTGCAACAAAAATGGTATCAAGGAGAATTGGAATTTCTCAAAGTCACATAGAATTCATATTTCAAGTAATAAAAATATAAGATTGTTGTTTGAATACAATTTAAAAGGCTAAATTCAACTTATATATGAAGTTTGACTATTTTGCAATGGATCAAGTACTTTAGGGGTTAACCCTGCATGGAAGCTAAGGATCAAAAGTGTTCGATAGATAACTTCTCTATTAATTGAAGAAACAAAGAGAATGCACCCATTAGTTCAATAACTGGAACATTTTAGATGACTACTTTGGTCATGGGGGTTGCGTCCTTCAAGGATAAACAAGGGAAAGAAAAAGAAGAATAGTGCCAAAGCTTGGTGCCCAAAATTAAATAAAATTTACACTAAAGCCTCTATGACTGAAAAAGTACACACATAGAACATGTTTCCCTAATGAGAACCCTAAAACCACAATCTTAATTGATTCAAAGCAACAATAAATATAGTACCATTTCATTTATAAAGCTCACAATTAAAATACCAATAATCTTTATTTGAGAATAGGTTGGTAAATCCAAGATTGAATAGAGTTGGAAGAAAATCCATAGCTAAATCAAAGATTCAAAAAGAGATTAATACTTTGTCCATATTACCCATAAGATATACTAAAATCTTCCACAAAGGACCAAACTAAAGGTATTTTCACACTTAGGGTTAGTAGTGGCAAAAGGAGTGAACCTAGTCTTATCATTAGAAAGAATTGGGGTGAGTCAAGGTCCTCATCTTGTAAACTTTGCATTATGGTAATCGTCACTCATTATTCTACTCTAAAGTATCATAGACACTCTATGGTACTTCCAATTGGCATTCTCGGTGGAATCAACTAGTTTGAGTGCATAACCATGCATTGATTATGGTGTCAAGACTGAGACCTTCATTGATTCTTCCTACTACATTGGTATAAATTCATGCCAACTATGCTTGCCATTATCCCTTGGTTGCCACAAAGGGTGTCATCCATTAGAGAAAATTTGGATTCTCTAAAGGACTAAATCACATCATTCAGATATGCAGATATTGGAAATTTAAAAAAATGTTTAAAAAAAAAATTGCAATCTAACATGGCACTTAATTTTTTTTAAAGTTTTAATCTTCTTTTCAATTTAATAAACAAACAAAAACTATTTCACTTTTTGTTATATTTGAACATCTAACCAACAAAGAAACAACCCTCTAAAAAGCCCAAATTTTCTCTAATAGTTACTTCTTGAGAGTATTTCCCATAATATTGAATGTGCCTTAAACAAACATCCCCCCTTCATGAATATTGCTTGTAAACATTGTCTTGAGACAGTTTCATGCCAAAGGAAAAGACCCTATAATTACCCCAAATTTTTCCAAATGATTGGGGAGTACCAAAATTCTTTTTTGAGAGCTACTAAGAGCCTCTCACTTGCACTAGTAGAACAATGGTCTTTTGCACTCATGAATAGTGTTGACACCAACTGCAAACGTAACCTTAACCCCTAAACATCTAGGATCTTCTTTGAAATTGACGATTTGAGAAAAATTCATCATAAAGTGTTATTTGGAAGAATATTTTGGAATTGATATCCAAAAAAAACTAAAGTTGTAGAGTTTGAGTTGTAGTTTCCATCTAATATATGGTTAGATTCACCAATGCTATCACCAATATTTTCTTTTAGAAATTTTGAAAGGAAAATTTCGAAATTCCTTCAAAATTCCATGAAAAGTTAGATATTCTCATTTCTAAGTAAAATTTGTTGGAATAGATTTGAAATCAATTTCTCTTGACATGGTGATTTTTTGAAATTTTTGTGCTCTTAAAATCTATGACCTCATTTTTGCAAGTCCACTTTGAACTAGAGTCAATGCAATTTTGGCTTTGACAACCGCTTGACATGCTTGCACATTTGTAATTTTAGAAAAATATGTACTTGAATAACACCAAATCCAACCATTACTATGTACATCTCCACAATAATGGATCTCCACAAATTAGGATGACTTTCATCCAAGCAACTATGAGGATGAAACTTGAATTTCAATCTATTCGTCATCTTGTTCATTGTCTAGAAAGTGGATGTTTGAACACTTAGGGTTTAAGAATGATCATTTCCATCTTCCCTTCCACTAAAAATCTAAGTCTTTTCTCTAAAACAAAACCAGGAAAGAGGAGTTCAACTCTAGATGTTATGAGCTACTTTGCTGCAAATATATGGCTCTTGTCTATGGTGGAATGGCTACAAAGATGTTGATAGCCCTTTAGTTGAAACTAAACTAAATAGTGAAATTAGGTTGCCCCATACTACTTTCTCAACATTTGACACTATATACATATTTTCTATTACAATACAAGAATCCACTACTTTTGAATTAGATATTGCTGTGATTGGGACTTATGAACTTCCATGTGTACAAATGGAAATATTTGTTGAAATATTTGTTGACTTTGATGGCTTGTAAAGTAGCGTTCTTGGGGGTAAGGCAACCTAATTATTAAGGCAACCTACTTTTACTATTTCGTATAATGACTTTACAACAAGTCATAGGAAGGGAATGCTACAAATTCTCGAATTTTTTCTTCAACTGGAATGATTTGTTAACCCCTAAATGCCCAAGGCCTATTTGGAGCTCCTTGAAATTTGCTCTAAATTGAACAAAAAGTCAACATTTTCATAAGTTGTACCAATTTCTTTTGAATTGTAACTGTACAAAGTCAAACTAGACATGTTAGAGATCACATAGGAAAAGAAAACATAACAATATCACTTATAGATCGAAAGATTATAATATTTGATCATGAAGGTGTAAAAATTGTGAAAATTTTTCAATTCACTTTTTGCATGTCAACTCTAAAAAGTTGGTCACTAAAAAAATATGAGGTTATAGGGCCTAGCATGCACAACCCCATTCAATTTACAGTTTTTCAAAATCTATTCTACAATTTTTTTAAATGAATTTCTAATGCGATTTTGCTTCCAAGATCTAGTGTATTTGAGGGTCATTTTCAAGAGCCCTTAACACTATAGGAAGTCAAGATTGCAATGGGCATCCTTGCACTAAATCTTCAATAGAAAAATCATAATCCTTTATTTTTCAGATCAACTTTTTGATCCTAAAACTAGACTTCCAAAAGAATTCCCCAAAAATATAAACTAATAATAATAGCAATTTGGTTGGATTTTACTTAACTTCAAAGTTTTCAAAACACCAGAATCTGGTGCCTTGGGCATTTAGGGGTTAACTACTGTAGAAAGTTGGGAGTCTTGAGGACTCCCGCTGGACTGCCAAAGGCCCGGTACAGGTGCCCCGTGGCAGCTTCTCCTTGTTCCCGCCTTTCTTAAGTTTTGTGTTACCTTACTTTACTTGCTGACCCCTCCAGGCCATATGATTCGACTGGGTTTTGTTGTATTTTACTCTTGCAATGAAATCTTTAATTCCGTTTCATTTGTTTAAAAAATTAAAAAATCTTTGTCAAAAATTTATAGAGAGAGAAAAGAAGCAAACCTCCCAACAAAATCCCTGGCTCCAATCTCACCGACAATTTGACTCTGTTACCGATTTTTTAGGCCGGGTGGATTGACCCCCTCGCTGGTCCCCATGGGAAAACCTGAAAACCCTGAAATTTTTTATTTGTCACTCATGATAAAATTTGCAAATTTTGAATTCATATTTTCATATTTTCAATCAGAGGCCCCAAATTAGCTGGGAGAGGTATAGAAGCTAGATTAATTAATGAAGCACAAAATAGGGGGTCTTTTTCTTACATGCACCACCCCTGGATTGACTTGGGTTGGACGAGCGAGGGGGTCAATCCACCCCGGCCGATTTTTAACCGCTCAGAGCTGCAGACTTTTCTATGATGTCAGTTCATGACGTAACAGAATTCAAAATGTCGTTCCATCATGTGAAGACATTGCCAAATAATGGTAACTTACAGACAACATCGCAAAGTCCTTCATAACCTCAACCAATCCCGTGTTGTTTTTGGTGTTGTTTTTTGAAACAAATGAAACGACTAAGTTAAGGTAATCCCGTGTTGGAATTTTAATCTAGAATCACAGCTGGACGAACACGTCACAGCTGAGATCACAAGTAGACAGCTGAACATGCGTCACAATGATGATCGATGCTGAAAGTTTCTGAACTGAGACCAACACCAGCACGCATTCTCACTGACGATCTGTCTCCAATGCAAGTCAGAAACCTGTCGTTCTAAGTTAGCCTGTTCTGCTGTGCTGGAAATGTCGGTGACTAGGTACTGAAACACGATTTTCTGGTTTGATAAAATTTTCAGACTCAGAAATTCACTTGTACCCTTCAGAAACTTGACTCCAATTGCAGACAGAAGCATCCTCAGTCACACTTTTCCTGCAAAGTCTTCTACCGAGGTGAAAATGAGACAGAGGACTTCACCTGAATTTTGTGTGTGATAACAAGGGCATACATAGGAATTTCGCATGCGCTTACACGGAAATACACTCAAATCTCCTAGGGTCGTACTTTTATCGATCCGTCAGAGCGAAAAAACTGTTGCAAATCCCCCGTGTGAGAAAATGCTCAGGTTAACACTCAAGCAGTGAAATTTCCTGTGAAGCAAGCTAGCAATCATGGTGGACATTCTCTGCAATTTTGCTGGTATAAAGAATCTTCGCCACTAATGGTTTTGCTTCAGCTTTCAAGGTCAATCGTACAGGGTTGGATTGAGGATGCTTACAAGTCGCAGGTAATCGATGTTTGCAGATCCAGCTGCCAGCTGGAAATCTTGGTGGTACTGGAAATAAGGGCCGGCTAGCTTTGCCGACCGGCAACCTCGTGATGGAATTAAATGGGGCTACTGCGACCGACAATTAGATCTTTCGTCCAGCTAGATTCAACAACCAGATTCGTCGTTTCATTTGTTTCAAAAAAAAGACAGAAAAAACAGATTCGTGCTTGGATTATACAATATTATACATTCGATCAAGCACTGTCAACTGGTTCGAAAAGCCATGTAACGTATGCAAATTCCTTTCCAGTACTATACGTAGCTCTGAGCAATATTAAACCAACCCATCGCGCATTTTTTTCAATTTATTATTTGACACAAATGGAAGAAATTTCATTGCAAATAAAAACACACAGCGAACCCTCAGCAGGCGCATTTATTTTCGTTTCTGACACAAATGAAAGCCACGCGCATTTTGGTGGAAGCACTTACCCCCATGATTTCAGTTTCTGCAGTGGATTTGTATCCAATTGTACGTTAACTTACGTTGATTACAAAATCTCAGCTCAGGCGTCCCTAGAATCTGAGGGGCGAAATATGTACCGAAAGTCTAACTGTCTTTTCGAGCTTGCTAACAGCTTTTGTAACTCTGTCGCCAGGCGCCAGGCCCAATGGCCTCCCCTGTGCTGTGTTGGGATGCTTAAGCGTCTAGTTGGGATGGTTGTTTCTTCTTCTTGTCTGTCCTTGTAGTTGTTGTCCCTGGGCAGGCCACTTGTGGCTGGTTGGTTCTCTGGTTTGTATTTTTTCTTTTGCAATAAAATTCCGTTTCACTTGTGTCAATAAAAAAACACAAAAAAACTCTGTCGCCATTTCAGGCAGTTGCCATGCAATTTCCGTAGCAATGACATGGAATTTTCGCTAGAGTTTTCTCTGGCAATCTTTTCTTCTGCAATCTTACGGTAAAGTTTGATTGGTTGTTGTCTGGGTCTGTCTTGGTTCTTCCGTCAGGCCACTTGTGGCTGACGGACCTTGTATTTTATCCTTCTGCAATAGAATTCGTTTCATTTGTTTAAAAAAAAACAATCTTACGGTAATGAGCAGATTTCAAATGAGGTGGTGGTGGTAAGGGGAAGTCGATAACTAGCAATTCTTTGAATGATGTTTTAACCATGAGAGGACAAGTCCTATCATCGAGGAACTTTTGCCTAACCTGGTTTGATTTATGGATCAATAGGTGTATTCTTTGTTTCTGTAATAATCTTGAAAATCATCCATCTACCACCTTTTGACCTTAGAGTATTTCAAGAGTTAAAAGTTTGTAGAGTCTAAGACACAAATAATAGAGCTTAAAGTTAGAAGAGAATGTTCTTTTGCAAAACTGAATTGAGACACTACATTAAAATGAGACTTTAACCCCTAAAGGACGAGGCACATTTTGGGCAAAAACTGTGAAAAACTGCCACTTCTTAGAACAGTAAGAAAAAAATGAAAAAAAAATGTTTTTTTTCAAAATTCAACCGTACAAATTTGTACTAGACTACTATGTGAATATGAGGAAAAAATTTCAGAAACTTTGACCGCACGGATTGAAAGATTATAACGCTCGAAGTTAGAAGAAAAAGTTTTTTTTTTGACCCTGCCCGACAGGGCCAGCACACTTAACTCCTGTGAAAGTGAGATTTTTACACTATACATGGTTATTTTTTTTTACATTTGTATTTGAAATCATGTAAATTACATACCTGTAAAATTTCAGAAGTAAAGGAGGAGTTTTGCAAAAGCTGCCCGATTAAAAAAAAAGTTCGGGGCAGCATAACTTTTGATCTGGGCATCCGATCGAAAAAAAAATTATATTCCCACTTAGGGGGTACATGTTTACACCTTGTGTCAAAAATTCGTGAACATCCAACCAAAATTGACTTCATAGGAACCTACCCGGATTTTGATTGTCCGTTCAACGAACAATTGTCCTTTAGGGGTTAATACGTCAAAATTGTAAATGGAGGTAATTTATTTGAAAGTCAACTTAAAGTTGACTTTATTAGATGTCGCAAGGGGTATACTAGACGTTGCATGATGTCTGTTTGTTGTGTTGTCCTTGTATTCAAGAAGATAACCCTGCTTGAGACTTTGAAGATATTTTTGTAGCAAAGACCTAATGGTGTCATATGATTCATTAAGGATGTCCAAGCACTTCAAAAATAGCTCTGGGCAATGGTCAACTTGGGGTATCACTTTTTGGACACACTAATTAGGTGATTTTGGTTTAAAACCTCCAAAGTTTGTCTAATTTGTTCATTTTTATCAATTAAGAAGATCCTAAAATGAAAAAAATATTCTTGCACTTCAACAAGATCAAAATGTATATTCGTCATTAATTTTTTTTTTTAAATTTCAAATTTTTGGATCTATTCATAGATGTGAGAAAAAAAACGCTAGAATTTGGGAATTTGCAGGCATCATAATGCACAATTTATTAAAATTTTAATGATAAAACTAATAATTTTATATATTAGACCACAAAATATAAGTCATATCCAAAAATCATATTAAAATAAAATTATTTGATATTCCAAATGCTCATTATTGAGGATTTTATGTACCTAGGACAAAACTTACTTTTTCAACTAAAAAATTCTTAAAAAATTCTTTAAATTCTTCAATTGTGATGATTTTTTTTTCTTGATACATTCTTAGTTTAGGTAGTTAAAACCACATTTTGTGAGATCATACTATATTATATTTAAAAGATGAGGTCGCTTGACACATGAGAGTGGCTTAACATTGTAGTTAAGACAACCTTTTGGGGTAACCCAAGTTGATTATTGCCCTATGTAAGAGCTTCTCTTTTCATCTCTAAATACACAAAATAAGTCGTTTTATAAGCTATGGGAGATAGATGTTAAATATTTTGATATCTTTGAATTTTAATGTTGAGTATTATAAAATTATAGTTTATGAAGTAGGGAACATCTTTAAAATCAAAGGAAAGTGGAACTACTTTGAAATCAAAGAGAACTTGATTTGTAATGAGTTGAGCTTAGCTAATGTTGACCTAGCCTCTTTGATGCTAGGCCCAATATGTCCAACTATCTTTCACTTCAATTTAGATATAGATAGATCAAGCTTGTCAAAGTTTGATATTTGGGCCTTTTGTTTTGTTTTTTCCCCTCCTCTAGAGCTAGTGGAATCCTACAACTCTACCATTCACATTTTGAAGAAATTCCTTTATATGCAAATCATAAATTGTTGAAAAAAGGGCTTTGCATTAGACTTTTCTTGAAGCTAGTTTCATGTTGGAATTCTTTGGTATATGTTTCCCAATTTGAAATGTTATGAATTTTTTTGGAATATGTGTCCAATTTTTTACAAAAATACAGCACAAAATATTCAAGAAAAAAAGTGGAATGAACTTGTATGAAAGCCTCAAACGTTGAATCAGAGTAACCTAGAATTTAGATGCCTCCTTCCCAAACATTTTTTTCAACTTCAAACACTATAATCTTGCAATCTATATGGTCAAAACCTCCCATTTTTTACTACAATACAATGAAGTATTCTACTACTAGATCTTAAGGTGAAATGCAACAAGATTTTGTTCTTCATTCTCAAGGGACCTTTGCCATCAAAATAAACTATTTTGAGTGTTTTTTGGTGAAACATAGTCAAAGAACTTTAAAGGTTAAAGTATTCCATAAAAATAAGCATGAGTACTTGAAGAATACAACAAAATCAACAAGTGTTTCTTACCATAAACCTTATGCAAATTACTATTGAAGTTTTTGGTCTTTACTCTATACTTTCTATTACCATATTCAACAAAATGAAGTACCACTAAATGTGATGAATTGAAGAATACATCATTTGAATATTCCCTCAAACATAATTTGTATGGCTTTTGATTTTTGAGCGATAAATTCTTGAACAAAACTTCATTTTTGACAAGTTGCTAAAGTTTTGTGACTCAAAAAAGGGATGATTCCTTTATGCTGACCTATATTCTTGGAGGTAGTACAATGTTTGGAGAACAAATGATCAATCATCATTTTGGAATATTATGTATTAGTTTACAATAAAAAAAATATTTATTTTTATTTTATATCTAGAAAGTGAGTTTTTTTCCCTTCTTTCAAACTATTTTATTAACCAATTTAAGATAGCTTGGAAAATTCCAAACATTAATCCAAAATCTATAGATTTCTTTCTAAAGAAATCTTGACTAGTTTTAATGTAAAATCATACCTAATTGTCTAGTTGACCTAATTATAACATAAATTGCTAGTTTGACAATACCAATACTTCACAAAAAAAGAATTAAACATTTCGGTGTGTGGTTGTGAGGTCAATCAATTTTAAAGTGCCATTACTATATAGTGTTACCTTAATATAACAAAAGTTGCTACAAAGAGTGATTAATGACTATTATAATAGCAATGCTTGTGGCTTAACAATCCATAAATAAATAAATAAAATGAACCTTGATACTTTTTATTGTGTTGAGGTTGTGTTTGTTGTTATTGTTGCATTTGGTAGTAGTCCTTGATTCTTAAATCAAAGGTTTTCTTTCTTCGAAATCTACAACCTAGTGTGTTTTGGTTTGTAGCCTTTTTTATAAGCCCCTCTTTGATCTTCATCAAACACATGCCAATTCTTTTCTAATTTGCATTTAATTTCTAATCCAATTTTTTTTTAAATTTGTTGACAAGTGCATACAATCAATTTGACTCCTTTGATTGATACCTTATAAGTTTAACAGGGTGATTGCAAGAAACACTTATCCTATTTCTTGTCTTCTTTCCCTTGGACAAGTGGTTTTGTGCTCATAGCATCGGCATCCTCAATTTGTTTGGCATGAAATTTGGAAAAAAAGATAGATGCAGCAATTTCAGACATTCCATAATTTTTTATAATTTTTTATAATTATTTTACTATTTTTCACCTACCCCCAATTGGATGTCTATTTTTGCCATTTTGGGTGGTGGTGGTGGGTTAGTACTATTTTTGACCCAAAAATGCGAATTGAAAGCCACAAACTAGATATGTTGGAGGTGTACTACCTTTTCAAGGATCGACAAAGAGTTTTTGTGAAAATAGCAACATGTTGGTTGCGCACATGGGGTCAAAGTAACCTTCCTTTGCGCGAAGGCTACAAAGAGGGAAAAATTTTGCTCCATGAATTTTTTTGGTGCAATGGGAGTGCAATCTTCTCTAGCAAAATGATTTTTTTATGGAATTTTCTTGAATTTTTTTGGAATTACTAAAAATAAAAAGTCAACAAATCCCGTTATGCTATTTTTGTTGCTAAATAGTACTGTAGTACTATTTAGTAGTCTATAGTACTACATAGTACTGCATGGTACAAAATCAATGGTTCATATTCATAGGTGCGTTGTTGACGTGCAAAATTGATAGGTCTTTGTAGTACTACTAGTCCTGTGGCCGAAAACTGTGATTTTGATCAAAAAATGTGAAGTGTTTCTTGCAATCACCCAATACAAATTGAAACCTCACTCCACAAATTGAAACCATGATTTTAATTTATGTACTACATGACATATGCATTAATGTCCTTTTTCAAGTAAATATTTCATATTTTTATTTATTTTTCTAAATACAATACAATCAGAAGTATCATTGTATATTTGAAAATAAAATTTTACAACAATCCCACAAAAGAAGTTCAAGAATTCATTGTAATATAATTAATATCTACAATTTTTATTATTTTTATTTATTTATAAATTTGTTAATGATTTTACCATCCCTTAATATTTCTAGTTGTTTGATTTTCAAATAATTTTTTCAAATTTTTTACAGTTATATTGATGGCTTTAAGTACACAAGCCTATATAAGCCCTACACATTCTTTCTTGTAAAAGGAGATTTCATAACTTGTTTAAGAATATTGATATGAAAGAATGAAACCCTTGGGTACGCAACTTCCATATTATATGGCCCTAGTTATAATCACTTACAATGCCTTTTAGTCCAATCTCAAGGGATTTCATTTGTTTTAATGTAGAAAACTCTTGTAGCCCTCTTAATAAGGAATTCAAAAATGTAATTATATACATGAAATGAATATTCTTTGAGGACAATAATAGCATTAAAAAACTAATTTTATGAGTTTTTTTAACACATGTATCATGGGACAAGCTACCCAACTTTTTGGACTTTTTAATAAAAATTTCATATTTTTTATTATAAATAAAATACTATGAATGATTTTTAATTTTAATTGGAGTAAACTTCTTGTACAAATTTTTGAAAATTAAGCATAAGTGCTTAAATTCTTTATATTTATTGTGAATTTTTTCTAATATGTATGTAATCCAACATTTTATACATATAATTTTTTTAAAATTTGGTCTTCACCTAAGTTTTTGGTCTTTTTAATTTCATATAATTTTTATAAAAGTTGTCCTCTAAGCCATTTTAATGCCGATGACCCCTATGTATAATACAAGAGTTGCATACCCGGGATGAAACCTAAGATGAAATATTCAAATTTGACATCTTTCACTTCAATTATATGCTTTCTTTGTAAATATATTGTAATGAAATTGCTATTTTTATTAGAGATGAATTCATTTGTCTTTTTCAAGTTAAAATAATAAAAGTTATGAATATCATGCTCTAATCTTCAATTTGGTCCCTAGTTCTCCTCTTACTCTAGATTGAATTCTAATTCAACTTGCATTTTTTAAGAATGACAAGAAGGCATAATTGCACTGAATATAATCACATTTATTTGTTTTTATCCTAAATAAAGGTTTAGATTCCACCCTTGCATAAAAAAGATATTAAAAGTTTTTTTGGCACCATTTGAGTTGCAAATTTGATTTTGATATCAATATAAAAAAATATTCCCAAATTCAAATTGATATATCATTCCAAACATTGGCTAGGTTGGCTTGAATTTTGATTATGTTCAATGTGGGTCCCACTTTTTGTCTTAAAGATTATTACCAAAATACAGTACAAGGTGTTAGGATATTAGGGTTCAAGATTCATAGGATTACAAGGGTTAGGGTTAGGGTTTAGGATCTACAGTGTAAGCAATTTACTTTCTAACTTAAAAAAAAAAATGAATGAATTTTCAAACACCATTGCAATATACACTTGAAACAACTCTCTCCCAAAGGGAATAAGGTTTGAAATTCTTCCGGCTCATTCATTACAAAATTCTGTCTGTTGACTCACAGTCATCTAAAACTCCTAAAGCCACTTTTGGGGTCCGGACTACAGAAAGTTACAGAATTAAGTTTCACTACAGCAACTTTTAATTTTTAAAATAATGGTTAACATTCCAAGGAGTAACATAATTTCTTCACCCATTACTCTTTGTTGCCTTGAAATAATCCCAAACCAATTATTGACATCCCAAGAGTTATAATTTCACGTTGCACATTTAAAGATTTTCATTAATGGTTTCCATTCCAAAACACATATTTTCTTAATGCAAAACTGTCAGTTATGGGGGGGTTTCGAGAGAATTTTTGTTAAAAAGAGAAGAATTTTGATTTATAGGCAATATTTGGCAACATATTTTTGCTTTGCAATAGATGAAATTAGTTATTTGCTACCAAATTTTTGGATAGTATCACTCTATTTGGATGAATGCAAATAATTTTGGATGAATAATTAAATATAATTTCATCCATAGATTGCAATTTTCATCTATTTCCATGGATGTCAATAGCTCCATCTTGTCAGTGGTTATTACTTTCTGCTCTTCCTAAAATAAATGCAAAAGACCATACCTTGGTGTGTTCATTCAAAATCATCCGAAAGTCCATTGTTGGCCTCCCAGCCATCTATAGGATTAAGAGCATCCCCACCTCTCTTGCTATATGGATGAACTTGTTAAGAGGTCATGCCAAAAACCTTGGGTGGCTTGGAACCCGCATGAGACAAGAGCACCAACACTTTCCCCGAAAGCAAGAAGCTTTAGCACTATAGCCCATTGGATGGATCTTGCAAAGTGGTCCAAATTTGGAAACTTATAGCATGCTAGGGGGGGAACAGTTTGGCTTGCAAATTGGATGGCCCTGCATTTTGCAAGCCAAATCACCCCACATTTTGCAAGACAGGTGGTGATGCTCTTAGTCACTCTTAATAAAATTTAAAACTAGTGCCGGTAGTCAGTCCCATTTCCCAAATGTAAATATTTTGGGCCCGAGCTGACCTTGGACTTACTATAATAATGTGCTGCCATATATGTACGGTTTCCTAGCTCATAGCAGTTTCTCCTGACCAACTAAATGCTAAGACTTTCTTGGATGCACTCGGGTCTTTTTGGTCCCAGTCCTTAATTTGTGCTCCATCATAGCCTGGCGCGTGGCTACCTGGTCCACTTATAGGGCCATCGAGATTCAGTTGCACCAACTTGGAAAAGGAGTCACTCATGGCGTTGAAAATGAATTCCTTTCATGATCTGCATGCGTGGCTAGATTGTTTCTTGTGCTTCAATCTTCGCAAATTGAGTTCTCCAGTGGTGAATTCTCTTTAAAATAAACAAATCCTATTCGCTCAGGCATTCGCCTTGCTGAGTGATGAAGACCGGTTTAGTTCTGTACACTGTCACTCAGTTAAGTGAACTCGGGAGCGGGGCACGAACTTCCATCCAACGCGGTTTCGGTTCTACCGACTTGGGTCAGTGCAATTTGGACCAGTCAGTCAAATTTCGAAGCTGCAGCAGTTCCGACCCGACTGTTGAGTGACTGCGGGAACATGGGTGTCATTCCATCTGGCCCATATATTATGGAGACGCACTGCCCATTTCCCCTCATTCCCAACTTCCACAGCTTCAGTCTGATCATTCTTCATTCCCAACTTACACAGATTCAGTTTGATCGATCTTCATCATTCTTTATTCCCAACTTACACAACTTTCTGATGTGAAGTATGTCAACAGTCCTTGCATTTTGATAGAATTCTTGCATCCTAGATATCAGGCAAAGCGAGATTCAACTTTCAGAGTATTCTTGGTAAACAGTCAGGGTCCAGTGAGTGAAAGTTTTGCTCAGTTCAGAGCGAGATTCAGCCTGCACTAATTCCTAGTCATTCGAATTCTTGTCGATCTGTTGCCAACCACGAGCGATCATAGTTTGTGCCCCTCCCTGCTGATTTCTGCGCGCACAATTTAATTCGTAGACTTGAGAGCAGAGGCTAGATCGACAAGTCTGCATTCTCAGCAAGGTCTTGCCATGGGTTCTAACGGCGATGGTGGTGGTTCGAAGTGGAAGCCGTCATCCTACTCTGGGGACTACGAAGACTGCAAAGGCGATGGAGGCTCTTCCCGATGGAAGCCTCCCTCGCACAGCTGGGCCTGCAACGACGACTGTGAAGGAGACGGAGGATCCTCCAAGTGGAAACCCGGAAAGGGATTCTGAAAGCATCTAACTTGAGTGGAGATCAAGTGCCGAGATTCAACAATTTTGTAAAGATCAATCACAAACACCGAGCAATGGTAGTCACCGAGAGTGACCAGTTGCCAATTGCAAGCTAGAAACTAATGCGGAGGCGATTTCGGAGAGGGATTGTATTTCTCTCTGACGCTTCATCCTTTCGGCAGAGCTGCATTTTCTTTTCATGTCAAATTAATTGACTCCATCGTTCCGACATTCAGAATGTACAATAGATCATTTGAACAGCCTTTGTGACACTATAGTGCAGTCACAGAGTCACTGCTCGAGCCGAGTCTGGCGTAGATTCGCTGCCATTTATTAAATAAATTTGGTCCAAGCATATTCCTTGTTGGTGATGTAAAAAAGCTAGACCACAAAAATGAGAAATTATACATCTTTGAATCATTTCCTGATCAAGCTTGTCGGGTAATATTATCTCTTGTGTGAGTATCCACGTCAAGGTTGTAATGCAATTAACTCAGTCCGGGTGATTTTTTTTTCTTAATTTTTGAAATAAAAGGAGCAAGCCCATGCGATTGCTGAGAAGGAAAACTGCAAATTACGGCCTGAGGACCGCAGGGTCAGAGATCGACAATGCGTCTTGTGCATCTATGGTCAATTCCATTAATTTGGCGGTATTCCGTGTGCCATTTGTACATATTTCATCCGCCATTTTAATGGAATATGGTGCCATTTTAATGGAATTGCGTCTTCAAGCAACAATTTTTTGTGCCATTTTTAAATTATACCGCCATTTTAATGGAATTGCCTGTATCTGCACTTGTAGCACCAATTGCAAGTACAACGTTGACGAGAGCTCCTTCACAAAGTAGCACAAGTGTACAACTCGTTCTGGGATAAAATTCTATACAATTTTTTTACAATAAGTTCCAAGATCATTGAAGTTTCGGTAATGTGGCACCAGCAAATTCAACCAGCTTGGGGAATTTGCATTTCTCGTCCAACATTCTTTAATTCTAGCGGATTGCTTGCCTCGGATGGTTGTGATCGACAACAGCTTAATTAGTTAATTAGAGGTTCTGAATCAGTCTAATGTACGCATCAGTTTGAGTTACTTCCTGTGGAAACTAAATCATTAATTACTCCGAAGACTTTCTGCCTGCCGACTTTCTTGGTGAGACTGGATACTAGCATGTACGAATGTATGAAAGGTACTTATGTTTGTGTCAACATTAAAAATTAAAAATTTTCATTTGTTTCAAATAATAATAATAATAATAATAAAATAAATAATAAAAATTTATGTCAGGTAGTTGGCTGTACGTGCGTACATCTCAATGATTGCAAGAAGGTATAATTGCTCGGATGTACAAGGAATTTGAAGCTTCTAACTTAGCTCAAATCTCAGCAGTTCGTTTGCAATGGAATTGAAATCCTGTTTCAATTGGGCCAATTTTATGAATTTTTTAAATGAATTAAAATGAAATCCCAGCAGCATATATGTACGTACGAGTCCCCTAGAGCTGTTGACTTCTGTTACTCCCCCTTTCCAGTGGAGGACGCTAAATCCTGCAAACAAAGTGGGCCCCGTAGGGGCCAGATTTACCATGGGGAAAACACAGGAATTTTTTATTTTTTGCACATTATTTTTTTTGCAAATTCCGAATTCATGTTTGCAATCAGAGACCCCAAATTAACTTGGAGAGGTCTAGAACATACCCTAGGCACGGCTCAAAATAGGGGGCAGGTTTTACTTTTACCCCTGAGTAAAACACAAAATGCCCTTGTGGGGCCCACTTCATTTGCAGGATTTAGTATCCTTCCTCTCTAGTCGTGATTGATGATATCGAGTTCGGCAGCAATGTTTGGGAAGAACCGGCGGCTAGTTCAAAGTTAGCCGGTGGAATTGGTAAAAAAACCCGATTGCTATTTGAAAACATTGGCTAGAAACTGGTGGAAAAAAACAAAAAAAAATAGATTTTGAATGGGAAGTAGAGAAAATAACCGGACTCTATACTTGAAAAACCGGTTCAATTTGGGAATTGAAGGAAAATAGCCGGTAAAACTCAGAAAACTTCCCAAATGCTATTCGATAGTAGTTAGTGACAAAGACCAGAAATTAAATGAGTGCTTAATTGAACTATGTATGATAGTACCGTATGTAGGTGGTTGTTAGTTCTAGAGCATCCGCATCACAACCGCGCTAGACAGGGGCGCCAAGAGGGTTTATGGCGTGCAGGTTTGAAGTGTTTGGTCTCACTATTCCTCTTGTGCCCCACAACATACATGCTAGAAAGAAGTGCCAAGTAGAGTATTTATTTGGAGGGGAGTTTTTTCCCCTGATAATCTAATTGTAATAGATTTAAATTGTCAAGTCATTGAGTATGAAATTCTCATCAACTCCTCAATGTCCCGATACTGTTTTCAAAAGAATTTAACTATAGTGTATGAGAAGGGAAGCTCTTTATAAACACATGGGGTGGTAGGAGATAGGACACCCCATGTAAGATATGTAAATTAGAGCTAGTAGGAGCTTCAACCATATATATATGGTTGAAGCTCCTACTAACTCTAATTTACATATCCCACATCGGTTGTCCTATCTCCAACCACCCCATGTGTATATAATGAGCTTTCCTTGTCTTTTGGAAACCCATACTACATTTGAAAATTGTCTCATCACAATTCTTGGGACACAAGCAAAGAAAACTCTATTGTAGTTTAGAATGCTATTTTTGTGAGCTATTATGATGACATTGAAAGGAACTTCACTACTATAATAAATGACTTTCAGCCCACTCGGAGGCCATCTGGGGTCGGTACTTTAAAGGTAGGGTTGAAATTCAATGCAGACTTCTTAACATTGCATGATGAAGCTACAAATTGATTGTGCCCTCTTGAAATTTCAACATGGCCTGTTTGTTTCTTTCACTTGAGGCACCTGCCGTGGGAAAGAAAATCATCCCAAGCACACCCAACCAGTGTGTTAAGTTTGTTTAGCAAGTTGGTGTGCGGATGCTCTAATGGTATATTGGTGCTTCAAATATATTTCAAATGTATCTGACTAGGTACATATAATTAGAACTTGAAATTTCTATCATTGGATGCGCATCCAAAGGCATTTTAAGTAGGTACAAGAAATTCAAATGTAGGCATAACTAGGACACTCACCTACTTCAAAAGGAAGGTAAAGTCAAAAACTATAGAGGTCTTGGCAAATCACGATTATCGAAGCAAAATTTAGCCATTGACATTTCAAGTGTGGCCAATTGTAGCCAATTTAGGAGTGTCAAAGGTCACAAGAGATGAGATTTGGGGAAATAAGGGGTGTTTCAAGCATGTTCCTTCATAATGAGGGCACAAGTACCTACTATCAATTGTCATAAATACTAAAAAAATAAAAAATGAAAATTTTCTTTTGGGTCCTTGAAATTGAAAAAAAAATAAAAAAAATAAAATTTGATGTGGCCGATGCCCGACCACATCAAAACTTCTTTAGGGTCATTGCAAGAAACACTAGTCTTATTTTCCATCACAATGCGAGTGACGCTTTTTTTATTTGCTATAACTTTTGAAGCACAAGTCCAATGAACATGAAATTTCTATCGAACATGTTTAACTTGATGTTAATCAAATCCCTTATTTTTTAGAAATTAAAAAAAAATCATTTTGTATTTAAAAGTCATTTTTGTTAATTTATCACAAAATGCAGTTTAGGGGTTTTCACTATGTTAGGAGTCTCCAAATTTATGATCTAAAGTTGAAACTTTCATGGTCTATTTGTATAGTAGGAAAGCATGTATCTACCAAAAAAATTTGAAAATATATTATTTTATGTCCTCCACATGAGTGCAAACAACACTCCCATGGCACACAATTTTTGAACATTGAAGATGGTTTTAATATCATTCTTTTATTGAAATCTCATCTTCATCAACTCTTCTCAAATGGAAAATTTTTAATTTTAAAAAATATATATTTTCCTATTTATTACAAATTAAAATGTGAAAGTGCTAATTTTCATGAGAATTGGTACTTTTCTAGTTCTCCTACCTAGAGAATTTTTCTACGGTCTTCCTTCCTAGGATACCTTCTTCTTAAAGGTTAATATATTAAAAAGATTTTCTCCAATTTTTAAAAATTATTTTTCTAATTATAAAGTACTCCCCCCCAAAATAGGAATACTATGGAAAATGCTACCGAAAATGGATGGTGTTTCTTGCAATGATCTTGCAGTGGCGCAATTTAGCGAGTTCCCCATTACTGGGGACTGCAAGGGAACTCATAGTCTTCTATTTGGTCCAAATCTCATCTAATGATTTTGCTTTGGTGATTGTGCTTTGCGAGGATAAATAATTTTTGACTTTTACCTTGCTTTTGAAGTAGGTTGTCCAAAGTCTAAATTTGAATTTTCTTATACCTACTCTAGGTGCTTTCATATGTGTTTCCAATGATAAAAATTTCAAGTTCCAATTATATATTCCATTCAAAAGTTAGAAACACATTTGGAGGGCTAATATACCGTTAGGACCGGTTGGTTGAGGATGCTGTTAGATGACACATTGATTACTTTTCAACTGAAGGTGACACTGACATAGGATTCAATCAATGACACTCTTAGCTGCTAGGCACATGCCACATGGCACTTAGGAACATTTCAAATTCGAACAATTTTACCCGTTTGGTTTAATTAATTATGTTTAAGGAGTACGAAACTGATAGCCACATAGCTTTAGGATATGAAAAAAAACTAAGCTGAATTAGATGCTGGAACCTGATGCTCAACCCTGGAACATCCAGATTCATCTCCAGTTCAAATTTCATTGGGAAGATCGAGGTGTGGGATCCCAAGTGGGCGAAGGTGGGCACCATGGAATTTGGCAGCCGTGGCATCGGGAATTATTTTTTGCTGTCGTCGATAGAAGTTTTCTTTGTGCACATCCGGGTTGGAGGAGTCGGTGATTCATCAATTTTGGCTGTGTTTCACCTCTCAAGTCGCAACAGGTTGGGCGAAGTGCTGCTCTGTTGCTTCCCAAGCTCGGAGACCCTTCCAAAATATACTGATATGCAATGCAATGGGAGACTATTAGAGCCACTTCACACTACGGCATAGGGTCGAGAGTCCGTCAATTTCAACCAATGAGATTGAAGAAACCCAAGAGTTTGGCCTCTCAAGCCTTCACACAAGAAGGCACAATCCAAAGTCCATCACCCACTTGTCTTCCTACATGGCAACCAAATGCCTACATGGCAACGGACTCTTGATTAAAGTTTGGATCTCCATTTCTGGCCGACCCAAACTCTAATCGAGAGTCCGTCAAGTTTTTTTCAGAATCTGACAAAATCTTGGCCATTAGATCGGACTGTTTTTGTAGAAATAGGTAGGATGCCCTCCCTTGTTTATTTGTTTATTTGTGATTATTTTTCCAAGGCCATTTTTGACTCCTTTCTCATATTTTTTAACCTTTTGCTTGAAAAACTTGTCACATGGGTGACAATTTATTGAAAATTTCAGAAATTGGATGGATTAGAAGTCGAAAAAATGGAATAGGTTTGGACTTTGGGCTTGGACCTTGGACTTTGGCCTTTGGAGGCTTCACACTATGGTTGGCCAAAGGCTCCAATTCCTAGTTTTTTGGGCCTATTTATTACTCATTTCCTTGGACTCTCACCAAAGTTTGGCCACTCAATCCCACGGCCTCTCGACTTGGACGGCCATAGTGTGAAGAGGCCCTTAGCTGGAAGCATTCACTCTTTAACCCCTAAACGCCAAGGCGGACATTTTTTGTCTAATGAATGACAAGGAATTCTTCTGTAGAAGACAAAAGTGAAACTATTCATCTTCAAAATTAGGGGTGAAAAGGGAAGATCTCCAACAGTAGTTTGACTCCCAATGATTATTTTTTTATTTTATTTTTAAAGTAGATGATGTCACACGGTTTCCAAATGCCTGATTTCCACGGTCACCAGCCCAACGTTCAAGGATTAATTTGGTGAAACACCTCCCAAGACTTTTAAAAAGGCAGTGTCTAGCTCAAGGAGCTCTTGGACGATTCCATCTGGTAATGGAAAATTGATAGATTTTAGAGTTAATCGTAAAGTTCAAGGTCCTGTGTTTATAAACACTTGTTAGAGAAAGGCTTAACCCTAGAAGGGCGTGAAAGCCCTTTGAGGACGTATAGTATATTATATATTTGGTGGTATCTGATTAGAAAAACATTGAGCAAATATTTTCCAGTGCAAAGTAAATTAAAGATCATGATAGTACATAAATAAAAATCTATCATAACTCATCTATTACACCACAATTGAATATTTATAAAGCAAAATACGGATTGTATAGAGGGACCCCAAGGGCCTTTCAAGGGTTAATGAAGAGTAGTACAAATAGAAATACAACACCAAGCTCAATCAGATCCGAGTTTTGGTGCTCCAAGGAGTTTCGTCTTGTGTTTTTTCCAAACTTTGGCTCTTGATTCTACAATACACACACGTTACGATTAACTCTTGTATCTTCAAGAAATAACATCAATTTTAAGTAAGAAGGAGTTGTGCAATATAGGGAGTTTTACAGCATTCTCATGGAGCCTGAAAAGGAATTACAAAACACAAATGGAATCACAAAAGGAATCACAAAAGGGATGTTCATCTTATTACAAAAGAAATTACAAATGGTTCTCTTCATTTTGCTCTTACTCATGGTATCATTTCCCATGGTATGTCATTAAGTGTTTCTTTTCATCGTATGTCATCTGGACTTCTTGCCAAAATGAAGACTTATCATCGCTCCCTTATCCACAACATCTAATAGTGTCACTCTCCCGAGCACGTACTGCCCATTGAATCATTACTTTCTAATTCTCTAAACATTGCTCATGGGTCGTAAGCCCTTTCTTCTTCTTTATTGCCTTTGATTGAATTTGTATAGCCAATGTAGACACTCCAAGCAACACCTTGTGCAAGTTTGTCACTCCCATCACATGCATGGTAATCACCTTCTTTGTGGCCAAAGGTAACCTTTAAAATAGTTGCACACAAAAGGAGGCAAATAGGCAATGAATACTTTAAATAATATATATTTTTAGAATAGAGACAAATTGACAAAATGTAAAAGGTCAAATAAAAAAAATCCAACCAAATTTATTAAACCTCGAATTGTTGGTGATAATCTACAATTGGAGATGTGTAGTATATGATCCAAAAGTCAATCAAATACTTTCATTCACTAGAAGAAAATCGTTCTAAGTTCAACAGAAAACTACATTGTAGCCAACGCAAAAACTATGTTTTTGGCAGTTTTCATAATTTCACATCATCTGAATTCTGTTGAACTTAGCACGGTTTTCTTCTAGTGATTCAACAATGGCCTGGTTGACTAATTTAGTTGTACTATTCAAATCACTTAGAGAAATGGACACATTGCTCATAGGTACTTGGCTATTTGTGTTTGTCTTGGTTCTCTTCTTTTGTACTACAATACTTCCTTTGTATTGGCTTTGATTTGTGCCTTTAACTTGCTTATAGCAAACTATTTGAGACAAAGTATGTGAAACATATATCGTATCTCACCTATCAAATTCTTTTATAATTTCCAAAAACATGATGTCCTTAGGATCTTGTACAAAAAGATTTTGCAACTCCAATTAGCTATTGATGCATATGAGTCACATACATCAATCATGTTCATGGAAAAAATCAATCACGTACATACTACAACCTTCTCAATTGAATGTTGTTTTGAAGCTAACTCGAGGGGGAGGGATAGTGAGTGGTTGGAGTAGCAACATATGTGCGAACAAATGATAGGGTATTTTAAAAACATAGGGGCTAAAAAATATAAATGGATTTAGAATAATGTAGGGTATTGAAAATGGCATTGGACATGTTTTCTGTATTACAGGGTATGGAAGGATAGGTCCCATTAGAAAATTATATAATGATAGCATGTGGAAAAAAAAATTTATACCCCCCTATAAAATAGTAGTTGTTCACACCTATATCCTTATTTTTTTTAACTCACTGCCTCTCCCTAGAAGCTAATGAGTGTTGTTTTGAAGTTGATGAAGAATTCATTGGTAGACTTTGTAAATTTTGCTTAATTTTGCCAATTTTGTCACAAGTTCTTTCATTCACATTTTTGAACAAGTAGAAGTGCAAAACCCTAGAAACAACAATCTTTAATATACCATTCTTATTTCATGAGTGCTTGTATTCCTTAAGATATTCATAAACATCTTCTTCCTTCCAATACAATATGTTTGACCCTTGGTATTAAAAATGAAGTGAGCTAAAGTCCCATAATGTTCCTTGATGAAACTCTTTACATCTATCAAATCAAAAAGCTTTATTTTGCTTCATGTTTGTACGAAAGAATGAGTGGATCCTAGAATTGTCATTATTGCTAAACTAGTTCTTTATGCACTTCAAATTCATGTTGTAGATCTTCCATTGTTGCAAAAGGTATGTCTCAAGTCATCTCTTTCTTGTAATATACCTCTTTTCAACTTCCCCAATATATGATTATATGTTGGAATGGGAATGGAAATATTATTTGCCATTGACACAATAACAAGAACAATTAATACAAAGACAGAAGTCGTTTCACATACTATTTATAAGAATGACAAGTCAAAATAATGTATTGAAAATAAATCCGCTACAAGTTAACAAAGTAGAACAATTTAACAAACTTGAACTTACCTAGAAGAATTGTAGTTGGTGATGGATTTTGAGCAACTAAAACATGTGAGTTTTTATCATTCTCAACTTGAACTTAGGCCTCTCCATCAATATTCTACTCAAATTATGTATAAATTATGATAACACCCTAGAAATAATAAACCCTATGTTGTTAAAGTCAAAATGAAGAAACAATAATCTGAACCCCTAAAGGACCAAACGGTGTTTTTTGGCAACATAGCAATTTGGATCAGCTCACTACAAATGGAATTTTTATTTTTTTTCTTTGAAATTTTCACATAACATGTGTATGAGGATTAGCTTTAAGGCTCAATAGTTTTCATAACTTTTGAATACATGGTTAAAAAGTTATTGTATGATATAGTTTTCATTGCTTGGCAGGTAGCTCGAGTAGCAAAAAAAACTTCTTCAAAAATCAATTTTTTTTAAAATAAAAATTTGAATTTTTTTTTCAAGATTTCTATGTACATGGAAAGCTTTGAATCATTCCATTTTGATTTATGAGATGAAAGTTATGAAGAATTTTAGTTGTGGGTAGTTTGTGGATAGTAATCGAATCTCTACTCTAAAATAAACTTTGAAGACCTTTATTTAACTCAATTTTCAAGATTTTTGGAAAAAAAAAAAAAAAATATGAGGTGTAGATTGTTTATTACAACATTGTAACCATTGGGATTGGAATTTTTCAATTCCATAAATAATTTATTAACAATTTAGTATTTTGGATCGTTTTGTACTTCTTTCTACTTACTAATTTTTTCCTATATGTTGTACAATTCCAAATGATCTAAAATTTTCAAGCATATAGACAACATGACTTGAAGAATGAATCCAAAGAGTTACAACCATTTAGGACATTTTTTCATAATGATCTGACCTTGTGAAGTGTAATTGCCCAAATTTTTGCAAGGCCAAAAAAAGTCTTTTTGTCACTTCAAAAGCTAATATCTTGCAATACCAACAGTGAAAATTTCTAAAAAAATTTCCATGTCTATCTGAATGAACGTATACAAGATCCTATGGTTTCATTTGTCCAAAAATGTGTTTATTTGTAAAATTTGGTACTTGTACTAGAAATAGCAGTTTGGGAGTGTTTTTGGTGAAAACATAGTCAAATACATTTAGGGGTTAAGAAACATACAATGTTACTTTACTTTAGTATGTCTTTATTATTGTCAAGGTTGAATGCGTATAGCTAAATTTCATCATTGAATATTTGATGTCGCCACTCTTACCTTTGCCAAATTCAAAGCATCATTGATGACAACTTGTTTCTCATATCCTACCATGCACTATAAGAATTTAGTGAAAGTAGAAAGTAGACTATTCATTTAAAAGAACAATAATTGCACAAATGCATTCATGAAGAGAGTATTAAGATTAAATCCTAGTGATTGCTTTAAAAAATCTCAAAGACTTATTTCTTGCACCTCATACTTGGTTGACTATTCATGACTACATGTTGCTTCAATCTTTAGTTTGTAATTTTCCTTATGCTCAAGACTTCTCATTTTCACAAGATCTTTTAAGCCAAGGGATTCCATCATTGTATTGTTCCTCTATATATTTAAATTCCTCTCATGTTCATAGTTGTTCTTTAGTTGTTTAGGTCTTGAGGAGGTCAATGTGTTAAAAAAAATAAGGATATACCGATATAGGTGCAAACAACCACTATTTTATAGGGGGGTATGAATTTTTTTTCCACATGCTATCATTATGTAATTTTCTAATGGGGCCTATTATTCCATACCCTATAATACATTAAAGACGTTCAATGCCATTCTCAATACCCTATATTACTCTAAACCCAATTATAATTATTAGCCCCCATGTTTTAAAATAACCTATTATTAGTTTGCATGTACGTTGCTACTCCAACCACTCACTACCCTCCCCCCGAAATTTAGGTTCTAAAGAGGTCTTAAACTTCCAAAATTGAAATCACAAAATTGTGCTTGTGAAAGGCCAAAAGACTCCAAATGCCTTTCACAATGATACTTGGTCACCTTCTATCACACTAATTAGTTTCCAACAATTTCAAAGAACAACTACAAATGAGCATAGACAAACACTTCAATCAAATAAAAATAGACAAATCATTATTATCTCGTTTTTTGCAGACAATTAATAGTTCTTCCAAAATGATACTTCAGAAATGACTCTTTCAAAACGATCACTTATGTTTGTGCAGAGGTATATTAATGTCAAGGAACAAGTGAAGAGACTAGAAACACAACAAAGCATAATAATGCAAATTAATTTCAGAAGTACAATCCTCAATTCGTTCAAGTTCAAAGAGGCGGCAACTACCTCCACCGTAGAAATGAAGAATGAAGCTACCTCCACTGTAGTAATCAGGAATGAAGCATCTGCATAAAAAAAGCCACAAACACACTGATCATGCAACCTCTTTCCGTCGCACAGACTTAGAGGACGCTTGAAAATTGTCTTGCTTTTCGAAGTAGGTCAGTGTTTGCAGCCTAGTTACTAGCTTCATTTCAAACTCAATTTTTGTTGCTCGACAAAAACGAACTCTGGAACAAGCAGTTGGATACGGTAGAGTGTGCGCCATGCACCATGGACGTGAACAAGTGCAGCATAAGAGAGAGCTATGGTGGCCAATACTACTTCGATCCACCGTCTCAAAACGTCGAGGTGCATTGCATACGTATTGCAGAACTGTTTGTTTTCTTTGGCACGGACTTTTCTCTTTAATATCGTTTGCAGTTGGAGGTCAAGCTAGGCTCTTTTTATTTTTCTCTTAGGGCAATTTTCTCTCGGTTCTATTTGGAAACAATTTACGATCACTACGTTACTCACAGGACTTGAAATTCAGTGACTACAAACAGGCAATGAAAGCTTGTTGATGTATCCTGGTGTGTTTTCGTGTGGGAAATCTAGTTCTCATGAAGCCCGATTCTTCAAATGTAGTCCACTGATGGGTTTGAAAAACAAAGATTTGGGGATTCTTCATGCATGATTGAGTTCAAAGGAATTTTGAATTTGTTTTTCAAAGCAACCTACTATGATCAACAGGTGGAGATGCATGAGTTAGCCATGCCTGTGATTCATGAAATCACTAATATGCAAATATTGAATTTGCAGGCAAGGCAAATTTGTGTAACACCCTATGGAGCACCTCTATTGTATTTGCCTTGTACCAATTCATAAAGGGGTGACAATTTTGCCTTTCTATCTATGGTCCAAGGCAAATACACATACCACTCTTACTAGATTGATTCTTTTGTCATGATGGCATATTTATAAGCTTTGTGCCTTGAAAACAACTCAACTTATTGAATATGGTGTGGAGACTAAGATAAGGAGCAATGAGCTTCTCCCCATTCACCTAATGAAGTTTGTTTCATCGAAGACAAAACAATACATCTACTATATTAAATACATATTGTCATGCAATTTTTCACGACCCATTGTCACAAATATGGTGATGTTTTCATCCCATATATTTCACCCTATCATCCTAAATGTTTTTTCATCTGGGTAGGTAAGATTTTGACCGGCCATCAAGTCCATATTCTCCAAAGTTCAATGTTACAGTGCAACAAGGTTGTGCTAGTCTTATCTAAGTATACTACATGAGTGATTACATCAAAAAAATATTGAAGGCTACATCAATTGAAACTTCAAAACAATTTATTATTGAATCAATCATGGCCCAATGGCTTGCTTGGTTTAAGGATTTCGGATTAAATATATGGATTTCTTTGAAAATGATGTAATTTGTACAAAATTAATCTTTGTAGTTTAATATTTATATTTTTAAAGATGATTTTGACCTTTAGAATGGTTTTCCTTGCTTTGAGAAAGTTAATAAAAATGAAATTTCCCCAAGTCAAGTCTATTTTATATGAATAAATCCTTGAAGTGATCATTTTTTAAGAGATAAATCTCTAAAGTTCTTTCATATTTAGAGGCTCAAAACTACTTCAAATATTAGTCTTCAAAGCAAGGCTAAAGTCTTCATCTTTATTTATTTTTGAAGAAATTCAACTACAAGATCCTTTAGTTAACTTGTTAGAGTGCACCCTCCTAAAATTTTAGAATAAGAATCCCTACCAATTGCAAGATCATGATTCTTGGATTTCAATAAAGAAGTAGTTTCAACTCTTCCTATATGGTTAGATTTCATCTTTCAAGCTTATAACCCCCAAATGTGTAGATCATACAACTTTTTTCTCTCTATAATATGTTGAAGAAATAAGTTGGGAATACATAAGAAATAATTCAACAAAAAAACACATATCATACACATATATTATAAATTTTGAAAGGGAAGTTTCAAAATTCCTTCTTAATTCAATTGCAAGCAAAATCTTATCATTTTTTGAGTAAAATTTGTTGGAATAGATTTGAAATGAGGTTCTCTTCACACAGTGATTTTTTGAAATTTTTGTGCTCTTAAAATCTATAACTTCATTTTGGTAGATCCAATTTTGAACTAAAGACAATGCAGTTTGACCACTTGACATACTTGTAGAAAAATATGTACTCTAGTAACACCAAATCCAAAACCTTGGATAAGACAACAACTTGATAAAGTATCTCCACAATTAGGATGACTTTCATCCAAGCAGTAATGAGAAGATACAACAATTTCAATTTGTTCGTCTTCTAATTTTTGAATGTCGGAGCGCTCCAAGGTTAATTAGTTCATTTGTTTCTAAAGAAAAGATTGATTAAGCCTTAAGTTACTACCAAGTTGGTACGGCTCTATTCCATAGTCCATATTTGGCTTGGAAGTCTCTCTCTATTAGTTAATCCTAGAATGATGCAAGGGTGCTCTGGGTTTTTGTTGTAATTGAATCTTTATACTTCTGAAAAATGAAAGGCCTTCAATGAGGGTTGACTCATGCCTAAGAAGACTCTACATGCCACCAACTCCCATCATAAAAACAATAGATGAAGAACAAAGATATCCTTTGTCATTCATTAGACAATTTCAGTCCTCAATATTGTTCTAAGGTTAACTTAAGTCTATAACTGACAAGATGACAACAACAACATGACACAGGACACTAAACCCATCTCACAAATTGGGATTGGCAAGGTCATAGTAAAAAATAAGCCCCCTATTTTGGGCCATGTTAATTCTATAACCTTCACCTCTCCTAGGGGCTTTTGTTTGCAAGTATGAATTCCAAATTTCCGAATTTTATCATGTGTAGCAAATAAATAAAAAATTCATTTTCTCTGGTGGTAAATTCATCTAGCATGTTTCACTTTGTGAGACGGGTTTAGTGTCCTACCAACATGACAATAGTAATGTACAAGATAATGACAATAATGTCACAACATTACAAGATGAGAGCATCTCCACTCTTTCACTCAAAAATCAACATGGGGAACCCAAAGTGGTGGGCTCACTAAATGGAAAAGTGACTCATGTTGGATTAGTTCTTCATCCATATCTAAAAACCCTGCCAAAATTGTCATAGCCCATGTTTTTCTAAATTTCTGGTCTTCTTGTTGACTACCTATCACTCCGGGCTATATAGAGAGAGCCTTGGCTATGGCTAGGAGTTCTTTTGTTAGTTTTACTTTTACTTTAGGTTGCTTGTTTTTGCTTTGTTGTTGTTAAAATAAAATAATTATATTTCACATTGCATATATATCTACTACTAGTGTGCCTTGTACCATTGCCACAACCAAAATAGAAGTAAAAATCATTTTTTTCATTTTGTGTTTTTGATATGAATAGAAAGCTTTATGCACAAAGCAAGGGCTTTGTTTTGTGGCATTTTCCATTTGGACATGTGATGTGAAAGTTTTGTTTTTTTCAAAATAAAAAATAATATAACTCAATTTTCTAATTCATATTTGGGTGATTGCAAGAAACACTTGTTCTATTTTTTGTCCCCTTGCCCTTGGACATGTGGTTTTTTGGTCATAACTTTTGCATCATAAGTCCGTTTATCTTGAATTTTGGAATGAAGGTACACATAAAAGTTTCACACATTTTGTGTATATATATATATAATTTATTTATTTTTTTAATTAAAAAAAAAAATTTAAAAAAAATTACTTTACTATTTTTAAGGTGCCCTCAATTAGGTGTCTACCTTGGCCATTTTGGGGGTTTTGGGTCCGAAGTTGTACCCAAAAATGCGAACTAGAAGCCACAAATTGGAGAAGCTAGAGGTATACTTACATTCCAATGAGAGACGAAGAGTTTTTTGCAAAAAACCTTTGCATGAGGTGTCTACATGGGGCCAAAGTGACTGTTGTTTGTGCACATTTTTTGGGTAGGAGAAAATTTTCTTTGAAGAAATTTTTGGTGCAATGTGAAAACAAGCTTGTCTACAAAAATTTCTTTTTTTCTAGGAATTTTTTGAATTACTAAAAATGAAAAGGTCCGTAGACCCCTTTTTTGCTATTTTCTACTCCTAGTGGCTTCTATAGTACTCCATAGTAGTCTATAGTACTACATAGTACTGAATCAACACTAAAGATCTGTAGGCGCCAGAAATCGACGATTGAGTTTTGCAGGCTCAGTTTGACGCGCGAAATTGATAGTAGTCCGTAGTACTACCAATCCTATGCCTAGAAATTGGGGTTTTGAGCCAGAAATGTGAAGTGTTTCTTGCAATCACCCATTTCTATTGAAATTCAATAACTTTCACACTATTGGTCAAAATGCCACAATTGAAAACAAAGTCCATGCATCCCTATTGACAAATAGCTTTTCAACTATATCAAAAAAGCAACAAGGGAACTCATGGGTTTTTAGATCTTAGCATATAAAAAGAAAACTAAAAACTAAGTCAAGGTATATATATATATATATATATATATATATACATATTTTCTTTCACTTCATCAATATCAATTTTAAAACTGCTATAAAAATATCAGATTACAACCTTAATTAGTGCTATATAAACTAATGCAATTGTATTATTCTTTAGAGAGAAGACAATATGAACCTTCATACATACATCTTCTACTCAAGATTACCACTTTAACTCTTGGATACAATAAAAGGAAAATTATAGTTCTTAAAGAAGTTATTGAATACCAAAATTAAGATGAAAACTTCTTGTACAAATAAAAATACATAGAAATGTAGGTCACGAATACAAAAAATTGATACCAAACCTTCACTTTTTGCTATATTTTCTAGTACATTTAAGAATCATTTTGTTTAAAGACTAAAATATCTGAATAGCAATATATAGAATTATAAGTAAGCAATAAATAATTTAGATACACAAACTAATTTTTTTTCTATATAAAAATTCAAAGATTTTTGTCTATATAAATAAAAATAATATTTAATATTCACTCATTATTAAGGATTTCCATTTTTACAATACATGTATATTTTTTAGATTTTTTGTAAAATATATGATTTTATTTTTATTTTGGGGGGAAGAGTTGTTAGGTTTTTCTCCCCTCTTTGAGAGTATGAGGTGTGTGCATTGTTGAGGAGTTGCTTCCAAACCTTCTTCTCATACTTAAAAGTTATTAGCCCCTAAAGGACCGAGGCACATTTTGGGCAGAAATTGTCAAAAACTGCCACTTTTTAGGGCAGCAAGAAAAAAATGAAAAGAAAAGTTTTTTTTTCAAAATTCAACCGTACAAATTTGAACTAGACTTCTTTGGGAACATGTGGAAAAAATTTTAAAAACTTTGACCGCACAGATTGAAAGATTATAAAGTTTGAAGTTAGGTGAAAAAGGTTTTTTCCAACCTTGCCCGACATGGCCTACAAACTTTAACCCCTTCTAGAATGAGATTCTTACACCAAATAGGTTTAATTTTTTTACATTTGTAACTTGGATCATGTAAGCTACACACATGCCAAATTTCAAAAGCATAGGAAGAATTTTGCACGTGCTGCCCGAAGCTGCCCAAGCTGCCCGCAAGGTTCAGGGCAGCGTAACTTTTGATCCAGGCACTTGATCAGAAAAAAAATTAGACTTTTAGGAAGGAGATACATAGTTACACTTCATGTCTAAATTTCATGAACATCAGACTAAAAATGACTTCGTAGGAGCCTACCCGAGATTTCTTGTATATGCTAAACGGACACTTGGTCCTTTAGGGGTTAATTGGAGCAAGACTCATTTTTTAATTTTTGTTTTGGATTTTCTCCATATTGTAGGACTATGAGGTATGTGCATTGTTGAAAAATTACTTTCAACACATTCACTCATTCTTGAAATTGGAGAAAGACTCCTCTACTTTCCTATCCATCACCTTCATTTAATCCTAAAATCACATCTCAAATTGCCATCATTATGCACTCTTCTTTGACACCTTCCATTCTTCAAACCATGATTGTATTCAACCTATATTCCCTACTAGACTTCCTAAACCAAATCAAGCATCAAAAACAATACAACAATAAACCTCTAACAAGAATCAAGGTAGTGTGAAAAGTGTGTGGGCTCTATATGATGACAACCAAGGTGCTTTTTTTTGTGTAGCTAGGGTAACTTGGCTAGAAATGATGTTAGCAATGGAGGTCAAATTAAAACCCAAACCTATCATATCTTAGGCCAAGCTTGTTCCTAGTGAAAAAAATAGAGATGCTATGACAACAATAATAAGTTGTGAATTTTCATATTTTGATTGTGGATATCTCTAGATATATAAATAAGCAACTATAGGCTCTTACAAATTTTCATATTTTGATTGTGTGCATATTGTGTAATCAACACATGGGAAAAATGACATTTTTTTGAAGTTAGGAAGTGAGAGATATGGGTTGAAAGTATAGTAGTGAGAAGTTGCTATTAAATTGAAGAGAGGGAACTTTGACCCAAAATAAAAGTTATATAATAGAGTTTTCATCTTGGAATTTAGAGTGTTTTCAAGAATTTGTAATAGTCTTCTAAATAGCTATCACACTCTTAGTTTGGAGTTACAAAATGAGAAATATGGACTTGAAAGTAAAGTAAGAATGAAATTAAGAAGAGGGAACTCCAACTAGCTATAAGAATTGGACAATAAGAAGTTTTGATTTGAAATTTAGAGGATTTATAGGAATTTGTATTGGTTTTTTGAAAACTTATCATTCTTGATTTGGAATTTTGGAGTAGTTGTGGCACTCATATGAATGTTAGATACACATTTAAAGGATTTTATATAGTTTATATACGACTCATACAACTTCTATATAATTTATGGTATTATTTTTTACTTATATGATCCTATACAATGTATATATATGAAGGTTATTGCAAGAAAAACTTCATATGTTTGACTCAAAAATTTAGTTTTGGGCCATAGGAATAACAATACTATATAATACTATTAGTACTATGTGTCAATAGCACCCTTGCAAACATGAACTGTTGATTTAGAGCACCTGCAGATCTAAATTGTAGATTGAGTACTAATGTACTATGCAATATTATTATTGATTGTTGTGAGTCCTACAAAATCCAATAGGATTAAAAAATAACAAAAAAGGGATTTGTGAACCTTTTCATTTTTATTAATTAAAAATTTTAAAAAAAATCCCCAAAGATAAGCCACTTTGCTAAAGAGGATTGTGCTTGCATTACACCAAAGAATTCATGTGGGAAATTTTTTCCCTCTTTTTAGCCTTCATGCAAAGGAAGATCATTTTGACCCTATGTGCACAATTGACATGTTGATATTTTCATAAAAACGTATGCCAATCCTTGTAATGTTAGTAGAACTCCAACATGTCTAATTTGTGGCTTCAAATTCTCATCTTTGGGTCAAAAAGAGGACTAACAACCCCCCTTCCTAATGGCCAAAGTAGACACCTAATCACATGCAAGTTAAAAATAGTAAACTAATTTGAAAAAATTTGAAAAAATTTGAAAAAATTACTCAATGTCTGAAACTACCGCATGCACCTTGAATTCAAATTTCATGTTGAACAAACAAACAATGAAAAAGTTATGAGCCAAAAAACCACCCGTTTGATGGCAAGGGGAAAAAAAATAGGACAAGTGTTTCTTACAATCACCCATGAATATGAATATAGTTTGATATTCACAAGCCATATTCATACTTTTATGTGCCTTGTAATTTCATATGAATGTTAGATACAAGGCATATAAAAATATGAATATGGCTCACATGTATTATCCTTATATGGTTACACTATGAGTATTGACATACATCTAACTATACATCTTTTATACAAAGAAATAGACACATGTATGCGGAGTATATCATTGTACTTTATTTTTCATTTGATTATGGGATCCTTCATGTCCAAGACCAAATTTAGTTGAAGCTAAAATCTTAGTGTTTTTCCAAGACAAACCTTCTTAAGCTTGACAACATATATTAGAGCCCCAAGAGAATAAAATTTTGAATTTAAAGCAAACAAATAGTGTAAAAATTACAAATTGTTAACCTATATAAAAAAATTGATTTTTTTATTCAAATTTTTTTTCATTTTGGAACTAATTATATATATATAATTTTAATTTTTAATTTTTTAATTAAAAAAAAAAATTCAGTTATTTTTTTGGATATTTTTTTAATGATAGCAACTAGTCATTTCCAGACAACATAGGGAATATGTAGGGGAACAACCTTGAAATGGCCCTCCTTTGCCACCAAATCTCCCCTAATGGTTGGAATAGTATGAAACAAAGTCTTATTTGCTAAATAGGAAAAGAAAAAATTAATCTAAAAATAATATGTAAAATTTTGAAAGTATAAAGTTGCTAGAGTGTGGAAATAATGACTTTTGTATTTTGGAAAAATGTTTCAACCACTTTTGGACCCATTCCAATAGTGCATTTGACTTGCAAAGTATCACGTTTAGGCTCTAAAGTCAAAGCACTATTCACTATGCCCTAATTGCTCAAACTTTGGGTATGCAACAAAGATCCATACCCTACTTTTAGGAAATTTTTATTCCTTTTTAAATTGCCCTCTAGGCAAGTGAATGTCATTTAATCCTTGAAAGTCCCAAAGTCCGATCCATGTGGAGAACTCTTAGAATTTAATGTAGGCTTGTATGACTTTAGCTTTGATATGATTTTCTAAAACAATTTGAAGATAGGAAATGATGTAAATTAGCTTTGGAAGAATACAATTTCAATTGGTGCTCTAGAGCAAAAGTTATGCCACCTTAAGTCCAAAATGAAGATTAAGAGGTAGCACCAAAACATTTACAAAAATTTGAATTTTTTTCATTTTTCATTTTTTCCTCAAAGATTATATTTTTGTCTACATGTGAAACTTTGATTCATTCTATTTATACTAGTGATGAAAAAGTTATGGACAATGTAATTTAAGTTGAAGGCAATTGTACTTGAGGCAACAAAATTGTCATACACAAAATGAAATTGCACACAATGAAGTGATTGTAAGTGAGGTTGGGAAAATTGTGTTGAAGTGTTGATCTCATTGATTTTGATTTGAACTGTCATTTTATGAGCTAGGGTCTCAACTTTGTGAATGTGAAATTGGAAGAGTTTATGTCATTGTCATGTGAGTAGAAGTTGTAGATTTTGAATGGGTCGTATTGAACATTCACATCTCTGAAACATAATTCATCAAAGAGCAAAGCCTGAGACATAGAGTTTTACTGACCTTGAGCTCTAGATTTTGCTCAAACCAAAATAAAATTGTTGTAGAAATCTAAATAATAAGAGGCATGATTTTTTTGCATCCTTAGAACCAGAAATTCCTCACATTACTATCAGGGTGCCCCAGCCAAGATCAAAAAGATGTCTCTAGATACCAGATCCATGTTTCACTAAAGAGTGGTTTTCAATATCACCTGTGAATCTAGTCAAAAAGCAACTACCGGTAGCACTACTAACACCACAAATACCGTGATTAGTTAATCCTGTTCGTACAAAATGTAATCCCATTCCCTAAATTATTAAGAATCAAAAGTAGAAGTGAAAGAGTCCCCAAACTTACCAAAAGGTAGTGACGCAAGTGATCTACTTTTTCTCTGAAACAAGATAGCCCGCGATAGATTCCACAAATTGTTTAAGAGACTTGGCACATCTAAGAGCACTATTTCTAATAGATATTTCTTCCTTAACTAAAGTTGATTCTCCTGAAATACAAACAAAACACATAGTAAATACAAATCGCAATCTCGTCATTCCGTATCTCAACAATGAGTTTTCACAAATTTAGGAAAGGTTTGAAGTATCCAAAATCTGAATAAGATGCCGTGTAGGGAGAACTACCTTCCAAGAGAATCATGTAGTCAGTTATTGATTCAAAATAGTCTGAATCTACAGGTGATACTGCTTGAAGTAGAGTCTGCTAGAACAGCCTTTGAGCACTACTCAAATTTGAAGCGGTAATAGATAGCAAGCCTTGTAAACAAGCATCGCAATTCCAAGTAAAATCACACTAGCATCAATAGTGCAACATTTAACGGTTGCAGTCACAAAACATTGAACAAGCCAGTCTTCTATCCATTGATGCAAATAATATGTTCACAAAAGCACAAGCCACACGTAGAGCTACATAATAGACCGCATGATAAGTTAGTGCAGACGCAATGAGATTGGCAAGTGCATCGTCTACTGATCGTCTTGATTCGAATCCTTCAACTGATGCTGGGAGATTGGCCATAATCTAACACGAGACAAGTAATTTGCAAACTAAATCAACCATCAAAATTTTTTGGAAAACACAATGACTCGTGTCACTCCCACGATTCAGAACTCCGAAGTAAAGGAGTCAATTCATATACAACATTTAGTTTACAAGAACAAGGCATGAAATCAACATACTCAGCAAAATAACACAAAACCAAGCATTACTGACTAAATTAATTCCCAGCACACAAACCAGACACAAATAAGACAACGATCAAGCAAGGCCCAACTTAGTCCACGAAGCTCAATCGACTGCGACCTACAACCTACATAAAACCCTAAACTCTGTTTTCCTTGTGCCTTCGTTTTGTGTTTTACCTGCCAAGCCACTTGGGGCTGGCTTGAATGTTCTTTTTTTTTCACAATGAAATTCCATTTCATTTGTTTCAGGAAAGAAAAAAAATCCTACACCTTGAGAAGAAAATCAAAGCATTTGATTTCCCGTGGTCTAGCTTTCTGAACCCTGCCAAAAGTGAAACATTTCAACTCCACTGCAAGATTTCTTTATTATAAAACCCTCTTGTGAGAACCTTGCTCACTAAACCCTAAACCATGAAGAAAAGAGGAGAGTAGGGCCCTCAGATTCTCATCACTATGCAATCCGGACAGAATCTCTGCCGGACTTGAAAGCTGTGGTAGTACGAACAAAAACTTCACAGAATCAACAAGGAACGGTTAGTAAAAACTATCCGCAATGAAAAACTAATCCCAAATGTCGAAGCAAAATGGGCAAAATCAAACTTAAGTAGGTGCAAATGAATCACGAGAAAGGATACACTTCCAATCCCACCACAAATTGACTTCAACTATGAGTTCATAACCAAGAATCATCAACAATTCGGAAGCAAAGGCCTGCACTATGACACCGAAATAATAATTGAACCAATTGAGGAGTGAAGTTAATTTTCTTGGTCATTAAATAAGCTGTGGTAGTGGAATTGAATTGAGAGACTACCTGCTCAAGGTACCGGGCCTAGGCGAGGGCCATGCGAAGGGGTTGGCAGAGCTCTACAAGTCAGAAGTCAAACACAGCAAGTCTGTTGTCGTGATGTGGGCCGTCTGGTATTTGAAGTAGACATCTTCATTAGTTTCAAAAATGTTGTTAGTGTTGGGCATCTTTAGTGTTGTTAGTATTATAAGTTATTAGTTGTTAGTATTGTGTGTATGGAGGTTGTTGTCATTGACCATTTAATTGCCGGTTGATAATCGGTTTGTTAGTAATTGACACTAGGGTAGTGGGATTAGGGTTAGTCAGCGGCTAGTCGGCGGGGTTTGTGGAGGGTACTTAAGGCAAGGGCTAGTCCTTTGCTCTCTCTCTTGTCTCTGTTTTTTTGTTTTGAGTGGTAGGAGGGGAAGGATGGACTTAAGGATGGAGAGCTGTTTGTTGTGAAGATTTATTTGAAGTAAAGTATTGATTTGAGGGACTTTTGTGTTGCATTTGGTAAAGGTGTTGGATGGATTCAGAATTTTAGATTTGAGTTTTTAGAAAGTTGATACTCAATGAGGCCAAGTTTCAGATCTAGATCTATTATGGACAAAAAGTTATGAGAGTTTGAAGTGGAGAGGTTTGGATTTCAAGGCAACCAAGGAGGGCATATTGAGGAGCGTGTATCTTTTTGGCATTTTATGTTTTGGCAATGAAACTTGGAGGGTACTTTCTTTATCTTATCTACTCCTTTGTCTCAAAGTTTTAACTTCAAGAGACTCTAGATCTATGAGTTATGCATAAAACACAACCGGGGTATGAAAGCAGTGAAGGGTTGGAAAGTTAGTAGTAGTAAAATGTCCACCAAAGTTGGATAGTATCTTGTATTGAGTTGAAACTTGGTATGTGATCTTTTGGGTAGTTGATCTACATTGTAGCAAAGTTTCAAGATGTTTGAAGATACTTTCAATATTTTATAGTAGATCAAAGTTAGGTATGGCAGTTTCTAGGGTATGAGGAATCATAGGGTAAGGATTTGGGGAAAAGGGAGTTTTGAGGGTAGATTTATGAATATTTAGGGTGCTAAGGGGTATCTTACTTATTTGCAAGCATTACCACAACAAAGGCCCGGTGCTATTCCAAACACGTTCACAAATCTTTGTGACACTGTGTGGTTTCTTCCAGCGTCACGTACGGGTGCACCTATGTGCTGGATGGAAGCTACAATACAATAGCTATTATTGTTCCCTACAAAACGCAATCCCATTCCCTACATTGGGAGCGTAAGGGTTCCCTGATAGGGCCTATAAAAAGATGTCCAAATAACTTAGAGCAATTGTGGTTCTTTCATCTGATGCCAATACACCACAAGTTCACAACTTATACTTAGCTTAGCTAACCCCAAGTTGTACAAGCAAAGCAGACAAAGCTTACAAGGTGGGTTAAATTGTAGATTTGGGACTTCAGATACAAAGTACACTAAGATTCCTTTAGATGTCCCTGTTCGAATCATGATGAAAAGGCCGCGGCAGGCCGTGCGCGAGGGGCAGCACAAGTGCACAGCACCTTCGCCTTGGTAGGGACCAACCCTTTTTTTTTGCACTGTAGTGTCAGATTGCACCATTTCAAAATAAATGTTTATTTTTTTTCAAATAAAAGTAATCTTTTTTCGTTAATTTTTTTTCATTTCTATGAAAAACATGGATGAAATTGCCAAATTTGGATTAAAAAGTGTATAAGTATGATTGAAAAGTGTTTTTTGTCCAAAAGATGGACAAATGCAGAAATAGAATGCTTCATCGAATCTTAAGCGGTCGCCATTCTAGCACTTTCTCAAAAACTAAAAAAAAAGGGCTTGTAGGAACCCGCCCCATTGACAACACTAGGTTGGCGATACTGTTCATATGTCGTCATGCATCCCTCGTAACGTTGGTAACATGCTCTCATCAATATTTGAGCCTCAATCTCGATCTCTCTATGATGTTGCAGATTCATTGTTTTCACGTTCTCGTAGGTTGTTTTGCTTTAGTGAAGAGCATTGAAAGGTTTAGTTGGTGCAAGAAGCTTGCTTGATTGTCTTTAATGTGTTGCTGGATGTGTTTAGGGTTGCAAGCAATCATTAGAATTGAATGCATGCATGCATCGTGCACATTAATTATGCCACTATTGTGTATGACGCTAGCTTCTTGAGTCACTTGCATTGCCGAATACTTTGCGACCTTTGCGATAGTCTTGGCTCTCGTTTCGATTGCTGTTGAGTGATGAGGTCTGAAGCGGCTCTGGTTAAGTTACGTTTGAATGTTTATCTATCTATTGTACGTAGATCTTATGCGAATTAGTTTCCATTGATTTTTTGGTGGGTTTAATGCTTGGGGTGATGATCATAGATTATTGATATTCGACGATGGTGATTGGCGAATGTACATTTGGAGTTTTTGACTTAGTTTTGCAAATACTGATGGAAGGAATTGCAAGCTTGCGGAGGATGTGAGAGATCTCTGAGAAGTGCCGCCGCAACGAGTGCAGGTAAGCAGTAATCACGCATAGTCATGACGCTATCTAGTCTTTGTTTGCGGATTCTTTGTGTTGGTTTGTCTCGAACAATTATTTGTTGAAAGGTCTGTCTAATGTGAAACCCTGGGTAAGTGAGAGAACTCTGAGAAGTATCGCCACAAAGCAGATACGTAGTTATCGTGCGTAATCGTGACGCTAGCCATCGTTTGTGGATTCTTTGTATTTGTGTGTCTAGAACAATTGTCAATTGAGAGCTTGTAGCAAATATCTCAAACTCGTACTTTGGAATTGTACAACTATGCTCTACTGAGCAAAATTGAATTGAATACTGAATGAATTTTGTACAAGTCCTCGAGGGGAATAAATAGTCAAATGACTTGACTAGATGAATGAAAGAACTATATAACTAAAAGCTTTCATCTAGTGGATGTCTAAGTGAGCGCAAGTTTACAACACCCTCCCTTGCTCATAGCTTCCTTTTGCAGTATGATACAAAATTTTGAGACGAAGATATGGCACAACATAAGTGGTTACCAGAGGAAAGATTGGTTGTTTTTCGTGAGCAGATGGATACTATGTCCATGGTAAGTTCATGTGAAGAAGCTTTCTTTTGCTGTAGGAATTTGCTTGGGTGTCTTCAAATGAATTAGGGATCTGACGTTGTCGTAATGAATGCTGATCAGGCGTAGGTGGAACTTATGATGTTGGTGCTTTGGGTTCATGTCTTGATTTTCAGTCGATGGGTGGAGTGGTTACTCAACCACCTGTTTTTCTGGGTGTGTGCGACTGCACAATGTTATTGCTCGCTCTCTGAAGTTCCATTAGACAAGCTATATGGGAGGGGTTTTGTGAAAAAATTTGATGCTAGTGGTAGTGCTTCTCATCCAATTGGAAAGATTCGTTCTGAGGACATAGATTGGCTAGAGTATTTTGCTGATCCAGGTTCATGGTGGGATAACTGAAAAAACAAAAGAAATCCTAGAATGCCAAATTTCAAGCACAAGGTTATGAAAAAGGCTCTATGGATAGACGGATGGTACACTCCTGAATGGCTGAAAGCTAGATTCTCTGAGAGTAAGAAAGTATGTAGGTGTCTATAAAATGCTAGGAGTGGGGTGGATTCCTATCATTTTTCTATTTGCAAGAAAATTGCAATAGGCTATTGGTTTTGTTAAGAAGTCTGCTTCTTGATATGAAGTTGGAACATAGTGGATATCTATTTCTTTGTCTTGTACTTTTTCTCTAATGAAATGATTATGAATATTGATATGTTTTGTGCGTGAATGGAGTACTGGGTTGCTTACCAATCATAAGCAAGATTGATTGTCACTCAAGATTGTTGTAGGCTGATCTGTCAATTCTCCAAGTTCTTGCAACAGTCTTCTTAGGTAGGTAATATCCTTCGCAGCCTCACTAAGAACCCGATACTCTGCTTCTGTTGTTGATAGAGATACTCTCGGTTGTAGTTTTGTAGACCACATGACACTACTTTCACCCAATTTGTGAATAATACCAGACGTGGAACGACGGGTATCCAAATCGTGTCTCCAGTCAGCATCAACAAAGGTACTTAGTTGGTCTGAATTGTGACGTGGGAAGAATAGGCCGAAATCAATCATTCCTTTTAAATAGCGCAATATTCGTTTTGTAGCTTGAAGATGTGCTTGTTGTGGAGAGTCCATGTATCTGTTGACGCAACTAACATCATAACAAATATCCGGCCATGTATTTGTTACATAAATCAAGCTTCCTACCATCGATCGATACAATTGAGCATCCACTTGAGGTGTGCCAATATCCTTACAAAGTTGTAGTTTGGGGTCCATAGGAAGTTGTGTGGGATTATAGTTCTCGAGGTTGAACTTTTGGAGTAAGCGTTGGATGTATTTCTGTTGGCTCATGAAAATTTCTGTATCATGTTGTTGTATTTTTGCTCCTAGATAATTGGTCGCCAATCCTAGGTCCGTCATTTCAAATCTTCTTTTGAGAGATGCTTTGATTTTGGAGATCTCCTCAATGTCATTTCCTGTGATTAATAAATCATCAACGTATACTAGTATAATAATGATCTTTCCATCCTTATTATAGTAATAGAGATTGGTATCTGCAGTGCTTCAATGGAGTCCAAGAGATAATAGCCACTTGTCTATAGTTGCATACCGGGCTTTTGGAAATTGGCGCAAGCCGTAGAGAGCTTTCTTCACTCTACAGACTTTAGTAGGGTCACCAACTCCAAGGAATCCTTCTGGGATTTCCATGATGACGTATTCATCAAGTAATCCATTGAGAAAAGTTGTAATTACGTCCATGTGGTGGAGCTCCCATCCATATTTAGTAGCTAGTGAAATTATAATGCGGATTGTTGACCACCTCACTATTGGGGCAAAAATGTCATTGTAATCAATGCCACTCCTTTGTTGAAACCCTCTCGCCACGACGCGTGCTTTGAATCTTTCAGGTTTGCCTGGTGGTCCTCACTTGAGTTTAAATATCCACTTTGCAATGATTGGTTGCATTCCGATTTTCCTATCTACCACATCCCAAGTTTTGTTTTTTTCAATTGATTGAATTTCGGTGGCTATTGCAGCTCACCAATTACTATCCAGGGCAGCTTGTGAAAAGCAAAGTGGTTCTTCAAGAATTTCACTAGTCAGGAGCCAGAAATCTTGGAGTTTTTGCGGTGGTTTTCTATTTCTGATGGGGTATCTTCGACTTTGACTTGGAGTGGTTGAAGGTGGGTCTACTGAGGTTGGTTCGTCATTAGCTGTAGAAAGAGTAGGAGGTCTATTATTGATATCATCGATACTATTTTGAAGAGAATCTTAATTAGGGCGGCTACTTTCTAATGGTTGTTCGAGCTCACTTTCTGTGTGAGTTAATACATGTGCTATATTTGGAATGACTTTCTATGGTCATGAGTTGTCAACTAGGTTGGGTTCAATAATATCAATGCCTTGGTCATTGAAATCAGGGAAACTAGTCAGGGAGCCCACTGGAAAGGAGTCTATAGTCCCTATAGTGTCAAGTTTCAAGTGGTGAAATCCTACTTTTTCTTCATCGAACACAACGTCTCTACTCAAGAGAATTTTTCTACCTTTTGGTTCGTACAATCTATACACCTTGCTTGCAGGTTCATAACCAAGAAAAATGCATTGTAGTGTTTTACTATCTAGTTTCTTTTTGTTCTTTTTGGGTATGTGACAATAAGAAATACAACCAAAAATTCTGAAATAGTCAATGTGGAGGGTCTTACCTAAATACTTCTCTTTTGGAGTTATACCTTAATTAGTACGAGTGGGACTTCGGTTGATGAGATAATTGGCTGTGAATATTGCTTCCGTCCAGAGATAAGATGGGAGTTTACATGCCATGGCTATGCTTTGTGCTCGTTTGATGATGGTTTGGTTTCTTCTCTTAGCTATACCATTCTGTTGAGTTGTATAAGCCTGTGTCAATTCCTTTGTGATGCCAGAAATGTCACACAGTGCTTTAAATTCGGTTGACATAAATTCTCCTCCGCGATCACTCTTCAAAATTAAAATATGGTTCCCTGTTTTGGCTTCAATCAAGGCTTTGAAAGAACGAAATATATTAAAAGTTTGATCTTTACTCTATAAGAAGTATACCCAACTTTTTCGAGAATAATCGTTAGTAAATACAAGTATGAATCTTGATCCTACTAAAGACAGGGATGGTATTGGTCCGATAAGGTCTACATGTATCTTTTCTCCTGGCTTATTTGACCTTGTATTTGATTTTTGCGGGAACTTGTGTCGATGTTGTCTACCTGAGAGATAGTGCTCACAGGTATGCTTCTGTGGCATAATGTTCGGGAGACCAATAACCCTGTTGTTTTGTGAAAGATGACTAAGGCTGTTATAATTCAAATGACCATATCTCTTATGCCACAATTCATCGACTTTTTCTAAATAAGCTGTGTTGGCTTGAATACAATGAGGTCCAAGACTATATAAACCATTTACAAGAAGAAATTACGTTTTTTTTAATGTCGGGCCTTGACATGCTTCTATCTAAGGCCTGGACATTTCAGGTCCAACTTGGTGTCTGCATGTCTTCTGGTACATCTCTATGTCTATTAGGGGTTGAAGTGGATGTTGGAGATGAAAAAAGTGAAATTCATGTGAAAAAACACGGTGGTGTTGCTATTTGCATCCACTTTGATGTTGAGATGGTGCCTGACATCATCATGTTCAAATGGTTGTTTGAAAAAACAATATTTGACATGTTAGCAGTGGGGACCCACTTTGACCATGGGTAATTTTCATTTACATTATTATATTTTTAAATAATAACGCTGCCCACTTGAAAAAAAGAGTTGGGCAACATTTTTTGGGCAGGGTATGTTAAAAAGTGATGACATGGCAGATGACGTGGTCCAAACCTGACATGGCAAACAATATGTTGACTTGGTAGACACTGCCATGTCAGCAATTTCTTAGTTTAACCATTCTGATGGCCTTTTCTAGAATGCTATGAGCAATTTCAAGATGTCCTAGAAGACATCCACGTAGATGTTTAATGTTGTAAATGATGTCTCAAGGACCTATTGGCGTTGAGGGTGATCTTCCTATTAATATTCAGGTGTTTACATTGAGGCGCATGAGATAAGAGGATGCTAATGATGAGATTAGGATAAGGCAATATGGACATTCCCTAAGACATTCAATGGGGCATGACAGTCTTCATTGTCTTGCACATGTGCACTTCAACATAAGGTATGTTTGTTTGAGATGATGTGAACCATTATATTGGTTCACTATTTAAAAACTCAAAAATATAAACATTAGGCATGAATTTATAAATCCAGAAGTGTTAGTGCTCCGAATTAAGCCATAACCATCAATTAGGGAGTTTTTCGCCAAATAGCAATGGAAACTTCATGAGGTTAGGGCAAGATGCTAGAAAATGCAATTAGAAGGAAATTAGGAGAATTTCTAGGTAAAAAATGGGGAGTTAAAACTAAAAAGAGGTTAAGCAAGATTTGGTAGAGTAACCAAATTAGGCTAATGGTAAAATGATGAGAAATTGGAAACAAAAAATCAAAAATCAAAATCAAAACAAAAGCCTAGAAGTAGGAAATGAAACTATAAGTAAATTAAAAATTACAAAAATAATAAATAATAAAAAACACAAAAGAAGTTAGTTAGACTAAAACTATGGCTAAAATACTAGTGTAGTGAGTAAAACACTAAAATAGTGCTAGAAATACTAAAATAGGAATTTACAGTAAGTTAGAGGGGTTTACAGTAATTTAGGGGGAGGAACACTAAAATAGCGCAATTTACACTAAATTAGCGGATTTACAGTAACCTAGTGCGATTTGCACTAATTTGGCGCATTTTGCACCAACTTAGTGGATTAACAGTGAATTAGTGTAGGATGAAAGTAGTTTAGAAAAGTAATCCATTAGGAAGTTGGATATAGGCGAAATTAGGGTTTGGAGCTCTCTCTCTCTCAACTCTCTCTCAATTTTCCCAATTTGGTGTGCATGTGTGTTGGAGAGCATTCTTGGTGATGAAGGGCGTTTTGAAAGCATGAGAAGCTAGAGATTAAGATGAGGGAACCAAAGTAGGACAATTTGTTGAGTAGGTCACCATTTTTTTGAGAAAAAATGGTGAAGAAATGATGGGAGTGAGGTCAGATGGGAATTGGAGTGGAGAGAATTAGGTTTTTGTGGAATTGGGGGGGGACTGCCAACTTTGGTGATTGATTGCGGGAGATTGAAAAAGCGGAATGGGCTGAATTTTTGGGAGGATGGAGATGGGAAAGTCAGCTTTCCAACAAAACCAGTCTCGACCAATTCCAAGAAAGGACTAGGACGGAGCGGCCGATTTAGTGCGAGGAGGTCAAGCCGCCTCCGCCACGGAAGACCGACGACTTTGGCGAGAGACTGTGGGAGTTCGACGAAGCGGATCAACGTGAATTTTGGGGAGGAGAAAGATGGAAAAGTCAGCTTTCCAACAAGACCAGTCTTGACCAATTCCGAGCAAGGACGAAGCCGGGGCAATCAGTTTAGTGGGTCAAGGTCTGCTGCCCATCTAGCGGTAGTTGATTCTGGGTATTTCATCTTTTTTTTCCTTGTGATTCAGCTGAATCCAAATGTAATGTTCATTATAATATGATATTTTCTTATCCATCTTGAAGCAATAGTTCTATGACTTGCATGCAATGTTCTTGTGGGGTATGTGTAGAGGGTCTATGAGGATTTTTTTAGGGTTTTAGGGCAAGTGTGGAAGCGTTGCCCAAATTGATGTAGAATTAGGGTTAGGATATGGATTAGGAAATTGAAGGAAGAAATTAATTGGCCTAAAAAGAATGGGTGAATAGGTTAGGGATGGGATCTATGGAATTAGGGAAGTCTTGGGCATCAATTTAGGAAGCTAGTTAGGAATTGGGGTGGTTGTGGTGTGCTGGAATTTAATTTCAGGACACCAAATTGACCCATTTGGTACCCCAAGGGCTAATTTTAGGCAAAATTAGGCCTAGTAAGTTGCCCTAACCTCCCAATGTAGGTACTAGGGTCATTGGAGGATTTTAGGGTGCATATTAGGATGGTGTAAGGGTGCTGCCCTCATTTCACTTAGAGTAGTTTAATGTTAAAAAATTGATAAAAAAGTATTTAGGAGTCCATTGCTTGGAAGGCAATCTAGGTAGGTGTCCCATACACTCCCCACCGGCCAACTCTAGGGGGTTTCTTCACCTTGCGGTGGAAAAGCCTCATAGATGACGTGCATTGAATTCACAAGAATTTAGCTTATGCAATGTCTAAAGCATGAAACTTTACTATGATGTTTAGGGTGTTCACCATGGAAGATGATTTCCAACTATAAATGTCCATAGGGGAAGGTTCATGAGTGCTCTTAATCGTCTGATACAAAAGTTATAAGAACAAGTGGCATGGAGGAGCATGATGATGTGGGAAACTACAAAGACATGCATTGCGGAGAGGGTTCACATGAGGCACCTTCAATGCAAATTGGCAATGTCATATGAATGTTTTGGGAGCACTAAAACATGCACTAAGACATACATATCGTCCACAGTATTCTCATGATGTCCGCATAGACGGCTATGTGTTAGGTGACCCTATGCTACATGTACAAGGGACAATGTCAATCAAGCTTCATCATCGGACACAACATTGTTTCCAAGGATGTCTCTAACGTCTTCTTCGATATCCATGGGATGTCTAATAGGGTCTAATTCAGCTGCCACTAGCTACAAGCCAACAAAGTCACCATCGTTTCGTAATCGCAGAATGTTTGGAGTGTCTTCATCAAAGTGGATTGCTCCACGTCTTCCTCTAACAGCAGTTTGGTACACTACTTTCCACCCTCGTCAATGCGGTCATCTGAGAAAAACACTTGCTCGCAATGAAGTGGAAAGGCAAATGAATTAGCATGGACTTGCCTATCCATGTTATTGAAGTTTGCCATACTAAAGCCATACCGGTCTCATTCTATACTTGGAAAACGAGCATCTCGAGTCCCACGCACCCAATCGCAAAGCAGAATGGTAACACAATGATTTTGGTAATCTAAAACCAATATTTCCTCAATATATCCTACATACTCCTGTGAAACTTCACGAGGCCTCTTGTTCAAAAGACCCCAATGACATTGCCGGCGAAAAGATGCGACAGCACATGAATCTTGTGTAACAAGACCACCTTCCGCACTACGGACGTGCAAATGCATACCATGACAATACATTTGACGATGTGATGTTGCATTTCGTTGAGGGGGTTGCGAGTACTGCAACACATCTTGCTCAACATGACATTCAGAACGCTATGCTTCTTTCACGGTAGATGTCAACCACTGCGTGAAAGGGGGAAGTCACTCAATTCTTGAGGATACTAGACAGTTCTCCAAGGATGTGAACGCCTTGAACGTCAACGAAACTCTTTGTGCTGCTCCCATCTTTGACTCCTTGCTTCAATGTACTCCCTATTCATGGAATCAACCCTCTACATATTTTAAAAAGATCTCCAATATAAAGAGCAAAGAGTTGGCATATATTTAGTGAACAACACCTACATTCAAACTAAGCTATTTTTCACGCCGTATCCAAGAGCATTGGTAATAAATTCCAATTACTAATATGCAAGACAATGATGAAAGGAACCTAGGATGCCCTAAAATCATTCAGACATAAGACATTCCTCGAGAATGCAAAGTATCTTGTCAAACACATGGATAGTATAGAGACAACATCACAATTAACACAAGAACATCATTATTGACATTGTTCAACTTACTCACGCCAAGACTCCAAGCACATGGCGTTGTCAATGACAAATGCATGTACCAACAAACGCAATTCATCTAACATGGGGCACTTCTTTGGTGCCTTGCTCCGTATGACCTCATCATTCATGATGGGGTCTTCTTCTGCGTCCCATACCCGGTGCTGCATTCCTCGAAAATCTTTCATGTACTCCGTGTAAAAACCAAGAGTGTCTTCATTGTGATATCCTTCTGCTATGCTGCCTTCTGGTCGTGCATATGTGCGGACATAATCTTTGAGTGTCTTCATGTACCGTTCTATAGGATACATCCATCTGCAATGCACTAGTCCACATACAAATAATTGTTGCACAAGGTGTAGTAGAAGATGTGTCATGATGTTTCAAAAGAGTTGTTGGAAACTCCTTTTCCAACAAGCATATTGCCATGATCACATCATCCATGACGTCATCTTTGTCTGCCTCTCTGATTTCTTTTTCACATAGTCGTTGGAAGACTCTGCTAATTTTTATAATAGCCAGTCTCACGTTCTCGTCCAAGATGTTTCGGACTACCACCAATAAAATCTGCATGCAACATAAATTACTTCATTAAAGACATGTGGCCTATTATGTGACCTAAATCACCTAATTGAAGGCTTCCAATTCAACCATAGACATCTAACAGGAAAGTTTTCACTGAAATGGACAAGCTCTATGTCTATTCAACTAACATAGTTAGACACAGTCTATCCAGCTGAGTGTTGTAATAGACAACAACACTTCCAGTACAGTGTCTACTACAACAATATCATGGACAAAGCATGCTCATCATGAGCCCACTAGTGGATTTTGTAGATGTTTTCATTGGTGGGTTCTGTAGACAGCATTCACTTATAACAACTATCATGGGATTGTGTGGCTCACTTGTTGCATAAGCACGTGGTAGTCATGTGTCTTCATGTACTGAAGTCTTCCATCTTGGAATCGTTTGTGAATGGACCCCACGTAGTTTGTTGGGGTGCGAATTTTGCATATAATGTCCATGAATTCTGTTCGTTCTTCTGGGGTCATGATGTAAGGCGCATGGGGCATGTAAAAATCATCTTGTCGACAACGTGGATCTTGTAGCCAAATTTCTTCGCGAATCCCCAACTCTTGTGCATCAACTCGACTTCTAGGGCTATCATTCATAGCAAGAAGTGTCTTCACTATATTCTCGCACAAATTCTTCTCACAGTGCATGACGTCCAAAATGTGCCGTTCCAGAAGATGCTGCAAAAGTGGACATCTTCATTGTTAGACACAAAGTACAACTGTGCACACCTACGGTGTCTACAACATCGGAATTTACATCACAAGTGCGTTAATGTACAACCTAAGTTATAGAAACTATAAAATGCTCACCTAAAAGTAATCAAGTTCGTATAAAGCACAAAGCCTTTTGATCCTAGTAAAACGAACCGGGTCGTCTGGTCCATCTTCTTCCCACCCAAATCCAGATATGATTGCCGCAATGCAGCATATCGGACGACGTCTTCTCTGGTCATTCGAGCTGGTCTACCACGATGCTCTGTGTGACCATAGAACCGAAGATTCCGACAATATGGATGATTACAACGTAAATACCTACGTATGCCACCATAAACAATCTTGGACCCTCTTACACTTCAATCTACACAGACATCACCCATCTGCGCCATTCTAGAATCTGTCTCAGGTCCACAATCTGGACATCCTCTATAACCCTTGCAACAAAGACCAGAGATGAGGCCGTACACTGGAAAATCAGATATAGTCTACAACAACAACCTCTGCATGATGAATTGCCTTGAACTTGCAGGTTTAGAGAAATCTTGCGCTACAACCCCTTGCCAAAGGGCATGTAGCTCCCGAAGTAGTGGTCGTAGAAACACATCCAAGTTCTTCGAAGTTGGGGAATGTTTCCCTAAAATAAGAATGCTTAATGAAATAAAGAACTTCTTAGTTACAAACCATGGCTCAAAGTTATAAATCAAAATGAGCACAGGCCATGTAGACCAAGTGGTGTTGCTCAATTTGAAAGGGTTCACGCCATCCAATGCCAATGCCAGACATAAATTCCTATCTTCAGCACCAAAGTTGGCAAAGATAGGGTCTGAATTGACATGCTTCTAAGCGGGGCTATCCACCACTAAACGCATGACACCATCTTCACTAACATGCTTTGTCCAACCGGTCAACATCTAGGCCAACTCTGAAGATTGAAACATGCGTCTCAACTTTGGAATCAAGGGAAAATGCCGAATTACTCTCGTTGGTATGGAATTTGAGCCCTCCAACCATTGTGATTTTGTGCACTTAGGACAAGTGCTCAACTCTGCATGCTCCACCTCGTATAGCACACATCCACTTGGGCAAGCATGGATGTTGTTGTACTCTAGGCCCAACTTCTTCATCATCTTCTTAGCCTCATAATGGCTACTTGGCATGTTATTGCCTTCTGGTAGCAAGTCCGATGACAAATACTACAACAATTCATCCGCAAACTTGTTACTCACACGAAAGACTGCACACATATTCATGATGATGATGGTGGCTGAGAGAATACTACAAGTTGCATCCAAGTACACTAGGGTGGTGGCGTGCTCATACAGATGTTCCATATTATCCACTCTATCATCTTCTTCATCCGCCTCTATGGACTCAAGGATGGACTCAAACGCCATGATAGTTGCATGCAATGTGTCGCCACGATCAAAAGCCTCTAAGACTTGCCGTTCAACATCATGTCCAACATCCATTGCATTGTCTTTGTCATGTGGTACGAAGCCAACATTGTCATCCTCTATTTCATTGTCTTAGATATTGTCTACAACGCCAATGTTGTTACCTTCAATATCTGTGTCATTGTCAATGACATCATCACTATAAGCTTGGTCTTCTACCCAAATGCCATTATGAGGATAACCATATGGAGGGGCCCCTCCAACCATCGACTTCATAAGGAAGTCATCTCGACCCCTCTCACGAAGATGTTTTCTAATAGTATCTATGGCATGGCGTGGTCCTCCATGACAGGTCCGGCAAAGGCAACGGTAATTCCGCAAATCCATCTCCATTGCCACCCTCAACTCTATTTGAAGGATGGGGTCTGACACGGGAATGTGGCGGAGAACTCGACCATCGTGATTGATTCTAATTTGTGCCCTTTGTAGCGGGGCTTCATGCACCATGGTTGTATATGCTTCTTTAGCTTCACATTATGCTAAGAGCCTTGGAAGAAAGTTGAAGAAGCCCTCCTATTGCAACAAGATGCAATGAGACACATGCAACACGTTAGGACTTTGGTTTTGCACAAAACCATCACAAAAGTGAACATTGGAAGTGGCAAATTGCCGTACACATAGCTTCCAGAAGCCTGCCATAGTTGACTTCACAATGCTATCATGGACACTATAAAAGACGTACTATGTCCGGCAACAAGGAAAAAACATCTTCATAGACATGAAGGACAAACGGGATGTGGTCTACCAAAGCAATTTTCTATACTCTAGAAAGTCAAAGTAGACTTCTTTTTCGACACATAATCCTTGTTCTAAACATGACAGCATGTACATCCATGATACTACTACTTTCCAAATGAAGACCCTAAACAAGCACATTCATTTCACTTATTATATTGTAAGCCAAATACAAAGACTACCTCCTTTGACACTGTACTAGGTGTACATCATATTTGAAATTGCACACATACATGTCATGAATTGTACAATATGAAATACAAATTATCCGAGATAAATGCCATATCATATCACTTTAAAAACATAGTGTGTGAATGGACAAGTTTAATTCTATTAACCATCATGAAATTGATACAGTTTGTCCAAATGGACAAGGAATTATCTGGAAAAAGTCAATTTTGACATTAAAAACTATCATCAACGTCATACTAGACATTACTCTATGTAATGATGACTTGCACCTATCAAACCTAGAGCTTCAATTCATGCTGACTATGTGGTTCTCTTCCCATTCCTTGAGATATTGATTGCCAACTTTTGTTGCTATTGCTAGTCTAGGGAAGACAAGGATCTCTTCTTCACTAGAGGCAACTCAAAAATCCCATGATGTGTGTCATTTAGCAGATCAATCAAGCATTATAGAATAGACAGAGTTTGCGGGACTATTTTCCATTTCTGTGTAGGACAAAAAACATAGCTGTTAACATATTTGTGGGTACAAGATATATAGATCCCCTAGAACTTTTGGATGTCCACTACTTTTATGTACTTAAGGTCATTCAATTCTAAAAGCACAAGCAAATTAACATAGACCCACTTCTCTTGATGGAAATTGATGATGTGATGGAAGAAATAGGGGTGATCTTAAGAGCCTTTATTCTAGTCAAGAATGAAAAAACAAAATAGAACCAACATCTTTAATTCCCCTAAGGAAAAAAAATAGCAATGACCAATGTCCACATTTCTAGGAGACAATTTAGTAATGAGGGTTGCATTGACGGGAACATGTCTAAAATGACTCTAAACTGACCCAAAAGGTTATAAGTAACATGTCTTAATTGACAAAGAGTGTCTAAATTGATCATGTTCATTTCAATAAAAAATATGGAAGCATCTCCGGTGCTCTAAATGCTTTCAATTTTCTAATGCCCCTCTAGGAAAAAAATTGTAGGCCCTTAAAGCCCACTTAGGAAAAAAATGGAGACATGTTCAGCACCCAAATCAAAAAAAATATGAAAACATGTGTAGGCCTCATAACTTCAATAACCCCAAAAGGAGGAACATCCATCCTACTAAAGAAAACAAACATGAGCACATCTGTAGTATCCCAAATCCATCTTAGAAAATAACAAAAGAAGATAAAGGATCCAAATTCATAGGTCCACATACACTAATTATGTCCACATTCAAAAACAAATGTCTAAAATGACAAAGAATGGACCAAAAATGTCCAAACTAACACATCTTAATTGATTGAAAGTGTCCAAATTGACAATGTTCATTTGAACTAAAAATATGGAAACATGCGTAGCATCTGAAATCTCTCTACTGTTTTCAAGTAATCTCATGAAAAATCCTTGCAAGCCTCTAAGCCTCCTATTAAAAACTAAAATATGCAAACATGGGTAGGCCTCCAAGCATCCTCATAAAATCCCCAAAAATATGCAAACATGGGTAGGCCTCCAAGCATCCTCATAAAATCCCCAAAAATATGCAAACATGGGTAGGCCTCCAAGCATCCTCATAAAATCCCCAAAAATATGCAAACATGGGTAGGCCTCCAAGCATCCTCATAAAATCCCCAAAAATATGCAAACATGGGTAGGCCTCCAAGTATCCTCATAAAATCCCAAAAAATATGCAAACATGTGTAGGCCTCCAAGCCTCCTCATAAAATTAAAATATGCAAACATGTGTAGGCCTCCAAGCATCTTCATAAAAAGAAATATGGAAACATGGGCAAGCCTCCAAGATTTTGAAATTATATTATACTACTGTTTTTGTCATCTATTTTGACAGAAATGGTTTAAAAAGGCGTGCCACTTGGGACTCTTAGATGTCTTAGAAGACATTGGAATGGACATTATGATGTTTTGTAGAACATCGTGATGCTTTAGATCTTCATTCTAGTGACAGTCAACAATCGCGACTATGGAATCCTAAAAAAGTGGACGCTTGCTTTTGCCTGTCGCATGGAACCCTAAGGCATCTTCTTGCAGACTGTTCAAAAATTTAGCTTTAGAATTGAGAGCAATCTTTTGTGTGCAACATGACACTTCACTCAGGTGCGCATAGTTGTCTTCTGTTTCCAAGTGGAGAAGGAGCTTTAATAGAAGGAGATCATAATCTTGACAGGGATAGTGCAGGTCTCAGCATTTTCAAGAACTTTTTGGAGGGGGTTGTGGCCACATCACTCACCTCAACAATGGAGGTAGCCGAGGCGCCCACTGCATCTACCCAAAACCTCCGTAGAAGTAGCCGCCTACACAATCCAAGTGAGTTGGTCAATGAAATTGCAACACCCCTACAAGAAATTCCGAAGAAGAAGAAGGTAACAAACTCTCTTTACCACACACCTTCATTGTTTGGATAGTATGTTTGGGTAATCTTGGGTTGTTCTTTTTGACAAAGATTGATTTTAATTGCTTGAGGTCGAAAGGAGAGAGTGCACAGGGGTGTTGGAATCTCTAGAGAGAGGGACCAGGGTGCGGATTAGGGTTGGAGGGAGCGCTTGAACCCTGTCCTTCACCTGCGCCCCGTCCTTGATCGAGCTACGCGGCCATTGCAGGCCCTCGCACCTGTGCCCCGTCCCTCAGCCTGCCGGTGACACGCCTGGCCGCTGCGCTTGCTTGCTTGAAATTTGAATTTGACACTTGATGGGTATTAATCACGGTGGGTGTGCAGACCTCGACTAGTAATTATGGTGTTCATCTCCTTTGGCAGCTTGGCGTTCATCCATCCCCATCCATTAGTGTTCCACAACACTCATTTTAGATATCTTCGGCAACACCGTAGTGTTTTCTCTTTCTTCGCAATGTGCTTGCTTGTTGCTTCTATGCTCTCGAATTTTGTCTAGCTTTGCAATTCGGAGGAGCCTTGGGAATTCGGAGGAGCCTTGGGTGATGGGCGAGGCAGCGTAGTTTTCAGATTTCGGTGGAGTGATCGAGGACCGAATCTTGGTTGTGGGTTGAACTGCGAAGGTCGCAGCAAGGGTGTGAACATCGGTGGTCGGAGCACAAGGGTGTGAGCGTCGGTGGTGTGAACGTCGGTGGTCTTGAGATTGCGAGCCTCTCTTGAGCTCAAATTACTATAGTCAGTTTGAGAGTGAGGACACCTAACTCTACCGGGGATTAGGATCAAAACTGGGAGGTTTTGTAAGTAATCTCGATGAACTTGTTGTCTTCTTTTTGTTTCCTTGTCTTCAGCGAGTCTGTCTTGAACTCAAATAATTGTTTTGAGTTATTTGGTGAGGATGCCTGGGTGATGCCACAAATCTGGTCATTTGATGTTGGTCACGACATGTGAGTGTTGGCTTGGATGTCTCAATGTTGTGTTGGACCCTATTTTGGACATTGATCAGAAGGCTGATCCTATTACCTTGTTGAGAACCCTAAACCCTCTCTTGAGCTCACATTAGTGTAGTCGAGTTGAGAGTGAGGACGCTTGACTCTACCGGGGATTAGGATCAAAATTGGGAGGTTTTGTAAGTAATCTCGGTGAACTTGTTGTCTTCTTTTTGTTGCCTTGTCTTCACACCGGCCACCTTGACAAAAAAAGGAGGGAGGGACAGAGTCTGTATCATTTGTGTATCACTCGTAGTATGGAATTGCTAGAGTTGATTGTAGTGGGTACGTGACTGTGTCTACGAAAGACTGAGGAAGGACAAATCATAAAAGGTGTGCAGGGGAGAGTCTTGTTGTCAAAGTTCTGGTATAAAGTTAGGAAGTAGTGCACCCAGAATCGTCACTGATAAATAGCAACTGAGCATAATTATTGTTATTAAACATAAAATGATTTTGATTGGATGCTATTGGGGAAGGGGAATTGAAATTATATTTTTCTAACCAAATTTGAATTATTTACAAGTATTGCTCAAAGAGGCCAAAAGAGTTAGGTACTAGCTGAACCCAATGTCCTATTTGGTGATTTGGTCTTGATGTCATGGTCCTACTGGGAAACTAAAGACCAATCATAACATCTATTAATATATGATGCTTTAGTTTGATGGGTTAATTTTACGAAGGATCTCGTAACACAATCATGCCACGAAAACTGAGTTTCTTAGATTGAATTTGTCAATGGAGCTACACGGTGTTTTCCAGACTCAATCCTCCTGTGGCTCTCTCCGAGAAGCTGAGGTTTAGTTCCCTAGAGTAGCTTAGTTCAATGTAGTTAGTTATTTGGTGAAGACGCCTGGGTGATACCACAAATTTGGTCATTTGATGTTGGTCATGACATGTGAGTGTTGGCTTGGAGGTCTCAACGCTGTATTGGACCCTGTTTTGGACATTGATCAGAAGGCTGATCTTATTGCCTTGTCGAGAACCCTAAACCCTCTCTTGATCTCACATTAGTGTAGTCAGGTTGAGAGTGAGGACGCTTGACTCTACTGGGGATTAGGATCAAAACTGGGAGGTTTTGTAAGTAATCTCGGTGAACTTGTTGTCTTCTTTTTGTTGCCTTGTCTTTAGTGAGTCTCTCTCTTGATCAAATCAGTGTAGTTAGTTATTTGGTGAAGACGCTTGGGTGATGCCACAAATCCGGTCATTAGATGCTTAGTATGAGGTCTCAGTGTTGGATTGGATGTCTCAACGTTGTCTTAGACACTATTTTGGACATTGAGTCAAGGCTGCTCAATTCCATTACAACGTTTTGCTATTTGTATGTCAGGGCTTAGAGGGGGGATGTATTGTCATTTTTTAGATTTCTTTTCTAATTAGTTAGGATCAAGGGGGGGGGATAATTTGAGTGATGCCTTGATCCTGTTGCCTTGTCCTCAGAGAATCTGTCTTGAACTCAAATCATTGTTTTCAGTTGAAAGGTGAGGACGTCTTGGTGATGCTACAAATCCAGTCGTTTGATGTGAGGTATAAGGTCTCACTCTTGGCTTGGAGGTCTCAACGCTGTCTTGGACCCTATTTTGGACACTGAGTCGATGCGGTTCAATTCCATTACAATGTTATTCTATTTGTATGCTGGAGCTTAGGGGAGGGATGTACAATTTATAGTCATAAATATCATACAAAACTTTTTTGATTTCTTAAGTAATTACTTAAGATCAAGGGGGTCAGGGCGGGGGGGGGGGGGGGAGGGGGAGGAATGTCAATGAACTTGTTGCCTTGATCCTCAACCCTTGTCCTCAACCCTTGTCCTCAGGGAGCCTCTGTGGAGCTTAGATCAGGTCTGTCGTTAGTTTTAGGGTGAGAATGCTTGCATGATGCCACAAATCTGGTCATTTGATGCTTGGTACAAGGTCTCAATCTTGGTGCGGACATGTCAATGTGGATGCAGTCACTGTTTTGGACATTGAAGCAAACAATACGATTCCAGTTGTTAACTACGGATTTTGGACCCTCTGTGGGTTTAGGGTTTTAATAGGTCAGGAAATATAGTTTATGTTCATGAACATTGAGGCCCCCATTGGAAGCCCCCCTGATGTTTTAAATTCTTTGTGTTGACATGGATTGGCTATGCCCCCCAAGGTGCTTGTGCTTGTGCTTATATTTTTATTGATTATTTTGGTGAGACTACATGTCGCTGTTGATGTAAATCCGTCGTTGTGGACATCTAAGATGTCTAAATGCTATGGTGAAATTCCAAGACCATGGGACCTTGCTGTTGCAGTCATATGGTGTTCAAATCGGTAATTGTGAGACTTGTGTTGTCATGATCAGTGATGAAGGCCTTGTACATGTTGAATCTCAAGTTCTGCCTATAGCAATAGCTATATTGCTTGAGTCACATCCTTTTGGAAATCCCTGTACTGAGACGCCCTTTTTGATATCTTGAAATATATGAAGGTCATGTGAGTGAACCCTAGAACAATATCTAGATGTTGAGATTGATGTTGTAATAGACGTCTCAGTCATGTGAAGTGCTGCATATTTAGCTTTGGGCGCCATAGGTGATGTTTAGGAAGTGTCACAATGATCCCGTTTGGTGTTTTTCCTTGCATGTTTGTTCCAGATAGCAGGTGAAGATTTTGTGAAGTGGCCTTTATCAAAACCAAGAATGGCACCAAATCGTTCGAAATTGCCAATGAAGCGTGGACTAAAGCCATGACGTGGCCGGGGAATTTCATCAGATGCTAGGCCGCGTCACATGGTCCACAATCGTTCGTCCCCGGAGCAGCGCTCCAAGCATGGCAATGACAATTGGCAAGTGGCAAGCCGCCAATAAGAGAAGGGGAAGGGGAAGGCTGCTGTGAAGAGTCCACCAATGAAGAAGCGCCGAGTGCGCATGGCACAAGAGGAGGTAGAGGAGTCCAACCCAAAAGATGAAGTGGAGTATGAGGGTTCCAGCGATGACTTCGATGATCCCTCAAAATCCAAGTTTGTGCTTTCATTTTGTCCCTTTGTTTCCAATTTCAGGTTTTCTTAGAGAATGCTTGCCTGTAGTAGCATGTCGTAGGAGTCCATGTGAAGGCCATTCAGCTGATTGAGGTGTTATCAAGTGAGTCTCATGTCAACATAATTTTGCTAGTAGACACTGATTCCAGCACTGACTTCGTCACGAGACATTGATGTAGACATTGTTCTAGACATCGATGAAGATGTCGTATGTCTTTATGTAGCAGAGATGTTCTTGGTTTGACTTTGTGGTCTTCATGGCACAAGCAGATGTCCAAGTACGGGGACTCGTCGTCCTTAGACGATGATCCTGACACATTGATGTTGGAAAAGGAGCCAACTCCACCTCCAAATCCACCCTCGAATCGTGTGAAACGGATCATCAAGAAGGAGGACACTACAAAAGGGGATAAGCAAGTAGTGAAGGTGGATAGACGTGGCAATCCTTACAGAAAAGTCGCTAAATATCTTACAAATGACATGAAGTCATTTGCAAAGGATCTCCACCTAGCATATGGGTGGGGCAACTAGCCAATGAAGGACAAGATGCGATTCTTTGAACGCGTGGCAGCAGGTATTAATTGACATTGGAGTTGTTGTAATGGTTTGCATTTTGGTGTTGGTACAACAGACATCCACATGTTGTCTCGAACGTTTTAGTGTTGAGCAAGATGTCAATTTATCAGATGACTCACTACTTTGGACTCTAAGTTCACTTGATTTTGTTGCCTTTGCAGACTAGACTGTTAAAGGTGGTCTTGAGATCAAGCCAGGCTGGTATGCTTAGTTTGTGACGAAGACTTTGATCAATGTACACCACAACCTCATGAGGCTCATTGACCTTGATTTACCTATGCCTGTCGGCTTGGACCCCGAGGTTTGGAAAACCCTCAAAGCGAAGCGTAGATCAGTAAAGGCTGAAGAGAAGTCAATGCAGATGCATGCAGTTTCAAAGTCTAAGAGCAACAAGGAAACCCAGAGGAGGTCCATAGAGAAGCGTATGATGGGGGAGTTGGTAACATGTGCTTCACTCTAAGTGGTGTTTCAATGTTTCTATGCTAAATTTGTTGTCCTTACCAGCATTAGTTAATGTTGTTATCATACATGTATAAGCATGGGTGTTGACAAGTGGCCTTTTATTTATTTCCTCACCGATGTCTAGATGCACATCTTTTGTTTTCTTTACTGTTTCTTTAGACTAACAGTGAGCTTGTGATGTATAATTGGCAGACTCTGAAACTGGGACACATACCCCAGGATGATGAGCTTCAGCGTGCTAGCGAAGAAGAGTTTGCCCAACATGAAAAAAAGCTCCGCAATGCAAACATCTGATATGCATCCCCCCAGGACATCGAGGGAGTGCGTGCAACAACATCAGAGATTGGAGATTGTCTTGCTAAGATGAATAACTTGATCCATTTGCTTGTACAATCCTTTGGCCCTGACAGTGTATAGCATCAGATTCTTGCATCAACACCTGTAGGCATGGCACTCTTGAAGGGCAACGTCTACACCGATATTCCCCAAGTCTTTCACAGTTACAACACTACTATAGGTGACGTTGATGGAGATAGAACCAATGATGTGCACACTAGTGAAGTTGGTGCAGACGTTGGCGTGGATGCAGATGAGGACGTGGAGCCTGAGGTTGACTACTTGATGGACCATCCCCCGGACAATGCAGGAGACATTGATCCCGAATAGATTGAGGTTGATGTTGCTGCGGGTACTACTCCCGGCATTGACAAAGTGGCCCTTAAACCCCCTGCAACGCTTGTTGATAACGTAGTGAGTGCTCCTGTAGATGTCCCTGCGGATCCATATTCCATAGTGGCTCAGCCTGCATCCGTCAAGGGAGAGGGTACTCCTATTGCCTTGGTAGGTCAATCCAACCCTCGAGAGGTATTTCTCATGTTGGACGGGACAAGAACATAGATGGGAGCTAGACATTGGTGTGTTGTTTTAGACATTGTATTGGACATTTTGTATCTCTCTCTTATTATAGTGTTTTATCATTTAGTTCTAATAGTATGTACGGTGGTATTATGTGCAATCAGGTTGCAAATCTTCCATCTAAGGGATCGTCATCTCCCATCAATTGAGTGACAAGGACCTTGAAGCCAACACCAAAGCCAACACAAGTGGTCACCACTGTGAAGGCTACAAAGGGAACCATGTAGCAAGTGCCCAAACCCAATCCCCCTACACGAGGAGGGCAGCCCCCAAAAAGAAAAGCATCACAAAAGAAATGACCATTGAGGTGTGTTTTGATTCTCTCAAAAGCATGGATATGTGGGTGGTAGGCCTTCAGTTGTTTGTTTGTCCATTGTCACTAATGTCCAACATTTATTTGCAGGACTCCTTCTATCCATGGAGACCTCGCCTTCAATGCTCAGATGTTTGCTTAGACATAGAGGACGCTTCACGCAACATTGTGAGAACTTCTTAGTGGTACTATTTCATGATTATCTAAACGGGTTTAGTGTCTATCATATTTTTTGTGGGGCATATTGTGCTATATTACCTTTTACAAAAGCTTTATTCTCCTCATAGAGATTTGTTTTCCTTGCAATACTTTACCGGTATATGAATATGATATTTTTTGTTTGCCTAAAGGTTCCTCCATTTAGTGGTGCATGTATTTCAAGTATTGTGATTGTGCTAAGCTCTCTTGCTATGCAATGTCATTCATTGATATAGTGTAAAACCAACTTTGGTAAATACGTGCCATGCCAGAGCGTTGTTTAGGTCTCTTCAAATGTGGGCACAATGTCTAATGTTCAACATCCTCACGATCATTGCAATGTTGCACTGCATTGTTTTGATGTCTCAACGTCTATCTACAAGCACACATAGGAATGCACCATGTGGTTAGGTAGGACATAATCCTAGACCCCTTCAATTCAGTGTCAATGTCTGTGAAGTCTACAACATGTCTTCATTCACGTCTCACAGTGCACATTGCTATCACATCTAAGCTTGCCCTAAATGTGGAAGCATCAAAAGCTATGCATGCATGTCATTAAACATAGCCCTATACATGTCCTGAACATTGTCTACATAGACTTGTGCTTCTCAATTGCCTAACTAGTTAGTGTAATTTCAGACATCCCATGTTCAAACCCAATCTTCAAGCACGTTGGTATGAAGCATGCACATGTTGTCTAAAATGATTTGTTACTTGTAAAAATGTTGTACATGTGAATGTTGACATCCAACGTGCCACACGTCTAGTAGAAAATTGCATGAACATGTCCTTAACCATGTCAAATGCCCCACTATGAAAGCCTCAAACGACACAAATGGCGTTAGAATTGTAGTGCTTACTAGCAGTGCATGTTCCGCATAAACATTGTCTTTAACATAGTTGTGTCTAGGACAACATCGTGTTAGACTTTGTGATGTTTGAAAAGACATCTTTCATATGTATGTAGAAAGCTCCAAAAGAGGCTTCTCCATGCACCAAAATTGTCCATGTCAGCATTCGAAGATGCCACGTCACCTAATGTTGACTCACCAGTCAATGTACACATTAGATGCCACATCACCAAAATTGGATGGATGAGAAAATTGCCAACCTGGCTGCTTGTGCTCACGTGGCACTAAATTTGTAGCCACATGGCAGAGTTCTGGCACCCGTTGACTAGTGTCTTTTAGGATGTCCGGTGCTTAGCATGCCGTTGTCCAGGCTTATTTTTGGATGTCCGACCCCTATCTTGGGCAACGCGATGTGATTAGACACCTCTGTCAACATGCGTAATGTCGGATTTGACATCTGAGTGTCCTAATTTCGCAGTCAGGCAAGTGCGTATTTTCTTCTAGTGATTTGACAAGTTGTGATAACCAATTGCAATGACCGAATGATCATACTTGTTGAGAATCCAGCAGTATGAGTTTGAAAAAATAATAATATTGCCATCGTCGGCAATTGTACCAAAGGAAATCAAATTTTTTTTCATAGACAGTACATACTTAACATTAGTCAATTTTATTTCACTAGCGCTAGTTTTGATAGTTGAGGTGCTTGTTCCCTTGATAGTATGAGATTCACCTCCTCCCGTTTAGACCTCTTGAATTTTGACATTGGAAGGTTCTGGACTAGATGATTCTATATTTTAACTGTTTGACGCTATATGGCGTGACGCACCACTATCAATATACCATGGATCGTTATCATATCCATCCCAATATTCAGCTACTGCTGCATCAAACATTTCAGCAAATTTTGGTGAAGTAGTACCTTGAGCATTAATTGGTCTAGATCTATAGTCGCGTACATAGTCGCCTTACTTGCCACAATTATAACAAACAAGAGGGACTCTTGGTCTTGGATAACTACCTCTGCTTGGAAATGGTCCAAATGTTCTAAAACGGCCTCCTCTGAATGGTCCAAATCGACTGCGCCCTCGTCCTCTGAAGGATTGTTGTCCTTGTGTTGAAGCTTGTTGATTGAATGATGCAGACAACATTTCCTCTTCGCCCAACTGTAGTGCTCGGTGATCACGGCGATGAGATTCCGTAAGTAGACTTATAGCAACTTGATCAAAAGACATATTGATGTAAAGATTAGTGAGCGTCTGTATTGTACTCTCGTAACTTTGAGGTAGCCCGTTCAGCACAATTTGTTTCATACTCTTGTCAAAAATCGTTTCGCCCATACTTGTGAGTTGGTTCCGGAGTTCTCATGCCTTCTTGAGATAGTCTTCCACTCAGCCTCCCTCTAATAATCGTAGCGACTGCAACTAACTCATTAGTGTCATAACCTAAGCTTGATCTCCTGATTGGTATGCCGATTTTAAGGCAACCCAAGCTAATGCTGGATCATTGTGTGAGGCAATGACATCAACCAAATCATCATTGATAGAGAGGATTATGGCAGAGAGAGCACTAGCCTTTATTGATTCAAGCTGCCCCGCGGTGACTGTTCATTCTCCTAGGTTGGTTGGGAATGCTTTAGGGGTCAAGCTTTGTTCCGTAATAGTCCACCAATTTTCTCGCCTCAATACTACACGCATCTTCAAGCTCCATACGTAGTAGTTCGCTGCTCCGGTTAGTTTGTTCGTGTCTCCTATGGAGACGTTCCTGTTTTCGCTCATTGTGTTTTCTTCTAGTTCACTGACTCCTTTTTTTTTTTTCTTAGTGAACTCTATCTAACGCTCTAATTCTAACGGTGATACAGTCAATGTATAACTGATTCTATGGTGATCTAATGTCTGTCAAGATTGCCTTTCTCTCTTATGATGTCACTTGTAATCTCTTGCGCCAACCTGCTATAACTCTCTCGCAAGATTAACTTTTGTAACGTAACTCTAAATTCTCGATGCCAGAGTTTCAGGCTTCTCTAAAAGAAATACACTGTCTTGTCAGGTTCGCTCTAATACCATGTAGCGAATATCTCAAACTCGTACTCTGGAATTGTGCAACTGTGCTCTATTGAACAAAACTGAATTGAATACTGAATGAATTTTGTACAAGCCCTCGAGGGGAATAAATAGTCAAATGACTTGACTAGATGAACAAAAGAGCTATATAACTAAAAGCTTTCATCTAGTGGATGTCTAAGTGAGCGCAAGTTTACAATAGAGCTTTGCCTAATGTTACATCGTTTCAGCAAACTTGGGCACGCCACTCATGTCAATCTTACACTTACGCTCTTGATTTTGCATCTGGTTTACGCAAAGTACTCCAAATTCGGCCGATTCGTTAGAGGGGGAGATGGGCTCGGAAGGCGATCCTACGAAAGTCTCGGTTTCCAATGGCCATGGCACCAGCAGCAGTCGTCAAGACAATAAGCAAACAACGACGACGACGCTACCCTAGAGGGTGCACGCTACGGTTGAGGCTCCTACTCCCCTAGTAAATAGGGGATGAGGGCGCCTTTTAGTGTGGTGGAGTCACTCACGGATCTTCCAACAATGAATCATCAATCAGAAGAACATGAAGCTCTGAGTCACAGCGACAGTATAACTATGTGCGTTAGGTGCATTGTTGTGCATGTATTCAATTTCAAAACTAATTGGGCGCTTTGTTCTACCACTCTCAAATGAAGCTTCACCGAAGAGCTTCATAGAGTTATCTCTATAGTGACGGTGTTCAAGGGTGACGGCGCTTAGATGGCTTGCAGTATTTGAGCACCTGTCACATTTAAAGATGCGAGGACAGACACTTTGGAGAACTCTTAGAAACAATTATGATACTCAAAATACTATGTCAAGACGATCTAGTGGAAATGTGGAATGACGGATTTTCAAGCAATGCAGATACTGATAGAGAGTTGCGAGATACCGCAGTTACGATACAAAAATGTCTAAGTTTAGACGAATAGAATTTTCCGAGATCAGGCGAGAGACATCAATGCAAACATACAGACATTGGTAAATGTTTTGTTAATTCTTTTTAAGTTACAACTGTTTTGTTGAAGGTCTGAATCTCATTTGGGTAAATGTATGAAATGCTTGATTTTATTGTATTAAATTGCTTCTGTTTGTATCTTTGCCTTCTGTTGTTTCTATGGCACTATTCAATTCAGCATACGACATGTAGTTGCAATTTTGTAACAGCTGCAAACCAAACAAAACCATTTCTATAGCAGAATAATTACTGTTAGAAGCAGATTGTTTTTTAATACTTTTATTTCCTACACAATCATATCATATTTTCACTACAATAAGATTTCATTTTGCCAATATGAGGGGTAACTTAGATAAGACTAAGGTACAGAAATAAGTACCCTAGTGTATGTTGAAAGCAACTTACCAATATGAGATATCTGAGATCTTTGCTTACCGAAAACTCAAGTCATTGTGATTGCTGTTTGGTATTTGATCCGATACGCCTACTTCTCAAGACTTGACACTAAATAAAATAAAATAAGTTGCGCACCTTTCTTTTTCTATTTTTGAAAGAACAGGGGCAAGCCGATTGTGCTTAACCCCATAGTCCCAAGCGCCCTTATTTTTTTCAAAATTCAAGAACCACTCAAAATTTCTACTTTCAAAAAAATGTAAACATTGGTTTCTTTTGCATGTCCAAGTGTAGACTACTATGAAAAAGTCTAGAAAAAATTTCAGAAACTTTGACTATATCGATCTCAAGATAAAAAGCGTTTCAAGTGAAGAAAATGACTTTTTTGCTCCTAGCCTAATTAAATTTTTTTTTTTTTAATTTCCTATTTTTGCTATATTTAAATTGTTGGACAAAGTCAACTAGCCCTCCTAAGGCCCCATTTTTTTGCAAGATGCTAAATCTTACAAACAAACTAGGGCCCACATTGATGTGGCCTGACACAATCACTAGGCCCCGTGGAGATCGCAAGTCGTTCGCTACATAGTTGCAGGACTATACCCCCCAATGAAATTGCAGGATCACGCCCTAGCAGAACTGCAGAATCACTATATGAATTTCACTGTTCAACAAGTCTTGTACATAACGTACATAATGGTAGTTCTAGGGTTTTAGGCAGAGGTTTAGGTTTTAGGTTGTCTTTTTTTTAACTATGAGTGGTTGAGCCTCTATTACATATCCCATATGGGTTGGGTTCCCTCCTACCGCCCCTCATGTATATAAAGCCAAGATGTCTTCTCAATTCTAAACAAAAGTAATGAATGATTTTTGAAGAAATGTGTGACATCATGCTACATCAATGTGGGCACATTTCAAATGAGTAATCTAATGTTATGTAGAGAAGGACAACATTTGAATAACTTTTTCAAATTCTACTAAAACAATATTTTTCAAGTACACATTGATGTAGCATGACATCACACATTTCTTCAAAAGTCATTCATTACTTTTGTTTAGAATTGAGAAGACATCTTGGTTTTATTTATATGAGGGGTGGTAGGAGGGAACCCAACCCATATGGGATATGTAATAGGGGCTCAGCCACTCATAGTTAAAAAAAAGACAACCTAAAACCTAAACTGCCTCCTAAAACCCTAGAACCGCCATTATGTGCATTATGTACAAGACTTGTTGAACAGTGAAATTCATGTAGCAATCCTGCACTTCTGCCGGGGCATGGTCCTGCAATTTCATCGGGGGCGCAATCGTGCAATTGTGCCACAAATGACGTGTGATCTCCACGGGGCCCATCCATGAGGTCCACTGATTGTGTCATGCTACATCAGCGTGGGCCCTAGTTCATTTGTAGGATTTAGCATCCACCCATTTTTTTTCCTAATGCGTCTTGATTCATTGACTCTAGCAAATGAGACTTGAAAACCAAGAAGTGACTGGATGATTATAACAACTTTAGCATTTTGCTCTATACTCAGTAATGCATCCATAATGTGTGGATTAAAACTAATTATGCTGTTCGACCACAATAATCATAGAGTTGACTTTGACGAGCATAGTAAGAAATCACCCTTGACAATTCTAGTGAATACAAGTGAGGTGTAAGAGCTAAAATTATTTGTGAGTGTGGGTTGTTTGTTCCTCTTCACTTTGGGATTTATTTTGTTCTTTAATTGTCAGTTTGTCACCGTCCTTTGTGGAGAAAAAAAGAACTCCAATTATGGAAGAATTATGATAACATGTCAAATAGAGCAAGGTTGTTCTATCGAACGCATTCTAGAATTTGGGTGTTGAATTGTTCGTCTAATGTTGCGTATCATATAAGACAAGTGTCGTATGCACTAGACAATTTTGTCGCATAAGGCCTTATCCTAGGAGCAGAGACAATTTGAAATCTCCCTTTATTTATGATCCATAATTTAGAATGTAATAAGTGATTATTAAATTGAGACACTTCAATAAAATGAAACTCAAATATGTCAAGATTGGAAATAGAAAGTGCTTTATTTGAAAGTCAACCTTAAAGTTGACTTTATTAGACGGACAAGGGGGTCTACTAGACGTGTTGGACATCATGTTTGTCGTGTTGTCGAATTGTTCGGCCGAACAACCATGAAATAGAGTATACCTTAAAGGTATTTTCACGTGAAAAAACTAAGATAAATAAAAAATTTCAAGATTTTCCCTTGGAGACGAGTGAGGGGTCAATCCACCTTGGCCTTTATAAAGAGGTGTTAGAGGAAGGCTTAACTAAGAATAGTTTACAAGAAACATAGCACTGAGCTCAATCAGACCCGAGTTTTGGTGCTCCAAGGAGTTTCATCATGTATTTTTACCAAACTCTGGCTCCTGGTCCTACAATGCAAACACTTTACGATTAATTCTAATACCACATGAACTTGCATTATTGAGGTCCATTTCATAGATGAAAAATTTTACACCTAGGGCAATACTAGTGATAAGATGATGCACTGTTGTTACCCGGGCAAACTTCAATTATAGAACAAAGTGTCTACCTCCATATAATTTATAGAGCTTAGAAATAGTCAACTAGTAAATATCATTTACAAAGTAATGATAAAATATAGATCAATGATGTCATTAGGAACAATTATCTAATATGTGGATTCTATCGAAAGATTGATACCACATGTAGTATTAGATCTATAGTTGTTTAGTACGATAGTTCCAATTTTGTTTCAATTTTGTTGGAACTCCTTATGAAATGTGGGTTTTACTTGTTAATATGCAATAGTTACCATCTATTTGGGGGTTTCATGGGATTTATCAATAGATGAATGAGATTCGATGGGTCAGTGGATGGAATCTATTGTCTGGTGGTTGGGGTGGTTGTCAATCGATTCAGGTGAAGCCTGCGAAGGAAGATGATGGTTGCTCAGTCTGGAGAGGTATCCAGAGCTCCTACGATAGTAGAGGCTGACAGAGTGTGTTTGATCTATAGTTGTGAGAGTGTCTAAATGCAGTGAGTGGAGTTAATTTGCTATAGTGTTGGTGTTTGTTTTAATTGTGTTGGATCGATAGATATTATAGAGTGGAGTTGTACTAGAGTGAGAAACTATTGTAATATTTTCTATGTGGAAATATAATGTGGAGTTAATTTTTAAATATGTTGTGTTCCATTGGCTAGTGATTTTGTGTGTGGATTTGTGGGCATGTTATGGAAATTGTGATTTTTGCTATGGTGTGATGTGCATGTTTGAGTGTGCTAATTTAAATGTATCAATTGTGAGTATGTGATTATGTTGAGTGTTGAGTCAATGGATTTAATTTTGTGAGGAAATTCTATTGTCATGTTTGGCCGTGAAGGCATGTCTGAATTTGGCCTTAATTGTTGTATCAATTGTGTATGAGTATAATACTATTGAGAGTTTTATGATTTGAACTGAGAGTTAATCTATAGAAATGGTCTGATTAGAAATACATGGAAAATGAATCTGTAAACCAAGATCAATAGAACTGAATATAAGTAATAGAAAAAAAATGGATAATGAATGTCTTAAGGAAGAAGTAAGAAAATGTGACTACTATAATTGATTGAATTATTTAAAGCCTAAGTGTAAAATTGAGAAGAAATCCGTTATGGAAGAAATTGACAAGAGCCCAATTAAAGGGAAGTTGGAGCTAAAATGTGAAAGTGAAAGAATCAATTGAAGATACTATGTGATGGTGTCTGGAAGGAAAAGCTAAAGCTATGGATTTAGAGCACAATCGAATAAGTTTCCTATTCTCGGATTAATTATAATAAATTTGGTCTTATCTATTGTAAGCATAGGATTGAATATTTACCCTTTTCCTTTCAATTGTGCATAACCTTGGGTTAGAGATTAAATCCATTACCCTGTAAAATTACCATGGCACCAAACCTCCCTGAGAACGAACTCAAAACTATAGGAATTTTTCAATAGATTAAGTCTATAGTAAATTCCCATCTACACCACATTATTCAAAATTTTATTAACCCCTAAAGGACAGAGGCACATTTTAGGTACAAATTGTAAAAAATTGCCACTTTTTAGGGTAGTGAGAAAATCATGACATTTTTTTTCTTCAAAATTCAAACATACAAATTTGTATTAGACTACTTTGAAAATGTGTAGAAAAAATTTCATCTACTCCAAGTCCGCATTGCTAAGAACCGCCACTGACAACAACTATAAAAATACAAAACAAACCTCATTGTTGTTTTGTAACTCATAAACTTTGCAAAGGGTGTTAATCATGACCATTTAATAACTCGGCTTCAAAATGTTAAAGATTGTTCAAAGAATGTTTTGATGCCATATTTAACTATTTTTATAATATTTAGTGAATTTTGGACAAAACATCCAGGGATCTTTGAATAATAACATCCAAAGATCTCTAAATGATTGTATAGATTTCTTGATGTTTTGTATTGATTTCCCTATGTTTTGCATTATCTCCTAATGACCTTTTTTTCTATTATTAATTTTGGACTTTTGAAAGTCCCAAAGCAGGTAAATGTGGCATATTATTAGCATGTACTCAAATTTGCATTGTTTCTACATCCATCAAATTCTTCTAAAGTCCCGTTGAAAAGAATTTTTTTAGTTGTTGTAGTTCAATTTGAATACTAGAAACATTGTTGCTAAAATGTTGATATGTGTCACCATCCAACACCTTTAGAAAATATTCACTTCGTATAAGGGTTGGTTCTCTAAACAAGGAGGTTCAAACACACCTACCAACTTTGAAAAAAATGGATAAATGAAACATTTTTTGGAGGTAAGTGAATGGACTAGCTTTTGTTAGCTTTCAAGGAATATAATTTTTATTTCGATAGTTGCCTAGGAGAAAAAAAATTAGGCCCTCCTATACTCAAAATGCTAAAGCACATCACATTGACAACAATAACAACAATACAAAAAGTCATTTTTTTCCTCATAGAAAAAAATTAATGGCTATATGGAAAGTCTATACTCATTCCATTTGTATTAGGGATGTAAAATTTATGAAGAATCTATGTTTTGCAAGCAATTGATGTATTTTCTTATACAAAAATCTATATGTGATTTGTTTTTAAACTTAGTTCTCACAATTTTCTCAAAAAATGGGCCATAGAATTTAGAATATTTGCTATATCAATCTCTCCAAAATAATTGATTATATTCTATCTTAAATCTATTATCAAATTAATTTTTCCTTTTATCTCACATCTACTTTTAATTAATAATGTTTTAAAGAATGTAATATAAAAAATTATTCCCTAGATTTTCAACTTGATTTTCTACCATGAACATTTAAATCTTAAAACTTTGTGGTCCAAAAGTTATAAGTTAAGAGAATTCAAAGTCTAAAAACCTAGTCAAGACTATCAAGTGCAAAAAATGCTTTTGTTTTGCTTTAAATACTAATATATTACAATCTACTTGATTAAAATTCCAAAAACAAATTCCACACATGATTTGAATCCATAAGGACCAAACTTTCGAATTTCAAGCGATGGATGAAATGATGAATGCAAACACAATCATCCCAATCATACAAAACCGCATTTTTTCATTTGTAATTTTTTTTGTAGAATGTTAATACTTTAACATTTGAAGGATATAAGGTAGCCAATCCATTTCCAACTACTTAAGCAATTATGAATATTTGAAGCAAAATTTTTCCCATGTGCAAAAATAGAATTTAGAAGGATTGCATATCTTTCTAGAATTTTATTATGCAAAATGTAATTACTATGAATTTTATAGTGGAAGATTCTCTTCGACTTGTTATGGTGATATAGAGCTTTCTATTTGTGACCACAAGCTAATTGCAATCAACCAAGGTTTGGTTGCAATATTGAGAGCCTTGCAACCTATCATAATGCAACACAACTACTTCGGGAACTGTGCCACAACTTTATAGAAAGAAAGCAGTCTACAATCTATTTAATGGAAATGGAGGGGGTGATCAAAAATGGGATGGCTACCTTAGATTTTGAAGAATTTACTTTGCAAATATTCCATAATTTAGAAAGTACTAGTAGGTCTAACTTAGAAAATAACATCCTCAATTAAAAAATGACCTAGTAAAAAATGACAAAGATAAAAAAAGTAAAATAAACATCTTTTCAAATCATTAGGATTAGAACTTAGCATTTTGAATTTAAAGAAAAAACTTTTGAAATTATAAATATTCAATCTACAATTGATTTTCAAAGGAATTTTCAATTTTTTGCTTCAATTTTCATTGAAAAATATCAATTGCTTTAGTAGTTGATTTGACTCTATAGATATCATATTTTACAACTATTGTTGAGATTTTTCATTAAATTCTTATTCAAAATTTCATTTTCCAAGAAATCTTCATAATTTTGGAAATTTGGACTACCCCCTAGTCTTGAAGAAATTAATAATTCTTGCTTTTTAACACATGTTTCATTTTCATTTGTCTATGTAACTTTCGAATTTTTGCACCATCTCACTATAGGAAGAGATAATAAAACAAACAAATAAATAAATCTTAAATAGGGGTTTATTTTTTGAAAATAAAATAAAACAAATTATGTAATTATTTTTTAAGATAAAAATGCAGGACGTTAAATGCTCCATTCAAATTGGGCCCCGCAAGGTAATTTTGTGGATTGTCCAAGGGTAAAAGTAAAAAATGCCCCCTATTTTAGGCCTTGTCTAAAGAATGTTCCAGACGTCTCCTGTCTGATTTGGGGTCCCTGATTGCAAATATGAATTCAGAATTTGCAAAAGAAAATAATGTGCAAAAAAAAAAATTCCTGCGTTTTCCCAAGGTAAATCTGCCCCTGCGGGGCCCAGTTCGAATGGAGGATTTAACGTCCTCCGACAAAAAATACTCCAGCAGTAAAAGACTAAGTTACCGGAAAATGTTCCAAACCGCGACAGTTATTACTGGTGGGCAACAGCAGACAACTCTCAGTGTTTGACTTTTGTTCCTTGTCAGAATGTCGGCCTTTTACAGACATTCCAATAATACCAGATCTCCTCCAATGATGAACAGGTTTCTGACTTTTCATCCAGAAGGGGCAGATGGATACGGCGTGCAAAGACGCCAAATCCGTTCCACGAAGTGAGACCAGCAGAGTAAATTTTGTATTTTGGGGGGGTAAAAGTAAAAAAAAGCCCCCTACTTTTGTGCCGCAGCTGGAGTATGTACTAGACCATTCTAAGCGAATATGGGGTCTCTAAGGGAGCCGACCCCTTTCTGACCACTTAAGCAGATACACATACTGCAAGGGAGGTTTCAACAGTGGGGAAATTTTTCCCATGAGCAGAAATAGAGTTCATAAGGTTTCCATAATTTTTCAGATTTTTTTTCCTCACAAAATAATTACTACGAATTTTTAAGCTGAAGATTCTGTTCTACCCATATTGGCCATACAGACCTTCCTCTTTTCGACCAAGGGCTGGTTGCAAAATCCAAGAAGGGCTAGGTCCAAATTTGAGAGTCTTGTAGCCATTTGTAATACACCACGAACTACCCAGGAACTGTGCCAACATTAATTGTTGCTAATCACTTGCTGATTGAAATTACTCCACCCTACGTTGTCAGATTGGGTCTGTGATTAGTAAGGGGTCGGCTCCCTTAATTGTAGATATGAATCTCAAAATTTGCAAATAGTAGCATGTGTGGCAAATTAAAAAAAAACTGTGTTTTCCCCAAGGTAAATCCACCCTACTAGGCTCACTTTGTGGGATGGGTTTAGTGGCCTCTAATATACATTCAATTTAGTTTGTTTGTTTTTTCATTTATTTTAGGCAATACAGAAAGCGATAATCATTAGGAAGATGAAGCTATATACATCCATGGAAATGAATGAAACTTGCAATCTATGGATGAAATTTAATGTATTCATCCAAAATAATTTACATTCATCCAAAATAGAGTAATACCGTCCCAAAAGTTGGTAGCAAATTAGTGACTTCATCCACTGAAAAGTAAGAATACTTTGCCAAATACTCCCTATAAAAAAATTCATCACTTTTTAGTAAAAATTTGCTTAGAAAAAAACCTTGGTTAAGTTGTCATGGCCAGCCTCTAGTTGGTGTGCATGAGTGTTCATACACTTATTCATCCTAATTCATGGAATCTAGTAGATGTCGAACATCTTTGCTCAACTTTGTTGTAGGGAGTTTTTTTCATTTTGGGGGGCAATTCAAGAAGCAATCTTTATGGGAGTAATGCAATTTTTTACATCTACATAAATGGATGAAACAAGCAAAATGGAAATGAAATTTAAGTATTCATCGAAAAGTGCACATTCATCCATCATCAAGCAATATTGTGCTTATAATAAATAAAAAATTAACAATTTAATTTATGTCTACTAAATATATCGCTAAAGATTCCCTCATGAAAAATTGTATCACTTTTGACTAATCCATTGCTCAAAATCCACACATATCATTGCATTGTACATCTATTATTTTAATATTTTAAAATAATTAATGAATTTTTTTTTCTTGAATCAATTTATGTATAATATCTCCATTTTCAATTAATACTAAAGTCGTTAAGAGGACATTTTGTATCCTTTCAATGATTTCAGAAATTATGATTTTGTCCAATTCGGGGAGGTTCCTTGAACCCAATTTTAATAAAAGGTATGGATATTCCCTCCTTGTGATATTAAAAAATTTTCCTATACAAGAAAATACTGAGAAAATCTATAAATCACCATATAGTGTATTCTAACAAAATTTCTTTTCTCTTTTTTTTCATATGGAATTTAGTCATAAAATGATCTTATTTTAATGTGCAATCAACTAGTAAAATTAAGCTTATCAAATCTAATTTTTATGGGAATTCAAAAATTCAAAATTTCATTACCATTTGAACTTTAGGCATGTACTCATGTAGTGTTAGTTTTTTAATTTTAGAATGATATAGTAAATTTATTATCACCACAATGTTCTACATTGTAGTATAAACCTATGGAGAAAATTCCAAATTTTTTCAACATATCTTGTATTTGGCATGAAATTTTTACTTTTCATTAAAAATTAAAAATAATTTCAAATTTTGACAAAAACTTTGAAATTGTTATGACTTGTAGAAGACATGTGATTAAATCTTAGAGTAATAATAATTTCTTTCATTTGTATGTAATTGCAAAATGGGAGTTTAGAGAAAAGATTTTGAAGTTTAAAAACATGGCCATAGGTTCATTTTTTCAAGGTTAAGGTTACACACATTATTCTTGTCCCTTTAAGAATTCACCTTTTTTGTTATCAAGAGTTATAACTAATTAGTTACTAATGATTAGCCATTTGAAAAAAATTCATAGGAAACAAAATTATCTTTAAATGTTATTTTTTGGATTTTATGTATTTTGAAATGAAATGTACTAGTAGTTCCTATTAATGTCTATAGGCATGTACAAAATTGTTCTTCAAAAAGTAAGATTGATCTAAAGGCTAAGAGTCCATTAACATTTCAATGTCCAATGAATGGACTTTACAAGAATTGCATTGCAATCTCATTGTTTGGAGGTGACAAAGAAGGACTTGAGAATGGGCAGAAGGTTGCAAATCATATGATCTACCTTATGAGTGAATGAGAGAAGGAACAATTGCATAAAGTGTTAGGGACATGGAATCGATGTTCAAAGCAAATGAAATTTGGAAACAAGAACAAACAACAAGACTGAGACAAGTGCAAGAGTTTCACAAGATGCTAGTATTATATAAATAAGTATCATAAACAAACATAGGGCCTCCTTACATGTATTGGTCATTAGGAAAACTTCATAGTGAGTGCTACAATTGAAAATAGCAATTGCACTTTCATGTGGACTTGTGGGTGGATAAAGATAAAATAAGAAATCTACACATATTAGATTCTGTCAAGATTGACTAGTCTCCACCAAATAATGGAGTTGTCCACCGATATTGGTGAAGCTTCAATTCGTCCTTTCCTACTTGCCTACCCTAGTAAGACAATTGGTTGAGTTTGTTTCGTCTTTTTGTTTGAATTAGCACAAAGCTCTCCCACCAAGCTCACATGTAAGCTAATCCTTAGCTATAAGACTTCAAAATTTGTGTTGAAGGCAAAATTGAGGTTTCTTTCATCTTGCCTTCAATATATACTATCCTTATGGCTTTAAAATAATTCAAATAAACCTAAGATCTCCTAGGTGACACTAAGAAACATGAGGGATTATTATGATGCTTCAAGGAGCCACATTTATAGTTTAAAAGAGACATAAGAAGGTTTCAAGTAGCCACATAAAATATTGTGGAAGTCACCTAAGATACTAGGTGCATATACCTAACCTTTTAAGAAGGTTTGATTTCTACACATTAGGGGAAAAATGAACCTATTAAGAGGCTTTGAGTTTTCTTACTAATTTTAATACTAATGAGGTGAGTATAAGGGTAGGCACATGATCATTAACAACACCATGTAGGAATTTTTGTTGCCACTTGGAGTGTAAACATTTGTGGGAGGCATGTGGTCCATCGTCCATGATTGAGCCATTATGAACCATGATTTCCTTGTAAGATTGATCACCTCCATTTCAAATTGTAGACCATTGATATATAAGATTGTGGAGATGGATAGGGTAATAGTGATGAATATTTGAACACATTAAAGAGTTGTGTGAGCCCTATAGTTAGCACTTGGGTCTTGGGATTTTCTTTTTTTTTTGCTTTTGAAAATATTTAGTCTAGTTTATAGTTGAAAATACCACAAAAAGAGGGTTAACATTTGTATTTGATAGAAGTCCCTACAACCACCGTAGGGTATTAGTCCTAAAGGTTTGGAAAGTGCCTTAAATACTTTCCTTTCTAGTTTCCAGTGACCAATTTAGGTGTTTAGCATGGCAATTAGGGGTTTGGAATAGTTTAGGCCCTATTGGCAAAGATAGGTAAAAACACCTAGTAGGGGTTATAGTAGACCAAACCTCTAGGTGATGGTGATAGAGTTTTAAATTGTAGGAGTTAGAGGGTCAAGGTGGGAATTGGCTCCCTAAGTCCTAGAAACACATTTGGATGACCTATGTAAAGATCACCATCCACATTGCAAAGAATTGGAAAAGTAATTTTTTACTCTTTGTAGGTAAAATCCACAAATTTGAAGATTAAATGACCGAAGGATGGAAAGAGGTGGTTTTAGCTAAAAAAAACATGCTAGGAACACAACAACAAAGTTAGTTTGTGAAGATTCCTTGGTATGGGAATGATTCCACTCTAGAAAAATTAAATCAATCAATGTTTAATACCTTCAGCATAAAGTGGAAGATAGACATGGGAATTTGCACTTAACATTAGGGTTCTTCCTAGAAGCTACCCAAAAAGTTTCTTAATTTTACGGATTGCAGAAGATGACTCCATGGAAAGTCAACCGCATTTTCTGACATTTGGAAATTCATAGAAATTACCAAGCCAATGGTAAAATTCTACTAAAAATTAGGATATTTTTTTGTAGCATAGATAAACGCCCCACCAAATTTCAAGACATTCGGACACTAAGAAGTACCAGAATTGGCAACGACAACGACTTTTAATGAAATTCCAAAATCTTCAATGAGTTGACCATCATACCAAGAGCATATGATGCTTGAATAAAGTCAACTTGGACTCTTTTTTTACTTTATTGAACCTCCTCAACAACCCTATTTTGTCAAAACTTTGAGAAAAGTCAAATTCCAAGTTTTGAATTTTTGACCTTTTTCACTAGATTTCAAATTGCAAGCTTTCGCTTGCAAAATGGGTTGGTAGTAGGAGGTTGGGATAAGTAGTGATTCATTTGGATCTTCTCAAGACAATGACACAATTTTTTTGACATTTGGATCATTTCTCTAAAAGTTAGAGTGGTCATAGTAGTAGGGTAGAAGTTTAAAAGTTAATTTTTAGTTTTTCTTAGGAGTAGTTTGCTAGGTAATTTGAGGGGGGAGGAGGCCTTGGAAATGTATACAAGGCCTCCCCTCCTCTCACTTTGCACCCCCTTTTCTCTTCAATTTGAAGAGACCCTTTCTTCATTTGTTATTCAACCACACGAGGCCATGTTTTTTGTTTTTTGTTGGTTTTGCCAAAAAACTCTTGTTGTTTGCATTTTGAGCATTTGCTCTTGTTTTTTCAAGCTCTTTTGTGTCTTTGTTGCTTATTTCAAAGGACGTGGGCGTTCTTGTGACTATTGCTATCTTCATTTCATGGGTTTGAGTGGTTTAAGTCCCTCAAAATTGTTTTTTTCCTTAAGTTATTGTATTGTTGTGTCTTGTCTACTAACTCACGGCTTTAATCGAGCTCTAATTGAGAAGAGATTTCACAACTTGATTGTTGCAAATCCCCCCTTAAAGCTTAGATGTTGGAATTTGTGGTTCATTGTAAGTCATTAAGTCATTTGGGAGGTGATGTTTGTTGCAATCCCCCAAAGTCCCACAAATTGTCATTGACTAAGTGTTTGTTAATTATTCTAACTGGAAACTTTAAGTCCGAGCTAGCCTTTCATGTTTTTGCCTTGAAAAGTGGTGTTAACCTTCTAAGACGGCAAAGCTATCACCAATTTTTTACCTTTATTTATCCGTATTAGCCCAAATTCTTTCGAAATTTGCATTAAAATTTGAGCCTACCTCCTAATAGCGAAGCTTTGCTCTTGAAGCAATTTTTTGTTATTTCCTTGTCTAGGTTTTTTCCTCAAAGAAAGCCCAAAAGAATCCTTACGGTTTTTATATTAGTAATTCCGCATTCAAAAGTTTAGTTTTAAAAACAAAAAAACTAGTTGAGCCATCTAGTGTGAACAATCTAGTTGGGCTAGCCCTTACCACTATAGCCCTTACCGGAAATCCTTACCGGCTACTACCCAACAACCAATGTCAAGGAAGGTCGAAGGTCGATCAGCTGGGGGGGTCGAAAGCTTAGATAGTTGGTATCTAAATTGGACAATGATCAAATTTCACACACAAACATGTCGATTGCTTAATCAACTTGGGATGATGCCCTAGGGCCCCAAATTTGATTTTTTTTGGTGATTTGAAAACTTCCTAGAATCTAGTTGAAGTTTCCAAAAAATCACAAAGTAGAGTGAGATTTAAAAAGCCAAAGTAGTATGAAATTTCTAGAATCACAATGTAGTTGGAATTTCAAAGGTTAGAGTAGTTTTAGTTGAAATTTTCAAAAATTACTTAATAGTTGGGAATTTCAAAGCGAGAATAGAGTGAGATTTAAAAATTAGGTAGTTGAGTGGAATTTCAAGGGTCAACATAGTTGATTGGAAATTTTCCAAAGGCATTGGAGATTGAAATCCAAATAATAAAACAATTAAATTGCGATTTCAAATCAACAAAGAGTTGAGTTTGGAATTAAAATCATAGAGAGATTGAACTCAGTTTCAAGTACGAGAGAGGTCTTCTGGCCCATGGGCCGGGTTTGTGTTCCAACCGCCATAGGTTCTCTTGCGCCATGTTGGGAGGCACTTGCCCTAACGGCTTGGCGCCCTATCTCTTCTCCTTTTATTGTATTATTCATTCTTGTTCTACTATCCCCAAGGCCGCTCATGGTTGGGTCTTTGTAATCTTCCCTTGCAGTAAAGGTTCTCTTTTATTTGTGTCAAAAGTGGAATTTCAAAAGTTAGAGTGTACAAAGTCACAAGGCCTCCAAATTCCAAATAGTTGATTAGAATTGGATTAAGTTACGTACTAGACACACTGAGTTATGACCAACCCTTTTTTTTTGCTTTTTAAGAAAGTGCCAGGATGGTGATTACTAAAAATTTGGTGAAGTATTGTATTTTTACATTCATCCATCTTTTCGACCAAAAAATACTTTTCAATGATATTCAAGCACTTTTCATCCAAATTAGGTGAATTCATCCACATTTTAAATAGAAATGGAAAATTTTTGGCAAAAAATTATTACTTTTTTCTAGCAAAAAGTAGACATTTATTATGAAATGGTGCAATTTGGCCCTATGGTGTTAAAAAAAAGGGTTGGTTATGACTCCACCATTTGGAAACTCAAGTTGTTGTCATCACTCCACTATTTGGAACTCAACCAATTTGCTGGAACTGAGATGGACTTCCAAAATCTTCATCTGTGTGTGTTAGAACTTGATTTCCAACAACACTTAACAACAAGTTAAGTATTAAACAAGTGTAAATGGAATGAGGAGTTGTAAGTTAGTACTTAGTACTTAGATAGTTGGAAAAGATGGAAGGAATTCCAAAAGTCAAGGGGAACCATCCATTAAAGAATATTTAGTTCAATGTCTAAGGTTTGGAAATTAGTAAGACAAATAGAAGAAACAAAAAGGGAGAATAGTTGACTTATTTAGATTCTAGGAATTAGTTGTTAGTTAATAGAAGTCAAATCAACTTGTCTTGAAGCATTTGTTTGCTTCTTAATAACTGAGCAAGGGATTTTAGATTAAATTTGATAAGATTTCATATACAAAAATATCTAGAAAGAAAAGGGAAAAATTAGAGAGAAAGAAAAGAAAAAGAAATTGAGAGCCCGAACAAGTTAGAAAGATATTCCAAACTCTTCAACAAACTACTGACTCTATCAAACATTTCAAAAAACAACACAAAATGGAAGTGGAGGGAGTATGCCATGAGGATGTAATTGCAATGCACGACAACAAGAACTTGGAAGTTGCGAACCTTGAGGTAAGTTCATGAATTACTTGTCTTTGCTTTGCTTTACCCCCCCCCCCCAAAATTAGATTAGCATCAACCATTAGTGTTAGATACTAAATTATGATTCAAGCCATTAGGACCATTAGAAAATAGGATTTGAATTCAAAAGTAATTAGACAAATTCATTATCTTTTCATAAAGATATTAAACCTCAAAATAGACAAAAACTCCAAAAGTTATATTTGGATGAAAAATAATTTCAAAAGTGGATGAGAACTTAGGAAATCATCCAAAAGAATTTTAAAAAAGGAATATTATAATCTTAAAATAAAATTCAAAGGTAAAAAGAAAAGTCAATTTCAAAAGTAAAAGTAAAAGAAATTAATGGATGAAGTTTGATGAACCAATTGACACTCAAACTTTAATCTGGATAACTTTTGCAAGGAAAGTCAAAATTATAAGTGTTTGGACTTTTTGGAAAGGTAATTTTAGGAACTTTACTTTAAAATTACTTAGATTTGAAAATAGCAAGTAGGATTAAAAGTTAAAAGACGTAGTTAAAACAATAGAAAGTTACAAACAAATCTTTTGAGGGTATCTTAGAACAAGTTAGGTTTAGAATCTTTTAAAGCATAATTTCAGGGGTCCAAAACTAATTTAACCTTAGAAAATAGATTAGTATTGAAGAAGTTAGAATAGGATGAAGAATTGATTAAAGTTGAAAAGAATTTGAATGAAATTCAATTAAAGTTGACCAAATCAAGTGGAATTCAGAATTTAGAAAGAAGTTAAGAAATAGAAAATAACACAAAAATTCAAAGTGAACTTCAATAGTTAGAATGTTAGGAGTTGATGGATGAAATTTTAGAAGGTAGTTTTAGTGTCAAACTTCATCCGCATATATCTTTCAGAGAATGAGGTCAAATTTAGATTTTTTTATGATTTTGGAAAGGTCAAACTAAGCCCTACAAATTAGGCTACCTAGATTTTCCACTTAACTAACCCCATTGGATCCTAGTTTTGGTTGTCATAGCTAAAACTGATCCAATTGACTAATCTTTTGGATTTGGTTAGTTTTTGCCACAAGAAAAGTAAAAGTAGGAAACAACAACTAAAGATCTATTTCTTGGAAGGAGTAACTAGATTACACGTTGTAGACACCTAATAGGAATTTCATATGACAAAAATCAACCAAGAACATGGTTGTGTTTGCCTTATTCCAAGGGTGGGAATAAAGCGCCTACAAGCTCATCATGCAAATCTTGGCCCAATTAGAGAATTGGGAAGGTTCTTTCCACCCAAATTTTTGCATTACAAAGTGGTGTTACAAATATTTGTGTATGTGTTTGGAATAGCACCGGGCCTTTGTTGTGGTAATGATTTGTATATAAATATGATATCCCTAAACACCCTAACTATCCATAAATCTACCTTCAACCCCCATTTTGTTTCGAAAATCCCTATCCTATGATTCCCTCAATGCCTTAGAAATTGCCATATCTATCTTTGTTCTACCACAAAATATGGACAATAATTTCAAACAACTTGAAACTATGTCACAATGTAGATCAACTACCTGAATGCTCACATACCAATTTTCATCTTAATCTAAGATATTATTCAACTTTGGTAGACATTTTACTAAAATTGACTTTTCGACCCTTCTCAATATATTCTAGAACCACCATAACTAGCTTTTGTCTACTATAAAACATGGATAGTAGCTCCAAACACCTTTAAACTTTGCCACAATATAGATTAACTATCTAGATGCTCACAAATCAATTTTTATCTTAATCTAAGATAATTTCCAACTTTAGTAGACATTTTACTAATATTGACTTATCAACCCTTCTTTGCCTTCACACCCCAGTTGTATTTTATGCATAACTCATAAATCTTGAATCCATCGAAGCTAAAAATTTGACATAAGAGATTAGATAAGATAAGGAAAGTATCCTCTAAGTTTCATTGCTATAACATAAAATGCCATTAAGAATGACGCTCTTCAATATGCCCTCGTTGGTTGCCTTGAAATCCAAACACCTCCACTTCAAATCCTCATAATTTTTTTCTCCTTAATATATCTAGATCTAAAACTTGGCCTCAATGTGTATCAACTCTCCAAAATTCAAATCTAAAATTTTGCATTCAACGAACACTTTTGCAAAATGCATCACAAAACTCCCTCAAATCAATGCTTTCCTTTAAATAAAATCTCCACAATAAAGTGACTCTCTACCCTCAAATACCAACCCTCCACCCCACCATGAATAACAAGAAAAAAAAAGAGCAAAGGCCCAACTCTTGTCTTAAGTAACCTCCACAAGCCCCGTTGGCTAATCCTAATCCTAACCCTAATCCTACTACTTTAGTATCAACTACTAATAAATTAATTATCAAATGGCAACTACAAAGTCAACAACAACAAGCTCCTCACTCTAATAACTCCCAACACCCAATACTAACAACTAACAATTAGCAATACTAACAATGCCCAACACTAACAACATTTTTGAAACTAACAAAGATGTCAGCTTCAAATACTAGGCAACCCACATAATGACATCGACACCTTGTTGGGTTCAATTTTCCCCAAATGCATTGCTATACACATCAATATCGACTTATATAGCGTGGGTTGGTCCTATGTACACAAAACTAGATATAAGAGCCCAAATTTGTTTAGTATGGGATGGTCCTATTCCTAAAACCATACATACTTAAAGATCTAAACTCGTATGGTGTGGACTAGTCCTATTATTCAATTTTCCCAAGTGACTCCAAACTCATAAAAAATATTAAAAACTTCGAAAAAATCAAAGTAAGGTGCTATTAAAGATTTGACACATTCCCATACTTGATGTAGGATATTTGTCTATAAGATGAAATATCAAACATCCTAAAGCACCACTTTTATGGTTTTACAACATCAACAATAAGTTGGTATATAAACAAATGTGAATGGAGAATCTATTGAGGTAATTATAGAGTTGTGTCCTATAGGTGTAGGGATTGGGATATTTTTGAATACTTTTGTTCCAAATTGAGATTACTATGGTTAAAAAAATGTGTAAAGAAAATAACACATATTGTTTAGTATTGCCTAGTATATAGAAATTCACTACAATGAAAAAGTATTGACATTTTCATCAAGAAATATTTTGTCATTTTACACAATTCCATTGAAACAAAAAATTTAGACAATTATAAAAATAGATTTTATAAATAAAAATTACATTTATGATAATTTTCCATAGGAAATCATTTCAAAATTGCTTTGGAAGAGATTTATAAATGTTTTTAAAATTTTACCACATGGATAATTCTTAATCTTGATGTTTAAAATCTTGTCATTTGATGTAAATTTCAGAAGATTGGAGAAGGCATATTTTATGAATTTGAAGCTTTGAACAGACTACCTCTCTTTGTCCTTCATCTTTTGCAATTTCCACATTTCCTATATCTTGGCTATCATTTTGAAACCTTGAGCATTATAATTTGGAGATTTGAATGTTCACAATCTAGGAGGCATATTTTATATCACTAAATAGGATATTTTTCAATTAGAATTGATGAAGAATTGTGCTTACAATTGAATCATACTAACAACCTTTCTATAATGTTTCAATGTCTTTGTTGTTGGAATATGTAGTTGTGTTTCAACCAACTAGTTGATTACGCATTTTAATTTGGTTAGCATATAAAATTCAAGAGAACCTAAGTCCTTTGATTGCCTCAAATTCTTCCTAATGGTTGTGCAGTAGGGGAGAAATGAACCCATTGAAAGATTTCTTAATAATTTTAGTACTAATTGAGGAGAGTATGATTTTTTTCACATCATCATTACTATCACCATAGTGGCCACTTGGCATGTGGAAATTTGTCGGAGGCATGTGCTAGCCATCCTCCATCACTAAGTCAAGAAAGCTTGAAAATTGATTGGATAGAAGAGATGAGATTGTGGCACATGGTTTGGTAATCACAACAAATATTTGGGTCTATCATGAAAATCTTGGCCCAATTAGTGAATTGAAAAGGCTCTTTCCCACCCAAATATTTGCTCTATGAAGCAGTCCCTTTTGGGGTTCAATTCTCCCCTAATGAAGTTGAAAAGATACACTGATTGGAAGATAAATTTACTTTCCAATATGTAATTACAACTCTTGATTCTTCATCAAATGATTTAAAGACTTTTGTCTCAAGTTTCTATAGATTTGAAAATTTGAAAAGATGATTTATAAAATCTAATTTAATAAAATAGTTTAATTTAATGGTGCTAATTCAATCAAGAATTTTATTGTAGACCGAGAAATGCATTACAAGTAGTTACTTCTAGTTGGCAATATGACTTTTCATCATGTACAACTATGATACTCTTCATGTTTGGAATGAATTGTTTATTTGTTTCCAAGAAAAACAAACAATTATGCTACAAGAGGCTTTATCCTTGTAGTACTAGAAATGTGGAATGAGAAAAATGGAATGGTGATGAGAAAACAATGTTTGTCTTTTTTATTTTTTTATTCTTAAACCTAGCTCAATTTTTGAATAAGGTAGCACCTCAAACTTCTTCACAATAGCTTCTCCTTTTACAATAGTGTCCAATGATCTTACAAAATGCCTATTTTGCAATTCAATTTTTTTTTGCATAGTATAGAAAAGAATTGGAATTTTTTGTCATGAATAATGCACATTCAATTCTTACACAATCCCAATTAAGCATACCAAATTTTATTTTCAAAAAAGTAAAATCCCACTAAGTAACAAAAATATAACTTATGAAGAATTCAATGTAACTAAGGTGTCATATGACCAAAACTTTGTAAAATAGATATCTTGATCTTTTAACTAGATTTTGCTATCTGACCTACTAGTTGTAAATAATTTTGTACACTTGAGCGTGAAGGCATAATTACCTTGGGAAAAAATAATTATAATAAAAAGACATCTATTACTCTTCTTCCCCAAAATAATTCTGTGCATTCAGAACACTAGTTAAAGTAAGCCTTGGATTTTGTCAAAAAAAGAATGGTTTTGTGTGCTTTTAGTATGTGATACAATATTGTTTGCTTGGGATATGTGTACCATTACAATGTTATATTGTGAGAAATTATTATCTACATATTTATTTTTTCTAGTGCAATTCCAAACTGAGCTTATTTTAACCAATGCTTTCGAACCACGGAATTATTTTGGGGCAGAGTAGTATACAAAATTAGGGCATTGTCACCCCCAACAAATCTTGACAGAGAAAAGAGCATTGGCTTCTTCTCTGAGTCAAAAATCGCCCCAGTCTAGACTCTAGAGCTGAATGCGGTTGAATCCAACCTCTTACACAAACCCTAAACCCTAAGAACCCTAAATCTTAAAAATCCTAAACTCCACACAAATGAAATGACAACTTCACATTATTACATTATTACAAACGAATTCCTCTTCCACTCTGACTTGCTCTTGCTTTGTTTCTCTCTCACGGAGACAGAAATGGTCAATTTCGAGAAATTGGAGCACAAATTTCTTTAAACTAGGTCTGGTGCAAATCTAAGTGTCCAGATGGCATCTTAAGAAATGCCGTCAGTTTCAAGAATTGTTTTTCAATTCCATGAATTGATATTACCAATGAATTGGAGCTGTAAAGTTAATTTCTTTTGAAGTTCTGGTAGCACAAATTAAGGTTAACACCGAGACTTATGCCAAGGCATCGATGAACCCAAGACGAATCGCAGTAATGAAACCACCCCGCTAGATTTTCAGCTCCAACTTGCTGCACACACAAAAGCTTTGCAGAGCGGAAACATGCACGGCTCACATCCTTGGCTCATGACACTACTTCTGAAGCGTGTCAAGAAAAGCTGAAGAGAATTACTGGTTATGGCAGTGCCGGAGAGTGCGCTGAAGACGGAAGCATGGGTGAAGGTGTAGAATTATTCTTGCAATTTGAACCAGAAGAAACCGAAACCCAAAACCCTAATCCCTAATTTCAATTCAATTAGCTCGTCCGGTGTTCTCATGAACCTAATTGCTTCCAAGAATTTGACAAATTCAAACAGTTCTTCGATCAAGAATTCAAGATGTCACACATAATATGAATTTAAACACAACCAAAAAGGTATTTGAACCTTTGAGGGTGAGGTTTCTATGAAGATGTCAGTATAAACTCGATAGCGGCTTGGAGGAGAGATACGGAGAGATACGGATGAGCCTTTAGGGTTTAGGGTTCGCAGAATATCAAAAGAGGAGATGTAAATTGGTGGAAGATGCGGTTTTGCAGATCTTTCAACTTCATCGCAATTGCAATACATTTTCAGACGCGCCAGTTTGCTTTGAATCTGACCAGCAATTCAGTATAATGTCTAATGAATTTGAGGAATTTCATAAAAAACAAACCAGCACATGTATGCTCTTCAATTCGCAATGAAGCCAGGGTTGATGGGTTCTGAATCTAATTGGTGCTTTGTGCCCCAGTCATCATCTTTTACATTCCAATCCTGACCAATTAACAGAGCTCTAGATACATAGGATACAAACCAAAATCATGATTGAGCAAACAAATGGACTTGTTCGATCTCTCACACCACTGAAGCAAGTGGAAGACTATAAATGTTGAAAAATAGTGAAATAGGTAGAAGACTCCGTCATGGAAAAAAGTATGAACTAAACTTATACAATACTTCAATCGGCGCAAGTATCACTCATAACTCTGAAATGCAAAATCAAAACCATTCTCGATGGCCGGAATTGTATTCCTGAAAAATTAATGTGACCAGTTTCTGGTCACGGGCAAAAAACTCGGGGCTCCCTCCATTCTATCCTGAAGAATTTGTACAAAATTTGTAGAATCGGGGATTTACTCAACTGAACCTTAAATTATAAATTCCACTATCTACTTGAAAATTGAATGGCAATGAGCATTACCAATTTCCTAATTTAGTACCCATAAGTATAGCACACTGGTGTACGAATTGGTAAATTAAACAAATCTCAGAACACACCACAGTTCATAATTATTGAATCCCTAAGTAAAAAATGTACATGGTCCCCCCATGACAGCTCCCGCTGTATACAATTTTCTCACAGGGATTCATCACCGGAATCAAGAGGAGCTGACTGTGTGTTCGAATGAATGCAATCCTCTCTACGATTGTAGTTGACGAATTCTAATTCAAGTCTCCGAAGAAATTCGAAAAATTCACTGTAAATTGCCTCTCGAAGGAATTAAAAAATTCACAGTAAAATGGAGCTTGGAAAATAGTTCGAATTCGAGTCATCGTGACCAATGTCTTGAACGCCTCGCATCCCAATCGATATTACTCTTATTTGATCAAATCTGGACTTTTCGAATCAGCTGAAATCGCCAATGAAATCATTCAGTGCTTACAGCGACTCTTTCCTTCGCCCACGTACACCCAGTTAATCTTCGAGCCCCCGCCATCGCCCTCACCTCCTTGGTCCATCTCTTCCCGATTATGGATACTGCAAAAATCCCAGAAAATTATCTCTTCTCCGAAACTTCTCCCCTAACAACTTCTCCTCGAAAATGTAAAGTTCTAACTGAATTCTTTCCTACCATACCGACCTCTTCATGACTTTGCAACAGGGTGCACAAATCAAATCTCCCGTCGGTAAACGTCCCTCCTAGGCACACTCTAGAACAAAAATTTAACCTCCAACAGATCGCAGCGCGAGTCACTTCACGAGAGTTGATCTCACTAGCAACAACTAGCAAGCAAGTGAAAATGAGCCCACGACAAAATCGGTAAAAATTTCTAAGTTCTTCGTAAATATTTGCAAGCTGGTAGCAACGATTTGGGCAGCTGAAACTGAAACTGACTGACGGAACTAGATAATTATCAATCGATGCTTGAAGGCGACCTGCAATGGAATGGAATCAATCAAGTGGTGAACTCTACCAGGTAGAGCACTCTCAAGTGAGTGGGATTTGGGGATTTGGGGATTTATACGAGTTGTTGCGGCGTTCCCAGTTCCTAGTGGTCGCAGACGAATCCATTTGACTGCAGAGGGCCCCATCTGATCCGGGTGACCCGCTGAGAGGACTGTTGCGCGACTGGTTGATTGACTGGTGAATTATAACTGTAAATAGAAAAAACGTGGTGCCGACTGATAGTGGAGTGTGGTTTTTGTAGTTCGGTATTCAAATTTGGTGGCAGGCAGTTGACACTGTTTGTGGGAGTTCCGCGTTCCCAACGGTAAGACACGCTATTGTGCTGATCCGGAGGCTCGGGAGCTCGTCCCGGAGCTCGTGCATTTTCATTGACTGTCGACAGTCTGCGGCTTAAAGGTAAAGTTCGTCTCCGTTGACTGACGACGTTGTGTGCGACGTTATGTGAGTCATTCGGAAGTCTGCGTCCTGCGTCCGTCTTCTTCCCCCAACCAAGTGTAAATGTAAAATAATTCCCAGGCCACTTGTGGCTGGCAGGTCTTGTACTCTTTTCTTTTGCAATGAAACCCTGTTTCATTTGTTTCAAAAATAAATAAAAAATAATACGGTAGTCTGCTCTAAAAGCAATCATGATACATAGGTACATTTTGCTTCAATGTACCAGAACTGCACATTTCAAGAGGTGGTCGCTTTCAATGATAGTTGCATTTCAACTTTTAAAATTCGTAACTAATTTCACAGAGGTTCAAAAAATATGAAATAACTTGGGTTAAATGCTAATTTCATTTTTCTTCTGACTATAATTGACTGAAAATTGTTACAAGGAATTTTGCTTCCCCATGAAGGCAATCAACTCTTAAATGGTCGCTTTAAGAGCAGACTACCTTACCTCTATTTTGCATTTGCTTACCATATGTGAAGGCTTGATTCACCACTGAAGTGTCGAAATTGAATTTCCATGTCAAATTCTCAAGGGGCCATGTCACCTCACCTCATTCACAAGATGACATGCAATACTTTTTCACATAAATGACTTCATTTTTGTCGAATTTGTCCTTTACGTAGGGTAGTGTCCTACTTTCTTTGCCTCTCCTACCATGTTCTTCATTTCCTCCTACCTAATTTTAGAGTCATTGGTCCCAAATTTGAATTTCAAATTTCCAAATTTTATCATGGATGGCAAATAAAAAATTCCAATGTTTTTCCAGTGGATAAAACTACAAACTCTAAATGATCACTTTAATGTCATTGCATTCAGTGTTAATTTCATTCCCCAATCTAATATGTAGGATTATTGGTACATGATGAAAAAATAGATTTCCAAGTCTTGAGTACATCATTCAAATCAAAATTTAGTATTTTATCATATTAATGATTACATAGATTAGTGTGCAATTTTTTGTACAGAATAGTCTAATGAGCCTATTTAAGATAAGGTTTTATATTTCAAATTTTTTTTACAATACTTAAAGCAATTTTCATTAGAGTAATGTAGCTTCATAGACATAGATGAAACATGAGAAATGTGGATGATGATTCATTTATTCTTCCAATCATGTGCACATTCATCTAAAATGGGACAATGCTCTCATAAGATATTGTAGCAATTTAATAGTTTCATTCATTGAAAAAGTGAAGATGTATAATCACATGTTCCTTTAAAAAATTGTGATGCTTTTGGGCAATATTTTTGCTTAAAAAAACCCTTCTTTACAATATGATTATTTTTCATTTGTTGTTATTCAATAAGGTAGGTGCAAATAATTTCATCATAGTGCTTCTTCATCTAGTTACACTCCTTCAACTATCATGAAACTCAATTCCCATCCTTTTCATCTTTCAATTCTAATTATGTCATTTCTTGGTATTGTATAAAACATTTCAAATCAATGCTTTTGCATACTTAAAGTGTGAAAGTTATAGAATGGTGTCATTTTAAGGAAATACCCTATATTAGCAATTGTATATTGCTCTATTACAAAAAAATCTACAGATTCTTTAATAGACATGCATCTAGATACTAAAACTATATATACAATGTATATAATTTTCCTATTATTTTTTATGAATTCATAAAGTCTACTTGTAGTAAGGCAAGAGGTTTGTAAAGTGACTATTTATTAGTTGTGATTCACAATTTGAGGAGTTGGACTTTTCAAACTATATTTCAATAAATTTATCTTGGAATTGGCATCTACTCTAACTTGTTTCATATGGTTTGGGTCTTTAAACCCTCAACGCCCCTGCAGCAAAAAACACGCCGTTGAAGGTCAAGTGAACACTTGGAGCGAGGTGGATCATCAAGGATTCCGGGAAAATGTGAAGCAAACTCATTGGGCTACCTTCTTGTTGTTTAGGAAGCACTTCCTAAGCCAATTTAGGAGCCAAAATTGCTCGAAGTGCTCCAAATTTGGGCAACTCATGTTTTGACATTGCGCGGTTTTAGGGATCGATTCTCAAATGGCACCAGAAGCAACCGGTGAGAGGCTGTTGGTCTGGCCATGTTAGAAAAGGGGCTTCACCGCACCTATGGCGTTGGAAGAGGATTCCAAGGCGCAATTGTAGCAGCACACCATTGGGTGCAGAATCCAATGTCCCTAGCCGAGGGGATTGTACGAGTTCATCTTAGGGCGCTATCATTTCAATTTGTTGAGGGCAATTCGTGGGTTAGTGGAGAGGGAGAGAGGGTGGCGCAAATGGAGACTATGCACCTACTAATGTGACATGAGGGATTTGCACGGTGCAACATGTGACGAATTTCAAATTGAGACGACTACGAGTGGATTGGAACCATCATTAGTAGGCGTTGTAGGGGGAGCATAACAATTTTGTTTTGAGGGTACTTTACTTGAGGTTGTGCGTTCCCCACTCCGATTATTGATTTGGTTTTATAGGGAGAAGGCAACATGAAGGACTACCGAAGCGCATCAACGAGGCCATGACGAAAGTGCTGAATAAAGGTCGAGCAACCATCGAGGAGGTGCATGCAATTAAGGACAAACTCTTCTCCTGGGCATTGGAGAAACATGTAGGTGCTAAGGTTGCTCAAAGTGTAGTCAATTGCTTGGATGAGTCGTTCCTTCTATCTCTACCAAGTCCTAGAGAGAATCACTATTGGCCACCAACTCCTAGCACGAAAAATTGGAGGTACCTTTGAAGGAGGCACATTGCTCGCTTCATAGGGTGGACGAGTCGTGTTGAGGAAGGAGAAAAAGGCGGTATTCCAATTGAAGTTGACACATTTCTTCGACAGAAGTAGTGGCCGCAAAATCACGATGAGCCAAATGAAGGGCTTTGCTCGGCTTCAAGGAAGTGCCCAGTTGAGGCAACGCCCGGTAGTAGTGCGGGGGCGAATTGTGTGAAATCTGCAAGCAACAAGAGTCGGCAATCCTCAAGGGGGGGCATCTATAGTGCCAGAAGAGCACACCAATCTGAACATAGACAACTTGCAGTAATCCATTACCCCTACCAACGTCCCTACCCACCTTCTAGTGGCAAGAGTAGCATGAGAGCAACCTCACCTGCAGGAGGATGGTAGAGTGCTAAGCATGTTGTAAGAGATAGCAATTGAGTAGAGTGTGGGTAGGGGCCGTGGGAGAGGGTTACTAGACAGACAAGCATTAGGGCGGGAAGGAAGGGAGGGCATAGTGGAGGACGACGACAGGGGAATGCAAATCCTACAACTCTGATTGGGTGGGTGCCGCCCCCATTGTACCTACTAAATTCACCCTCCGAGGTTTCAGAAGCGAGGTCCTATCAGGGGAGTGCCCTCACCGACGGCTGCCACTACCTCTCCTACCATTGTCGTCACACCACCAAAGCATCGCCCACGACTTCATGCGGCCCCTGCGCTTGCAATCTCTTCATGGGGTTGTCATGGAATTTCGAGTTCCAGGTAGAGGCAAGGCAATTGCAACATATCAACATTGGAAGACTTTGTTGTGGCACCAACAAACGGTGGTAGGGGAAGTTGTAGCAAAGTTTCCGTGGCATGCAATTTGAGTAGCGCCTTCACTAATGCCATGAGTGCATGATTGGGTGACAGACATTGTCAACCTCATTGATGTTGAGGTGTCACTAATGCATCAATGAGAGACACTACCAAACAATAGTCGCAACCGACAGCAAGAAGAGGGTGTCAATACCCAGTCACTCATTCCTTGCGTGCCGAGAAGATCAAATGGACCAAACGGGCGGGTGCTACCAGAGCACGTGTCGGTTCCCCTTGCTGTGCTAGGATTCAAGCCTAATCAGTGGGGTGGACTACAAACCTTCCTCGGTGATGTTCAACAGAGGTGGTGGGAGGATGATGTTTTTTGGTATGGCATTGAATTTGGCGATGGCATCGGTTGGCGTAAAGTTGTTGTGAATGACTGCTAGATGTTGGATTGGATAGAGGAAAGGCTGCCACCCTTCACTCGGCCAGGCCCCTCAACACCAACAAGAATGGCTGCCATTGATCCTTATAATGGCAGTTTCGGCTCTTGTCCACGATAGGCTTTGTTGATAGACTCCATGTCACCACCTTCGGAGTCCATTGAGTACCCACCAGAGTCCCTTCATACACCATATTGTGACCGCCCTGTTCACAAATCGAATGAAGTATTAGAAGCACCTCCTTTCAATTGGTACGATGGGTAGACAGAAGACTCGAACGACCCCAACTAGATGGCTGAGTTCAAGGATTTCGCAAGTAACCTTTTTGATGATCGAAATTCTGATTGGGAGTTATTTGATGATAGGTCCCAATGTCTGTCGGATATTGATGGCTTAGATTGGGATCGATATGTTGATTTTAGAGAGAACGACAACAAGAGTCCTCAACTTGTTGGTAGCGTGAGGGCACGCTACGATGACTTTTGTTGGGGGCATCATGCACAAACCCTCTTAGGAGACTGTGTAAGTTTTAGCGGTCCTCCACCTGGACCTATAGAGCGCCGTCGTAGATGCTAGTAGCTTTTCCGTCACTTTTTTGATTTGTTTTGGACAAACGATGTTGTCTCCCGCATGGTGGAAGAGACAAATTGCTATGCTCACCAACTAGTTACAGAGTACACATCACAATACTTCAATGGTGGCCCTAAGTGGACCAACGTCTATTGCACTGAGTTTAGAGCTTGGCTTGGCATTGTCATTCTCATGGGTCTCAAAGTGATGCCAACCATTAGGGATTACTAGAAAAAAGATACCTTTTGGCATTGTGTTGTAATCTCCCGTGTCATGACATGTGATCGTTTTGAGTCCATTCTTTGTTGCCTTCACTGTGTTGACAATTTGACTTTGGAAACTAACAAGGAACACCCAAAGTACGATAAAATAGGCAAAGTCCATTGGGTCATTGAGAGTTATGTAGAGCAAGCCTGAAAATTGTGGAATCTAGAGAAATTTGTCACTGTAGATGAAATCATGGTTGCTTACAGGGGACACTTTAGTCCAATTCGTCAATATATAAAAGCAAATCCCACTAGATATGGTCTCAAAGTGTGGTGTTTTGTCTCAAATCCTAGCAGGTATATTTATAACCTCCAAGTTTACTTAGGTAGCAACGGCATTGTAGATCATGGTCAGGGTCATCATGTAGTAAATCAGCTAATATAGGGGCTTTCTCACAAAGTGCATTGCATCATAGTTGATAATTTCTTCACCTCCCCTGAGCTATTTGACGAGTTGTTGGAAAGGGGGATATGGGCAATTGGCACAATCAATGGAGGTAGAGTAGGAGTTCCTTCAATTTTACTCGGGTTCAAGCATGGTGAGCACGAGAGGGGAACATTATTCTGGCAGATGTATGCTTCTCAATGCATGGCCTACATGACTTGGTATGACTCGAAGCCCGTAACATTTCTCAACACCTCACAGTCTTCAGTTCGTGAGGGAGTCTTTGCTCAACGATGGATCGGTGGTAGTCGCGAAGTAGTGCCAACGACTCCACAATAAGAAGAGTACCAAAAATACATACAAAGAGTTGATTTGATTGACCAAATGCGTGGAGATTATATCGTGCAATTTTGGACCAGGAAGTGGTGGCACAAACTTTGGTTCTTTGTCTTGGATTATTCACTGTAGAATTCTTGGGCCCTTTACTGCAAATACATGATCGGCCACTAAGCACAGGTACTAGGGTGCAAGAGTTATCACCACGTTGTGGCAATGTCTTTCATTGAGCTAATGTGGCCAATGCCACGTACTTGCTTACCAAGCAATCGGAACCCCAAGGAGACATATAGCAACATTAGGTCCAAGGCACGATGGCCGTAGCAGTGTGTTGTGTGCAAAACAAAGAAACATAGAATTTGTAAGGAGTACGGTGACATATTCATATGTGATGAGCCATGTTTCAAGCTTATACATAGGTCTCGAAAGTGGGCAATGCGTCTAGCAAGAATCTAACAGTGGGTTGGTCATGTAGTCTGGCTCATCAATACGGAGCTTGGGCGATCTCTGAGGAGCACCAACCGGTTGACTGTAGAACATCGTCGACTTTGGAAGACAACTGTGACCCACTCAGCTTGTTGCCTGACACTAGGTTTGCTTTGATTGCTTCGAGGAACTCAAGGTTTTGTTTAGGTTTGGCTAGGTGATTGCGTTCTACAGAAGTTCTATAGTATTGTTGGGAGATAGTTTATTTTGGACTGTGTGTCAATATTGCAAGTTTTGAAGACTAATTTCTAAAGCTAGTAGAAGTGGATCAAAGATGTAGGACTCTGTGAGTCCCCAATTGGTCACCAGGGGCTCACTCTTTCTTTTTTTCGTATTTTATCATTTTAATTGCACTTTATTATAGAAAAAAACTCTAAAAAAGAGTGTAGAACCAAAATAGGAATGTTACATTCCAATACAATGTTTGATCTAGTTTGAGTATGTTGTAGCTAGAATGGCCCAACCATGAGTTATAAATAGGTTAGAACCCAACTAATCATAGCAAAGGAGTCAATTATGAGTGATGGGCGTATTAGGCTCAAAATCCCACATGGGACGGACATCTCTAAGCTAGATTTGGTCGAGGGAACCCTGGTGAGGCATCAGTTCCCGAAGATAGGTTCTAGTTTCCCTATTCCACTGACGAAATAATAGAACTCCAAATTGTTGGCTTACAACTATCGAAAATACCAAGGTGGGATCATGGAGGAATCTAAGGTCTAAGGAAGGTGGATTGGGGTCAAATCCATGCGTGGGAACCAATGGCGAAGTCGGTTTGCCAAGATTCCCCTCGGTTAGGAAGATTCTCCGGCCACCAATAATTAAATGAGGGGGTGGAAATTGTCCCCTCTAGTCCGATGTGTAGAGTAAGAATATGAGCCTGTACATGTGTCGTGGGATCCCATGGGAGGTTCCAGGAAAAGTTTCGGAATTTTCTAATAATCAAAAGATGTCTTTCTGGATGGTCCACTACCCAAACCTACGATGGGAAATTCTTAGAAATTCCCCAAGTGGCGGTAAATTCCCACTAAAAATTAGCATCATGTCATTTATGTCAATAAGATTCTCCAACAAGTTTCAAGACATTTTGATAGTCAAAAGTACCCGAACTTACAACATTCCCTGACAATTAATAGAAATTAAAGTCCACGACGGGTTTGACCAAAGGAGCGGGAGCATGCGAAAGCGGAATGGAGTACAAGATAGGTCTTTTCTCACTCCCATGTATCTACTTAGGAGCCTAGGCTAGTTACTTTTGCTAAAAAAGTCAAACCCCCAAAGTTGGGATTTTCCTCGATTTTTGGCATTAAGTTGGCACTAGGTTTCGTTGTAATTTTGAAGATAGAGAAGGGGGAGGGGGATTCCTCTAGATTAAAAATGGCCTTTTGAAGCCAATGGCGCAATTTGTGTGCGATTTGGAGTTAATCTCCAAAAGTTAGCCTAGTAGACCAACATAGGATGAAAACCTTGAGTTTGGGATGAAAATCAAGAAGATAAGGTTAACTTAGATGAACGAGGAGAGGTGGGTGCCCGAGAAAGAGTATAAAAGGGCACCCCTTCTCCTCTCTCACCCCCCTTTATGTGTAATTGGATTCGTTGGGTCCAATTGATGTTGGAATTGTAGTATTTTAGCCACAAACCTTGCAACGGTGTTTTTGGGGCACTTTTGGCCATTGTTGTTGTTGTTGGAACTTGCAAGGTCTTTTGCGGGTCCCTTGCCTTTTCTTTTTGATCGAGCATGGCATTAACCCTTCCAAGCTCGAGCTTGGAAGTTTGTTTACCTTACCTTGTTACTAGAGCTTGTGTACGTTTACTTTGGTGGGTCCCTTCCGGCCACCCTCTTTATCTTGTCATTGTACTAATCCTAGAGCAACCCCCCATATGACTGGCGATGTGGCTTTGGGGGGCCTTTAGTGCGAATCATTGATGTCACTAACCCATGTCGCTAGTTTTTGAGTGTCCGAGGCAATTTCTTTGTCTTTTGTCCTTGCTCCTAACGGTGACGTGTCATTCCTTGTTGAGAGAAACGAGGATGTGAGGATAGTGGGTCCCGCTCATACAACAAAGCTTCGAACCCCTTAGAGGTGAAAAGTCTTAGCAACAAGGTAGAAAGGAGAAGTACGGCAAAGCTTTGAACCCCCTAGGGGTGAAAAAGTCTTAGCAATGTGTTAAAAGAGGAACAACAACGAAGCTTTGAACCCCTCAGGGATGAAAAAGTCTTAGTAGTGTGTTAAAAAGGTAATAACGGTGAAGCTTTAAACCCCCTAGGGATAAAAAAGTCTTGGCAGTACATTAAAACCACCTCCCGGGAAGACCGTGAGACCACGTGGCCCTTCACCCTACAAGGTTTAGTTCCCAAAACGTGTTGGGAACAAACAAAGGTTTAGCCCCCTAAAAAGAGAACTAAAGATTAGAGGTCAAGAGGAGTAAGTAGGATGGCTAGAAGGGAGTAGGTTAGAGGTCCTCGTCCCTACAAAACCAAGGCCCCTACACATTGGCCTCAACTTTGTCCACCAAAGCCTTAGAAAGTAGCACAAAAATTAGACAAGCCTAGTACCTCAGTACCCAATACTAAAATTAACACCAGAAATTAGACAAGCCCATCATCCCAGCACCCAACACTGAAATTAACACCAGAAATTAGACAACCCAGCATCCAGACCCCAACCCCGGACCGAAGTATAGTGAGCAACCAATAGGCACTAGTCAGTCGGCCGGGTACAGTGAGCAACCAATGGACACTAGTCAATGTGTCGGGTACTAGGAAGGGCTGGGCCAGAGTTAAGAGAGGGGGTTGGCTGGAGTTAAGAAGAGAGGGTTGGGCCGGAGTTAAGAGGGAAGGGCTGGGCCAGAGTAAAAGGAAGGGGAGACATGGAATGAAGGAAAGGGAAAAGGCGATCAATGGCAAAAGGGGGGGGGGCTAGGGAGGTCTAGCAATCACAAGGAGGGGAAAATAGTAAAGAAAATCAACAAGCCAGGGCAAGGGAAGGGAGAAGACGCCTCCCCAAGGCCCCCATCACTCTAAATGTCACCTTGGGGCAGGAAATCCAACTCCCCGTCTCCTGTGACCCTTACCAAGAACAGTCAAAACAAGTAAAGAAAGATAGAGTGAAGATGGTGGATGAGTAGAAAAATAAGGAGGAATGACAAGGGGAGGGCCATTTGAAGGTTAGGAGTGGAAGGTAGGTAGTATAGGGCGAAATCCCCAAGACTTACTTAGGCCCTTAGATTAGAAGTAGGTAATCACCACAAGATTAAGTGTGAGACATAAGTATAGGATGTAGGAGGTAGGACGTGAGAAGTAGGACATAAGAAGTAGCTCAACTTGGAGGAGGGTATGACACATACTTAAAGTTAGCTTAGTAGGTGGGCCACCCCAAAGTGTGGGGGACAGGAAAGAGGGGAGGTGGAAAGAAATAGGAGAAGAAGATTAACAATTAAATCCTTGTGCCCATTGATCTTATAATTAGAATGGTGGTTCGTTGTCTCACGGCACAGGAGTTCATGGCAGAGGAGGTAGAGCTTTTGGTGGGCGTGAACAACGACTCAAGTTCCGAGGTATGAGTTAAACCTCCCCAACCTTTCTTTAGGGCTCTAACTAGAATTTAGTGGTGTGGGCCGAGGCCTACCCCTAGGTCAGACCCTTAGGACTGTAGTTCAGGTCACTTCTAGGGACACAAGTGTAGAAAAGAAGGTTGTGGCTTTCCAAAATCCTAAAGCACGCCCAAATCGGGTGAAAATTGAGAAAGTTATGGCCAAATGAAGTTTAGGATCAAGTTGGATGAAGAATAGCTAAACCCCGGGTTAGATAGAGAATTAAACACATTAGAAGGAGGCTCCCACCTAGGGTCCAGGGCCGAAGAAAAAAATCAATTCCGAGTTGTAGGTTAGGAGAAATTAGCAGATGAAGTTTGGATAAGGCTTGGATGAAAATTCAGTAGAAATCCCTGATCAAGGTCAAATTCCAGATATGGGTAGGGGAAATCCTTGTGGACCATCCCTCAAAATTTAGGATCTTTCTGAATTGGGGAGCTAGGTGTAATTGATGGATGAAGTTTGAAGAACTGAGTAGCAATCAAACTTCATCCAATCATAACTTTGGCTAGGAAGGTCGGATAAGGTCGAGCCTTATATTTTTAGAAATGGCACGAGATTAACTAGAGGTTTCTTAGGATAGTTCTGCCCTGGGTTGGTTCCCACCCAAATCATCCAGCGGGCCCTCCATCTGGTTAGCCCAAAACATTGGAAGTAGTTTAAGCGAATCTTGCAATTGGGGGTCACTTAGGCACTTAGTAAAAAGATCCATTGCTTGGAAGGCAAAGTGGACCACACTTAGATACTCAAAAGTAGGAGTCACTTAGTCGAAACCTAGAACCTGGTTGTGTTCACGAATTACCAAGGGTGGATAATTTGGCGCTTACAGACTTTGAGGTGCATGTTACGTGACCTAGGGTGTTCTTGAACTCTTGTACTCAGATCTCATTGCACATTTTAAACTTTGGGATGAATTGACAATGTTGTTGATCAGACAATGTGATGGGGTTGTTGCCTGTGTTGTTCTCTGAGTCTTACTGTGTCCAGTATCCACCTTGCTTTGTGTTCCTTGGTAAAAGGAAACCGCTTGCCTTCACATGTCATGAGAACATGAACTTGTTGGGATTACATTACCAACCAGTGACGTGTACATAACCGAGTACAACTCTTCCGCCTGTAGCCGATCGAATTGAGATGTCACTTGTAGACACTGTGAAGTTCTTTGACCTGTATATTGTCGTTGATGGAGTAAAGTCGCTAAAAATTCCCGTGGGCTTGCAAAAATAAGTAACCTGCTACCTCACAAATTTTTGCAGACCCATGCATTGTATGGCTTTCATGACATTTGTCGAAAGTGTCCAGACCCCAGAAAAAAGTCCTTATAGGGAAGCAACTTTAGCCCTCTTGATTGTTATGATCTCCACATCCAAACGGTGGAACATGGCACAAATTATGTCATTCGACAGAGCAAAAAGTTATGAACCCAAATCAACGGTAGAATACCCTACATCGCTCAGAGTGCTCTAGAATCCACTACCAAAATTAAAGAGCCCTCGCCACGTTCAAGAACTCCAAAACATAGTGGGGCATTGAGGGGTTAAGGATTAGTTGTAAACTTTGAAACTAGAAATTAGATAAGGCACTAAAAGCTTCCACCTCCTAATATATTCATGATTGGTACATGGTGGCAAAAAACACTTGTTTTTTGTCATTTAGCTTCGAATGGGTGTTACTTGGCTATAACTTTTGTGGTATATGTCCAATTTATGTGAAATTTGAAAGGAAGGTTCATATATTATTCATAAACATTGAATCATTTTTTTCATTTTTTGAACATTAGTTTATTATTTTTAAAGAGACCTTAATTGGATGCCTATTCTTGTCATTGAGGGGGGATTTTGTCCTATTTTTGACCTATAAATGGAAATTTGAGACAAAAATTGTTGAAGTTGTTGTACTAAGATTGCATGTAGTGCCCGTGACATTTTATGCAAATTCTGACATGAGTAGCATGCACATGGGCTATAAGTGTGTATCCTTTGTGTGAAGACTGGAATGAGAAAAAAATTCCTTTAAAAAATATTTGGTGCAATTCAAGCTTGTCAAAGTATAGAAAATGGATATTTTAATTCATTTTCATGATTTTATTTGAAATTACTAAAAATCAAAATATTACTGCATCCATTTTTTGTTATTTTCTAGTCCCTCCAACTTTGTAATAGTTTGCTATAGTCAATAGTATTGTATAGTATTACAATGATTTTTTAATTTTTAATTTTCTTGAATTTTTGTAATGATTTTATTATAATTGAAATGAATTTTTATTTATTTATAATTATTTTGTAATTCATTTTCAAAACTTATAGAACTTGGCAATCATATGACCAAAACCAACACTTTTGAGGCCAAAAAATTACATGTTTCTCGCAACATCCCTACACATTGACAAATGCATTTAGAACAATGGAAAGAGAAATATGTACCTCTATGTTCAAAAATTCCTTTATGGACTTCCTACCTCAATAATGATTGAAGTCTTCTATTTTTATATGAATTCAATATTATAAATTCATTATATATAAAACATTTTTCTACTATAATTAATAGATTTGTTCAAAATATTTGAATATAAACCGATTTTTGGATTGTAATTTAGGATTGATTTTTAGTTTTCATACTATAGTTTCAATCATTTATAAGAATAATAACAAAATAAGAAAACTTACTTAAATAAATAGTCTTTATATTTGTGGTAATACCCTTGGGACGTCATTCCTTTGAAATTTAGGAGAACGATGTGAGTTAACAGGGTATTTAAAAGGTGAATATGTACTACTAGCATATTTATAGTATATTCAAGAATTTTCTATGAATATTTTCAAAATGAATATTAAAGCCCTATTTTATAATTATATAAATTTTACCTCAAATAAATTAACAATAGCATGTCTTTTAGACACCATTACAAATTTAGTTTTAAAAGTGTAAAAAAAAAATTTAGAAATCATTGAAATCAATTTGTTGCAATGTTTTAATCTCTTTGTTATTAAATATAGATGTCAAATAAAACTCTAATACAATCTTGCATGCAACATGATCATGTTGAAATACAATGGAAATAGTACCTCCAATTGTATGCATTGCAAGCATACAAAGAGTATAGAATAATTTGGAGCAAATAACCAATCATACAAAAAACTCAAGAATTGAAAAAGTATGAGAACTTTGAACCTCATTTAAGCATAGTTATAAAACTATTTTCAAAATTTGTCCAACTAAAAACATGTAGTAGTTGAATATTAGCTCCAAAAACCTATTTATGATTTGAATCATTTATTCAAACTTTATGGACAAAGTTTAGAAAGAGAGTGAGGAAAAAAAACTCTTTATCTTTGAACTTTGTTCATAATTTTTGAATGGGTGATTCAAATCATAAACAAGTTTTTGGAGCTAAAATTCAACTAAAATTTCCACATTTTCATAGATGAAAGTATTTTGAACAAAGTTCAATTACTATACTTAAATGAGGTATGAAATTATGACGAGCTTGCAAATTTTGCCTTTCTCATATCCTATATAGATTGTCATGCCTCCCCCTCTTTTAGAAAGTGTAGGCCTTCTCTCATTGTCAAGCATTGATTTATTGAGATTTTCAATTGAACTTATTAGATATAGAATTGTCTATTACATGTTACTCATTTTTCTAGATGCTAACAAAAATAAATATTCTTTCAACTCATTTTTATTGCCTCTAACTTCATTATCCAATTTGTACATGTAAAAATCCTAAATTGACACATAACACTAAATTTGGCACATGGTCTTGAATCAAATGTGGATGTTACAACCAATAAAGCTATTGTACAATACGAAAGGCAATATTAAAAGTACATTATATTTTTGTTCCATGCCTGCCATTTCAAACCATATAAATGTATTGACTTCATTATTCATAATTATTCACCTCAAATCATGTTGAAAACTATGTTTAACAATAGTGTTTCTTGATAATTAATTTGTGTTAGTGGAATTATATAGTTTTCTAAGTGAATAGTAGTGAACTCCCGAGGGATAATACAACTTATACAAGAAAACTAGTTAATTTATTGAAATTCCTTCATTAAATTTGAAAAGACTAGACCTATTACCAATGTACTTTGCCAAAAATGATCCAATAGTTCTTCATATCAATAGTGATATGGAAAGTCATCCATCGTTTATTTTTGGGGTGTAGCATCCTTACATGGTTAAGAATAAGATGTTCAAAATTAAATAGGCATTCTAAATTAACCCTTAAAGGACAAAGCAAGACCCAAGGGCATTTTAGAAGTCTGAAGCTTGAATTTTCACATAGTTCTTGATTTTAAATGTTTTTTTAGCTTCACAAAGAAAATGTAGCTCCAATAATCTACTTTTTATCCCATTGTAATTTTTGTGACACTTTGAGATAGCATCTTGAAAGTTCAAAATACACCACTTTTGAACTTTTTCTATGGAATTTGAATTCTCTTGGTGTGAGCTCAAGTAATACAACAATTTTAATTACACCACAATGTTCATAACTTCTATTTTCATTTATCTTGAAAATTTCATAATATTTTTAGTATTTTAATATCTATGATTTTTATAAAGAAATCTCTTTAAAACATCCTATAAAATCTAATTTGATGTTTTTACTTATGAAAAAATGAGATAAAATTCTAGACACATACCACTACATATGAAAAATATCAAAATTTTGAAATCTATGTTTTAAAGTAGAAATCTAATGAAGTTTGACCAAGCCCAAACATGAAATGTCTTTTAAAGGTTAGGGAGACATTAAAAATTTGGACGATAGATGTAATTGGCTACAGTTTCTTCATCCATAACATGGTCACAACTACTCACATCAGGAAAGTAACCCACCCCCATTGCTTCAGTACTGTTTCGGCACTGTTTGAAAGGGCTCACACTCCTCACAGTCCAATATTAAAGGTATATTGCTGCAATATTGCAAATGTATTGCAACAGTAATGAGTTAGGCTAACTCATTGAGGGAGAAAATGGCAATCCCCAATTGATACCCGGTTTAGGGTAGGAACGCACTCCAGGGTATGTGCCGGTTTTAACCGGGTTATGATGCAAAATACATGAAGGGTATCTGGAGCTCCGACCTTCGTTGCGGTCGTCTCCTTCGTCAGGCTATTTTCAGTGGGGGTTTTCGTTCCTTTTTCGCAACGTCGCGGAGCTGGTAATCGCCACAGCCACAATGATTCTGTGCGTGCTCTTCACCAACCGCACGGGCAATGTGCTTCTGGAGCGGTTCCATGGACTTCCCGCGGAGGAGCGCCTGCACTGGCGCTCCTTCTTGGTCAAGCTGACGACGGAAAATCTCAAAACCGCGCGCGACGATGAGGTCTTCGTGGCGTCACACAAGTCCGTGTTCATTGTGTACACCGTCATCGGCGACATTTGCATTTTTGCCGTGGGAAAGGAGGTCTATGACGAGCTCGCGCTGATGGAAGTTTTGAATGCCGTCACATCGAGTGTGAAGGAGGTGTGCAGGAAGGACCCTAGTGAGCGCTTGTTCTTGGAGAAGTACGGGAAGGTGTGCTTGTGTTTGGATGAGATTATTTCCCAAGGAGCTTTGGAGCACACCGACAAGGATCGGATCCGGAGGCTTATTAGGTTGAAACCTCTGGCGGAATGAGGATTGTAAGTTAGCTCCGGCATTTCGTGTTGCTGCGGCAGGGGATCGATTGTGTTCGGAATTTCCGATTTTCGTTGTTGATAATTTGTTATATCTCATCTCTTGTCTTTATGGGGTGGAAATCCTTCAGATCCCCTCACCACGGCATGGATTGATCATAGTTTAGTGTTGTGAGCTAGGGTTTTCGGCGCTCTGCAAGGTTCCGACATATTGGTGTAGGAGCTAGGTCTTCCTACCTTGGATTAGCCATCATACCTCATTATCCTTGTAGAAGGGTGCATCTAAATGATTTTGGTTGAATGAGAGTTCTAAGATTGTTAATATAGGGTTGCCTTTTTCTTTTATAGCGTTCATTTGGAGAGGATCAGGATTTTGCTTCCATAGTCCTCTTCGTTTGGGAGATGCCTCTAGGTTTTGGGTTATACTCAGTTATTGCTCGAGTGGACTTCACAAACTCTGCAATTTGGGGTTCTGTGATAACTGCAAAATCAGACATGGTATTTACAGAGCAACAGCAGGACTGAGTTGAGCCCTGATTGCAAAATTCATAATTAAATATCTCTTGTATAATCAGTCAGCAGGTATCTACTTGGGTGCATGTCCAGGATATCTTTGTGATCTTGTAATTCTGCTTTTCTTACGCATTGATTCGAACATATAGGGTCGGCAAAAATTGAACATGCAGTCCCTACGGTAGATATGATGTCTGCTGTTTGGTTTGGTTTGGTTTTGATGTCTTGTCTTTAATTTTTACTCCAGTGACGCAGAGTTTCTCTCTGGAAGTGTTGACAAGTCTTTGATGAGCAAAATGTGCTGGTTAAGGTTACTCCTGAAAGAGATAACGCTTCATTCCTCATGTCAGCATGCATGTTGGCATGGAAATTACTGAATCTCCTCATGACCTGTGTTTACGTTAGCGATACTTCACTATGGACGGTGGTTTGTTGGGCTACTTAGCAGACACTGCTACCTTGGATCAATTTAATGTGTATTCAGATGCTCTTTTTGCAGGAGATCTCTGGGTCGCTCTTTTCCTTGTGACTACTTGAATCGTTGCTTTCAGAAAATAAGAGTGTGCATTCAGATGTTATACCAGCAGTTGTCCAGTCTCATAATCCTCTCCTGTTGCTCTCCTATCGCAGACAGCTTCCTTTGGCGCGTTGCAGTTGGAGAAGAGGAGGGTCTACTGTAATATACTCTGTCCTCCCCCTCAAAGTTGTAGTATTGATGGTCTCGATACAGCCTACGTATGTGGTTTATGCCTGATAATCGTCTTGGGCATTCGAGCACAACATAATTGCTTATCAATTTTATATGAGCCAGTATCGAGCATAGCCAGACCATTATCAAGTGGTATGTGGGACTCGGAATTTCATTCTGAATCCAGGCCGAGGGATTTTCACGCTATTCCTGTTTAGAAGGGAGTGAGCCTGAACCCTTAAACGTCACGACTAGCTCCTCGGGTCATCTTTTCTTTGTATTTTCCCACGAGCTAGCAGTGGCGTTTTAGCGTTAAACTAGGTGTTTCACTGGATCTCATTAGAGAAATAAATGTGCTTGTTGCTGATATATAACGAAGTTAGAAACTTCACGATTTGAGCATCATAATTACAAGAATATCGGGGAGAGTTCTTTGGGATCGTTTGATTCAATGTTGTTTCGTGAGAGTTACTGTTCCTTGTATTCCCTATTATTTATGGACCCAGTGAAGTTTGTGGAGAGCAAGTATTGTCAAGTTTGATGAGTTTTTGAACATAACTATTGCGAGATTGTAGAGCCAATGTGATTCTTGAGCAGTCTTGATATCATTTTTTCAAGAAGTCGATACGGTCAAATTTGAAAATTACAATCTGATTTCTGGTTTAGCTCGACTTTGAAAGGTTAGGATTTACTGAGGGATTCTATTATACCACTTACAGAGGTTGACAATGGTAAGGTCAGTACACCCAGAACCTACGCACTAAGAAAATTGACACTAGGTATTAGTGGCCTACATTTAGGTGCATCCAATGTATAACACTACATAGGATTGCTTTTGGGTGCATTGTTGGTTTTGGGTGTATTGATTTTATATTGAAAAAGTAGTGTAATATATTGTAATCTCAATTTATTGAAATTATTCAAAACTATATATAGAAATTATTTGATTGTGTAATAGGGTCAATGTGCATAGAATTATACATCTCTAAAGGTATGTTCACACTTGGTGTTAAAGAGTGGTGTTATTGAGGATTTTAGGAACTAATTTAGACCTATTTCTGGACCAAATTCACATTGCAAACATCACTCCTTAATATCAAGTGTGAACATACTTTAATTCATGTAAAGAGTATTTTGTGCATTGTTTTTGATATAACCATAGCTAGAGAACTAGAACCACCTTCTATTATAACATTGTTTAATATAGCTAGAATTTCTCATAGTACTTGCTCAAATCTTGGATATCTAATTCTCAACAATTGTGAAGGGATAAACTAAAATATGAAATGTTGTAAGTATTAGAATCATTGAAAAGTGCAGATTGAGATTGTAGGCCTTTCTAACTAGTTTTAGAAATTTCTATAAAAAAATTTTTTTTATTTTGAATTTCATGTATCATTTTAAATTTATTTTTAGTATAATAAAAGAAGTTAGTATAAAGTGATGTATGATTTCAAAACTTGATACAAGTAAAATCCTTACAAACTACACATTCAATTATAGGTGATATGACCAAAATAATGTATTGCCTAGGATCAATTCAATCAGAAAGTTGTTGCAATTGAATTTTATAAATGAAATCTGCCATTATATTTTACAATGCAATTTGGATGATTTTAGTCAAATCTATCATTTTTGCTAGAGTATTGTCTATATCTATACCAAGATAGCAAACCTAATATTGTATTTACATATTTAGAAGGCCCAAATTTTTGAATTATGGCTAGGATTGAATCATCTTGTAGAGATTTGGTCCATATATGATGGTGCATTTCCAACAAATTAAATGCATTCCAAGTTATACAATTAGATATGTAATTTTTTATTACAAAAGTGATCTTATCTTGTTTACATTTCATACAAAGATTACAATAGTTTATTTTTTCTAGTGACAAAGAAGTTGAAGTGAAGTTAGACATTCCAACCTTCCTAATGATACATTGCAAATATATATTCAATTGAATTTTTAAAATAGAAAATGTACTCAATATATAATTTAGGGTGTATAGTTATACATTTTTGTTGCACTAAATTATGTACTTATTACAAGACAAGAAGGTCAATCCTAATATCTAAGTATCAAATTTATGATCTTCAAAATGAAAATAAAAATTGCATTTGCATACTCTATTAATACTCAATAGTATATTAGCATATATTAGCAAACATTGTTTTATATTAGACTATCATCAATATATTAATAGTTTACATTGTAAAATTGGGAGATTGTCTTAGTATTGGAATGCAACATTATTTGTAATATTCATTCCCTATTTGGATTTTGTGGGGATTCGGAAAATCAATGATGGTGTCAAATTTTCAAAGCAATTTTTGAAAACTAAGTATGTATCTATAAAGACTTTCAATACCTAGAATTTATGAAAAAAATACTAGCATTAGAGTTATTATTAAGAAAAATATGACATGTTTTGTAATTCAAAACGAACCAAAGGATGATTGAAAAATAAAAATACAAAGTCTCTTTATTGCAACAACTTTTTGTGTGTTGTCAGGCATGCTTGTTCCCATATTCATAGTATGATGAATGTTGGGGGAGAACCAAGATTCACTTCAATGGTAGCTAGTTGATCTTTCAAATATTCCAGATCAAATGACAAAGTGAAGGATGTAAAATTGGTATGTCAACAAAAATTATGGAAATTGGCCTACGTTCAAATTATTGGGGGTAATTTTTTCCTATTGAAGCCTTCATTAGGGCAATGGGAGCTAGGAGTTGATACTCAATCAGATTTTTAACGGTTCTCCCAAAGGCATTTAAGACTTTAGTTGGGTGGGTATTAGATCAACATCTATTGGTACTTAGAAGATATTGAATCTAGGGTTTTAAGTTTCAATGACTATTGCATCACTCCACTTCATTAATAGCTTTTCTTTGCCATGCCACTCATTTCTATAATTGGTCTATAGCCTAATATAGTCACCCCAAATCTACTTCCATATCAAAAAATTAGTCACTTATTCCCACTAGCTTGCATCCTCACTTCTCACCTAGTTGCCTTACTTGCATTACAAGAAATATGGCCCCTATGCAAGACCATTTGACTGCATGAGAATGTGCAATTATAAAAAAAAATTAAATGAAAAAATTACTTTTGGGGGCCCACATGATCACCCTGTGCACCATATAGGACTAAGGACTAAAAAAATTCAATTTTTTTTTCAAAAAACAAAAAACAAAAAATAAAAAAATCTTTTCTTTTATTCCCTCTAGATTTGCACATCTACCAAAAGTCAAATGGCCCTCCCCACAGGCCAGATTTTCTCTAATGTTATCCTCATGTCCCTCTTCTCAGTATGGCAAGCTTAATTGGGTTCTCCAATTACATCACTGCACTTGGATGCTTCAAGCTCTTGTTGGCTTGTCTTTATGTTCTACTGTTTGTTAGAACGCAAATACATGAATAATTCTTAGAACGAGACTACAAATGGAAATATAGACAACAATCACTACTAAATGAAGATTAATAGTCTCACCCATTTTTGTGATGTTGAACTGCTCTAGTTTCCAGACTCCCCAACGTATGCAACTTACAATTCCTCCAAATTGTTTGACACTAAGCATCCATCGTCAAATGATTTTACAATCAAACATTGAAAGGTGTACCAATCCACATCTATTAAAGAAAAAACATTACACAATTGTTACAATACCTCAAGTTCAACAATTGGATTGCAAGTTCAGTGAGAGATTCCAAACCAATTAAGATTTTTCCATGATCCTCTTCCCAACACTATGCTGGCGGGGTCCGTGACTTCACTCAGGTGAGGAACGACTGAATCACTCACTGACACTCAGACAAACAGTGATGGCAGCCAAGTGCCTTGGCAACGGCAGAAGAAATGGCCAATTCTTCTGCCGTTGGGCCGCGTTAGCAGGCCCGTGGACTGCCACACCATCGGCGGGCTCATTCTCGACAACAACCAATTCACACAGACCTTCTTTCTGCAAGATATAACTTACTTGATCCTGAACTCCCGTGCACTGTAAGTTAGTTTGCAGTGATCGAGTCCCAATGAGTTTCACGCACTGCGTCAGACACGATGCTCTCAAACAGTGCCATGACTGGACTCTAACTCTCTAAGGTAAGTGGAAAGTGGAGCTGAGCTCTACGTTCCAAACGTGGAATACTACACAACAAATTATAAACGTAACAAACAAAAGACTTGCGGAGTACCATAAAGCAACAGTGAAGTGTGGGATTGCTAAATCAGATGGTATTATACACAGCAGTAATCCGCTTCTATATTAATAGTTGAGGGATCAACAGTTGGCGACTAATCACCACTCTCCCATGACTCTTAATTAATGCTTAAAAGAGTGGTTAATTGAGCTTAATGGAAACGGTTGCTTAATCCCTGGATGCTCCTCAGGGATGAATGAAATTGAAGCACTGTACAGTACAATCTAAGTAAGTCATTCTCCAACACCGCCCACTTGTTAACATGGATTCAGGAAATCACAGTCAAGAAACAGAATTCATGTGATTCCGCAGTCCGCACACTCGCACAGTCCTCCACTGAAGCCACTTTTCTTGTTTACATCCCCGCTTTTCAAAAAACAACCACCACTTTTTCATAATAGAACGCTTGTGCATTGAAAATTCAAGTCTATCAGTACTTATAATAACTTTCCAATGCAAACTGAAGGGGGCTCTACGATTTGACCCATTGATTTTCTGCAATTCAACTATGTAATGACATGGCCCCCATGACCAATGTAGTCACCAAAAAATGTCTAGGTGCATTCTCTTTTTCTACAGTCAACCCTTAAATGACGGGCTGGTGACTGTGGAAATCATCCCTTTTGGAATCATGTGACATCATCTGCTTTAAAAAAAATAAAAATACTCATTGGAAGTCAAGCAACTGTAGAACATCTCCCCTTTCCACCCCTAATTCCAGGGATAAATAGTTGTACTTCTATCCTACACAAGAAAATTCCTTTTCATTCATTAGACAAAAAACCTTTGTTGCATCGTTTATGGGTTAACATATGGCTGGTTCTCTTAGCCATTTACATTTTACCTCCTTGGTTAACAATTATTTTAGGCATCTTACATCTTGTTGGCAGCCTATAAAGAAAATGAGTTTTATTGCACCTTGCTATAGTAAATTAAAAGATTTTGAATTGGCTTTACTTAAAACTTTTGCACTACAAACTCTCAATGAATTGTTTTGGATGTTGAAAAATTGAGTTGAGAATTTTGAAAAAAATTCAAATAAACAACTAAATTTTCATTCTTCAAAAAATTGTTAAGTGGGAGTGAGTACATGATAGAAGGAAAAACTAAATTGTTAATAGTTTTATCCCTCAAGGACCAAATTGCATATTTTGGCAACATAGTGATTTTGGGAGCTTACTATAAATGGAATTTTAATTTTCTTTAAAGCTTATACACAATATATAGATGAGTTTTTTCTTCAAGGCCCAACCATTTTCATAAATTTTGAATACATGGTTCAAAAACTATTGTATGTTATGTAGTTGTTGTTTTCTAGACCAACCAGTTTAGGCACATTAGAAAAAATCACTTTTTTCAGAAAAAAAAATTTTAATTGGTTTTTTAGATTTATGTATAAACGAAAAGCTTTGAAATCATTCCATTTTATTTAATGAGATCAAAGTTATGAAGGGTTTTAGTTTGCAACCAATCAATATGGATTCTCTACTCTAGTATAAACTTTGAAGTCTTTTATTTAACTTCATCTTTTATATTTTGAAAAAAAATAAAATCATAGAATGTAGATTGTTTATTACAACATTACATCCATTGGTATTGGCATTTTTCAATTCCATAACAAAATTCTTAACAATTTCATAAGTATTTTGAATCATTCTCTACATCATTCTACTTACTATTTTTTTCAAGCATGAATATGAAAAAAAATTGAAATTTCTTATATGTATTCCCCACTTATTTCTACAACACATTATGGAAAGTTGCAAGTTCTAGGATCTACACATTTTGTGTAAAATGTTTGAATGATGAAATTTAACCATTTGAAAAGAGTTGAAAATATTTCTTTTTGAAACCTAAGGATGATGATCTTGCAATTGGTAAGGTTTTTATTCTAAAATTTTAGGAGAATGTACTCTAACAAGTGAACCACATGATCCTACAATTGGATTTGCTAAAAAATAAATACGTGAATAAATATAGATTAAGATTTTTAGCCTTGCTATGGAGACTAGTATTTTGAAGCACTTTGGGGCCTTTGAACATGAAAGAAATTTAGTGGTTAAGATTAGTGACAATCTACATTTAAAAATTTGAAATATAAAAATTTTGAAGTGCAGAGATTTTGTACTTGATAATTTGAAATTTGAAAACTTGAAAATTATATTTGAAATTTGTAAATCTTAAACTTTTAATTTTAAAATTTTTTTTGACTTGTTGATTGTAAATTTGTGAATTATTCAATTTGAATCATTCGATAAATTTTAATGTCATAATCTATTAAACATGAAGAATATGTAAGTAAAAAAGACTAAAATAGTCATTAGAATTGAATTTTCATATATTTGATCAAATTTCAATAGTATTAATTACTTCTAAGAGGTTAACCAAATTGACTTTCAAATGTGTCCTATTAGTTCATGTCATATAATATTTTATCAAAACATTAGAAGAGATATGGGTTTGTATAAAAACAAGTTGCCTCCCTTTGCATTCATTCTATATGTTTCCAATGCTCTTGACATTCTCTCATGAAGGGCATAGTGAAAAAACTCGAAAAATTAATTCAATGTAAAGATAGAGATCATTTTATTCAATGATGTGTAAAAATGAATTGCTTAGAAGGACAAATAGTTTCAAATATTTTTTATTGAATATGACAAAAATAGTCACAAAATAGTCTTTAACTATTCTAAAAATGTTCAAAATTTATAGAATGTTCTTAGAATATTTGTATCATTTTATAAACCTTCTCTAAATACTTTCTAAAGGCACTTACATATGTAGTTCATATTAATTTGTAGTTCGTGCATATCCAAGCATGCTCTCTATATTGTCATCATCATTTTTAAACCCATAGTTGCAAACTTTAGAGACTATATGTGTTTTTGTTTTTAAAATATACACACATCTTTTTTACCATTATAAGTTTATTCCAATGGACATTTTATATTACATGATGCATTCAAAGAAAAAATTTCCTTATAATTGGCATTCAAAGTATTTTGAAAAACCTTAGCATTATACTTTGGACACTTACACTAAATAGGTTGCCCCACACTAATTTCTTGACATTTGACACTATATAATTGTTTTTAGTTATTGGACAAGAATGCACTACTTTTGAATTAGCTACTGTTGTAATTGGGGCTCTTGAACTTCCTTGTATACAAATGAAAATATTTTTAGAATTATTTGTTGAATTTGATGACTTGTAAAGTAACTTTCTCAATGTAAGAAAATCTAATTTTTAAGGCATTATAATTTCACTATTTTGTGTAGGTGATTGCAAGAAACACTAATCCTAATTTTTGTCCCCTTAGCCTCGAACATGTGTTTTTTTGCACATACTTTTTTTGTTGTATGTCAATTTTACATAAAATTTTAAATGAAATTATATATAATAGTTGTAGACATGTGCTCAAAGTGTAGTACTTTTGTACAAACTATAGAGAGAATATAACTTTTTTCCCTCAAAGATGAAATGTTTGAGAAGGAGCATCTTGAATTTAGAAAAAATCTTTTATTTTATTTTATTTACTTTCATTTATTTACTATTTTCTAAGAATCAAACATTGAAGTGTTCATTTTCTTGGTATTTTTCATTGAGCTTTTTTTGTGCATAACTTTTATAGGTAGATTTTTTAGGTCTGAATTTTTAGAGACATACTATTTTATATTCTTTCCAAATTATCCATATTTTATTTCATTTAAAAATATTATTCCTAAAGTCACAATACTTACTAAAATAGGTTGTTTTGAGCCAAAATTGACAGGTGTTTCTTGCAATGCCCCACTTTTTGTTCTCAATTTTTGAAATGAGTATATGTTTTCATATCATTGGAAAGTGTATTTTGGAGACCTTTCCAAAAGAATATTTCATGGTGGATTTGAAAGAAAACTACTCCTTCAATTGGCATTCAAAGTTTTAGTATAAGTTTTGAGTCTAGGTAGCCATCTACCATGGTAGTCTCTTGGCCAACTCATCAAGTGGCATGTAAATGTTGTGACGTTATTTGTTATTACTATGACAAGGTCTCTTAACTTCAAGATAGCCCATGTATTAAGGACAAATAAATTGAAGTAGATAAAGTTATGTGGCTCACAAAGTGAATAACCCTTTCCATCACCTAATATTCTTAGGGGGCTATAGTGTTTTGGTAGCCATGATCACCAATTTAGAATATTATGATTATAAGAATACACATCCATTTCAAAGCCTCACATCCTTTCAATTTTCAATTTTTTAATAAATAGTATGTATTCTCTGCTTTTATTTTTCTTCTTTGAATTTTGATAAAACACAACCAAATGACAAAAACTTGAAAGACCTTCCTTATTTAGAGTTTCTGTGGTGAAGGAACAAATGTATGGGCTCACTGCATTAAAAGGAGTAAAATTTCAGCCCAATTTTCTCATTTTAAAAATCTCTTTTAATCCTTGAAGGTCGTTGAGGACCCAAAGTGTTTCATGTTCACTTTATTTTTCACAAAAGAAATAAAGAATGCACCCATCAATCTAATAATCAAAGTATTTTGGATTTTGGGTGTCTACTTGGTCATAGGAGCCAATTCCTTCAATGATTAATACTATGAAAAGTAGTCAATCTAGCCTTAGGTTCCACCCTAAGATAGAAGGAAAAAGATCCATACCTTGAAACTTAAAGGACCAAGGCCATTTTTTTGTGAAAAAACATTCAAAATTGCCCCTATTGTAGTGTTGATCAAAATTTTCACCAAACTATTTAAAAAAAAATCTTGCCATAGTTTCTTATAGTATACCTATAGAAGAAGAAGTGGAAACGATTTTGTGACATTTGACCATACAAATTGAAATATATAAGCATTTGAATGAAGGGAGTTTATTTTTCTTCACTATACCTAGCAATTTCAGACGCCTTTGACAGTTTGACCATTGATTGTGGCAATTTTTTGCACTATAGATTTTGAATTTCAAAATCTAGCATATACAACATGATGTTAGTCATGTCTCCAAAAACTGTCAAACCAAACAAAGATGTGGAGCACATCCAAAAAATTCTTTCAATGGAACAATGTCCAAAAGTTCACAATGCACAACATAATCTTTCGAGCTCATTTGCCACCACAAAATTTTTAAACTTTGAAATTTGAACGGTGGATTGAAAGATATACTAAATTTTTTTGGGAAAAAAACATACCCTCTACTTCCTAATATAGAATATAGAATAACTATGTGAATAATGTATAGGCAAAAGTTTTGGGCAACCTTTGGAAAATGGATTCACTTGTGTTCTCAGTCTATTCTCGATCCATTTCTATTCATTGAGAACTATGAATTTTGTGTGGCATGTCTTTTGAGTGGATAGTGAAGGACATGTATCCACCCTAAAGACAGGACACAATGTTGAATTCATTATTATTTAAATTCAATTTAGTTACCCCTCTTACCACCCCTTTCTATAAAAAAATTACAATTTAATCAAGTTCATATCAATTCAGATTTGAACCCCCTCCCCACCTCTTTGTAATTTTTACATGCCATTGTGATGGCATTCAATATGGGATATCTCCCAAAATAGTTCTACCGTATTTGTATTTGTATATGTAATATATATACATAGTATCCATAATCTATATCATATCTGTACCATATATATATTTGGAAAACTTAGATCATATCTTAAAGATCAACGGCTTGTGATTATTTAAGCAATCAATGGCATTCAAGGGAGGAAGCATTTAAAAAAAATCAACGGCCTGTGATTTCTGGCATTGGAAAGGGGGATAACTAATGCAAATACCAGGAGGTGTCTTGTCTTTTGGGTGGATAGTGAAGTTGACCTCCTTCATCCACCTTACTATCATGGTAGAAAGGTATAGAATACCTCCACAACAACTCACCAAGGGGGTAGAGTCAGTGGATAATTTGAAGATGAGAGTTTGATTGCTCATTGTCAAAACTTAGCAATTGTGTTTGAAGAAGAATTTCAGACCTCATTTAGGGATTGTTGTAAGGGAAATACTTTCCAGTATAGGCTCAAAATTGTTATTTCAATGAGTATTGTGACTTTTGGAATACATTTTTTAAAATGAAAGAAAACACAAATTATTTGTAAAGCATTAAACTAGTATGTCTCTTAGAATTTAGATCTAGATAATTTATTTCTAAAAGTTATACACAAAAAAAGCAAGATGGAAAATACTATGAAAATAAGTACTTTGGTTGTTTGATTTTTAGAAAAGAGTAAAAAAATTCAAAAAAGTTGAAGAAAAAATGTTTTTCCGAACTTAAAGCTTCTCTTCATCAACCATTTTCATCTTTAGGAAAAAAATTGTATTCTCTACATGTGCCTAAAGGTAGTGCACTTTGAGTATATGTGGAAGGTGGGTAGTTGATTCTTTTTTAAGAATCTCTTTAGTATATGTCCTTGTATCTCAATTTTGAGCATAAGAATAGCATCTATGGGTCAAAAATGGTATTAAAATCCTTTGAAACGGCCAAAGTAGACATTGATTGGAGGATATTTTGTAAAATAATTTTTTTAAATGCAAAAATTAATCAATGACTACAACTACTACATGTACCCTCATTTCAAATTTCATGTAAAACTAACATACAAAGCGAAATTTAAGAGCAAAAAACCATATTTTTGAGGCTAAGAGGACTAGAAATAGGACAAGTGTTTCAAATTTCATGTAAAACTAACATATGAAGCAAATGTTACAAGCAAAAAACCAGATACCCAATGCCAAAGAGACAAAAAATAGGACAAGTGTTTCTTGCAATCACCCTGAGGCACATTACAATAAACTTTTTCCAAAAGTCTTTGAATTGATAAAATTTATAAAATCCAAATAAACTTCATCATCTATAGTCTATTTGAGATTTATATTTGTGAATCAAAAGTTGTGAAAAAAATTCAAAGAATATATATTTGAAAATGTCAAAGAATTCCCTTCTAATTATAATCCCTCTTTGAAATTTGTTCATAATTTTTTATTGTAGGCTCAAAATTTCAAATGAATTTTTGGAGATGAAAGTTATCCAAATTTACAAACTTTTTTTAGTTCAATTTTTTGGAAAAAACTATTCTACTATGCCTAAATGAAGTCTAAAATCCTACCTCAAACACAATTCCTATTTAAGACTTAATTATGAACACTTGAACTCTTATTAATTTTAATTTACATAACCCACATGGGTTTACTAGAAGAAACCCGTATTATAGATGACGAATTTTAGGTGACATTTAATGAAACAACCCTGTTTTTATGTCAACAATAACGTTCAACATAACATCTGACTTGATGTTATGAAGGACGTTTTTGTTGACATAAAATGAGGGATTGTTACATTGGATGTCTCCTAGAATCCGTTTAAAAAATTTTGGGCTTATCATCTAAAACAAGGAATTCTTAGAGTGATTGTTCACTTGTTCTACCTCCTACCACCCCATATATATATGAAAAGCTTCTCTTCTCATAAGAAAATTTAAAATAAGTTGAAAATCCTTTTGAAGCAATGTCGGATAGTTTTCAATGAATTAAAAAATAAATTTTAATATAGTTAAATTTTAAAGCAATGAAAACTTGGCGCCTTTTTTTGATGTGGCTCTTGCTTAGATGTCCTTAGACATGCTATGGTCTTCAAATTCTAGGGACTTTGACATGCCTAGGGATTATTCCCAACCTTTTACCTGCTACCCACCCCATTCTTTGTTTTTATGACCATCGTACCTTGTATATCTGTCCCTTGCGGCCTCACCACAGTCATTCAAATATTTGCAATTCAATTTGCCTCTTAAATTGAATTTTGCCTAGAACAACCTGTAACTTCTTTACCTAGCATTTGATTGAAACAAAAATTATAGATTCACAAAGCTCTTGCAAAACTACATGTCTTCCAAATATTTTAAAATAATCAAGTAAAATTTTTGCTTATAGGAAGTTAGGAACTTACCCGAACTCTGAGAGAACAATGGTCCTTTAGGGGTTAAGTAAGGCTATTTGTTTGTTTGTTTATTACGTTGAGATCTCCAAACCATGTGTCCCCCTCTTACATTCTTGGTACATTTGGAAAGTCATCAAAGAGGAATGCACAAATTTTGTTTTGTGATATTTGGACCTATGGTGTGATTGAAGGTTATGGATTTCTGAATTCTTTTTGAAATAAAAAATTAGAAAATTACTTTCACTTTTATTTTGACTATGGCAACAGCACATGACACACTTTGGTAAAAACACTCATTCTTGACTAGGACCCAATGGGCAATCTATAGATACTAGAAAATTCAATAGAGACTATGACTAATTTCTAACCATGAATTCTTGGTTTTCCAACCACCTTCTAACCATTAGTGACATGAGACATGTTCTTGGTTTTGAGAGCTAAAGTAGTCTTGAAATAAGTAGTTATGAAAGACTCTATGCGTTGGGTATGGTTCAAGACCAACTTTTGGCTTTCAAAACTCATAGTAATTTCAATTCAAGGCATAAATCAAATTACCTAAACAATTGCAATCCCTACTACTTCTATCTTTCTACATGGTAGAAAATTTACATTGCCTTGTGTTGTCCAAAAAATGCAAAGAATCGCTGAAGTGGTCAACTATGGGTGGTTCTACCATAGTGGTGATTAGCCCTTTTTTTTTTGGCACCACGGGGCCAGATTGCACCATTTTAAAATATATGTCTACTTTTTGCCAAAAAAAAGTAATCTTTTTTTGCTAGAAATTTTCCATTTCTATTTAAAATGTGGATGAATTTGCCAAATTTGGATGAAGAAGTGTATGAATATGATTGAAAAGTACTTTTTGGTCCAAAAGATGGATGAATGTAGAAATACAATACTTCACCAAATTTTAAGTGATGGCCACCCTGGCACTTTCTCAAAAAGTAAAAAAAAGGGATGGTGGCGATGAAGGCCACTCTTGCAAGACCCTGGTAGGCAACGGAGCTCCTCCATTTCTACCCTGGAACGTGGCTCCCAGGTCCGCCGTTTTTTCTTTCGATTTTATTTGTTTCTTTGTTGGCACCCGGGCACCCGGCCCTCCCTGGTCCTCCTTTTGGGCTTTCATCAGTGTTGCCGCCGCTTGGAACTGCTGCAATCGAAAACAGTAGCGTTGACGAAGTCACCAGTTCGTAGGCTCGTTCTCATCCACGGAGGCTCTTTTACCATCCAAGTGAGGTGGTGGAGGTGCCTCCTTTCTCATTCATCCTCTCGCTCCCCCATCAGCAACATAACGGAACGCTGTAACCAAGGCTTTCCCCGCGTTCCTGGTCATACTGACGTGGGTTCAGCAACTTTGACCATCCCGTCAACACTCCAGTCCTCGGCGCGCAACTGACTGACTGCGGAGTGGAACCCAAGCTCCCAACCCCATATAAGGACCCGCACTGGCCTCCATTCTCTCATTTACAACTCATTACAGCTTCAAACCTTCAGTCGACCATTCTACCTCGCGTTCGAGTTATCAGTGAATTGAAGATCAATCTAGCTGGCTCCAGTGAATTGTTCGTCGATTCTAAACTTCAGGACAAGCTCGAGTCCTGGCTGGTTTGAGTACCCTTGCGAAAGGGCAGTGCAAGTTTTGGTCCGTTCAGAGAACATCCCGGTTTCTAACTAAGTACAATAATTTGAAGTAAGACTTGGCAGCAAAGTTTAGCACTTGAGGTTAATTTCTTTTGTGCTATCAAAGCAAGGTCTTGCCATGGGTGCGGAAGGTGATGGTGGTGGTTCGAAATGGAACCCGTCATGCTACGCTGGGGACTACGAAGAATGCGAAGGGGATGGTGGATCCTCGAGATGGAGACCGTCCTCGCACAGCTGCGTCTGCGATGCCGACTGTGAAGGGGACGGAGGATCTTCCAAGTGGAGACCCGGAAAGGGGGTCTGAAAGAATCCGACTCGAGTACGTGGAGATCAGGTGCCAATTTCAACAATTCAACAATTTTGTACATACAGCGATCAATACAAACACCGAGCAATGGTAGTCACCCAGAGTGACCAGTTGCCCAAGCTAGAGATGCGGAGGCGATGGTTCAGACTTCATGCAGAACGTCGAGAGAGAGAATTTTGCTCCTAGGCTTCATTCTTTCGGCAGATCTGCCAAAAAACATCGATGTCACATTAGTTGACCCGCTCGTTCCGACATTCGGAATCTTAGATCATTCATACAAACATTCTTTGGGACCCCGTTTTTGTAGAGCAGGGGCCTGACATTGAGTAGCTGCCATTCTCTGAGCCAATTCCTGATTGGCAATGTAGAAGAGACCCCAAAGTAAAGACAAAATTTTCCTAAGCATCCCCTTCCGATCAAACGTGTCTATCTTGTAAGTGTATCAAGTGACTAGATTGTCATGCCATGTACGTCTGGGACCATTTGTATTTGCAGTCTGAGAAGCTAGTCTGAATAATTATGGTGAACGAAGCCACTGGGCGGCACTGCTGATTGGTTGAAGTGTCGGTAGCAGTAGCTCATAACTACTAGCTTGACACCTGCATTGTTTTGTTGATTCGCTACTTTGGTGCACCTGCGCGCACTGGTGACATACTAATTAACAGGCAGGTTCAGTCAAGTGTAGAGCGCTGCCGTGCCCATACGTATTACGGAGAAGAATGCAGACGCACTCGCCCATGCCAATTGCAATCTGCGGTTGATCGTTGAGACCTGTGCAGCGAAGTTCAGTTCCAGGACTTTCCAGCTTCCCAGCTCACGAGCTAAGACCTAGGAGATTAGAACTAGGCTACAATCCGGATGGAATCCCCGATCGAATCCCGAATCGATTGGGGCTGTGCAAGAGCTCCATGAAGCCCACTCGAAGTGGAACCCACCGTGCATTACAATAGGTGACGCAGAGTAGAAGCTATTTACGTTGACTAGTTGTAACGCCAATTCCCGCGTCAATTTCTTAAAATTGGCGATATTCCATTACTCTGGTGCGGTTGAGCCCTGAAACCCAAATCTAGTTTGTGTCCTGAAATTAGACACTTGTGAAGATATTTGTCACAACTTTGGCTTGTGGAATATCGCCAATTTAACAAACTTGACGTTTTATGATGGAAGTCAATTTCTTGCGTCATGGAGAAGCCCGTTGACTTGTTATGAATTCAATGTCAAGCGAAAACTGTGCAAAGAGTGCATTAAGAATTCTCTTATAACAATGGTGTACAGACATTGCAAAGTCGATCGATCGGTGAAATGATTGCGACGGAAATGGGTGTGAAATCATAAGTCATAACTAGACGCACGTGAGAATAATCATTGGTAAGTCCTGACTTTCAGAGTGATAAATCAGCAACAAACGAATTCAAACTCAAAATTTGATCCTCCCATTCTGTAAAATAGCGGAATTTCAAGAAATGGGTACAACGGATATTTCGTTAAAATGACGATATTCCACAAACTTCGCATTTTTCAGGTTCAGACCGTGCGGTGTGAAAGGTATACCATTCTTAGAAAATAAATGGAAAAATGGCGCATGAATACCGCCATTTGAACGAAATATCAGTCGTACACATTTTTTTCGCCCGCCTGGAATTCCGATCAGATATGTACCCGTCCTAGTTCTACAGTGCAATGCTCTTGAATGTCACGACATATGTTGGGAATCTGAAACGCACCATTTTATTGAATATCACCATGCAGTTTACCAAGCAGTTTTTCCACTTGGATTAGACACTTGTATCTACTGTATCTTCAGTCCAAAAACCGATTGTCAGCATGGAGGATAAGATTGGTGAAAAGCAGTCGTTCCTTCTTCTGATTGTCTAGCAGCCGATCGTAATTGGAGGCAGCGAATTATAATACACTGAAGTTAAATATAAGTATGCCAAGCTAGCGTTGACTTTAAGACTAGGCTTATGGAAGACTCATTAGGTGTTCGAAGTTGCACTTCAATTTGTCGAAATAGATCTTCTTTCATCAGAGTCACCAAGAGTTAAGGGCAATATAATATAACTGACGGAAATAAATATTGTACCTTACTGTTAGAACTATTCTACTGCATTACCATATTTGAATCCCGATTTGAATGTCGATATAAGTTCCTCAATAGGACAACAGATTGTACGTAACTTGTGAAAATAATGGCACATACGATTTGCTCGTCCTCGATTGACCACAGTCAGATGCAGCTCTGAAGTGAGCCCCAACGTTTACAAATGTCCATGAACCAATTGAAACACACATACAAGTCACTGAAGTGTAAAGTCTCTCAAGCAATATATTAGCCGCTTGTATAATATATAACAAATGTCTGAGCTGACAGCCTTATTATTTTCAAATTGTCAAATGTCACAATGTGTGAATAAAGAATCAAACCGATATTTCGTTAAAATGGCGCCATTTTTCCGCCATTTTTCCAGTCATTTTCTACAATCGGTATAGATTTCAGACCGCACAGTCAAAAATCTAGGAATAGTGTACATTTCAGACCGCACGGCCTGAACCTACAAGTGCCAAGTTTGTGGAATACCGCCATTTAAACGAAATATCCGTTAATCAGGAACTTACTTCTCTAATTATCTAAAAAGAATCTGTAGAAAAAGGAAAAGGAAGTTTGAGCTCCGAGATCGTGAATTGGAACTATTGGAATGATCGAGATCTCCATGCTATTTCCATACTCTGTCGGAGGTGGATAAGCTAGCTAGCTCTCACTGGCACTCAATTGCAATGAGCTCTTTGATTGAAGAACTTATCGCAGAAAGGAAAGAATTGGCCCCGGAATTGGTCGTTCTATTTTAAATGAAGCGTAAATCCTTGCCAAGCCTCGGTGAATTCGTCGACAGTCGACAATGATCTCGAGCAGTTGTCATGATCGCAACGATCGAGCTACTTTCATTGACGCTTCGACGGAGGTTTCCACTTGGAGGAGCCCCCATCCCCCATGGGACTAGACTTGGAAGGAGGTCTCCACTTGGACGATCCTCCGTCGCCCATGGGTGAAGCCTTCGAGGGAGGTCTCCACTTCGATGATCCCCCGTCGCCCATCACGGCCATTTCAGGAATCCCTCCGAGGACTTGATGAGACTTCTGATACTCTCGGGAAGCTAGAGTTGGCCGCTCTGTAAGCTTGGGTGATCAGCTCAGCTGGATCGCTTCTCAGAAAGAATATAATTATGCCTCTCCCACCGATCAGTGCTCCGCACGTGTGTCAAATTATAGCTCTCAGAAAGTATGCCTCTTCAGCTTCGATGGATCGGAGCTCTACGTACGTATGTCAAATTTTTGCTGTGGGTGTAAATTCGATGTATCTCTTGCTGTGGCGTCTTCAGATTTGATCGATCTACAACTCAGTCGAGATTTGTTGTGGTGCAGAATGAATGTGTGATGCTCTTTAATACGTTTTGATTCATGCTGGAGTGATCTCTGTTCAAATTACGCGGAATTTTTCAGCGGACACCTGATCTTGACGGACCCAGCGTTTGATCCTTTCAAACGGAGCTTCGAATCGCATTCAGAGGAAGTGGGTACTGATCTGATGGTCAGTGGCATGGAAGAACATTATTTCGTGTTGAACGGCGCCGGCGAGGGCAACGCGAAGTTCGCGACGTGTCGTCCGATGAAGACCTGAAGCAGAAGTCGTTATTTCAAGTTGGTCACGAGAGAACTAAGTAACGACCTCCACGCTTGGAAGTCAGAGGAGCAGTTCCGGGCAGGGTTTCTATGGAAGATTCAATTCGACGGTCTCTAATATTATTTGGTCAATTCGACGTCACGTGCGTACAAATGCTTGGTGAATGTGTTCACATTGATTTCTGAAGAATCCGGCCACTCCTGTACATAATCGGCACTGCTGGATGATGACAAAACTTTTCCTTGGCGGGGTCCCGCTGCCGACATCACAGGGTTCAGCACGTGCAGCTGTCGCAGACTATCTTCTTTTGAGGAGCTTTTCAGAGGGACCATGCGCGCAGCCTTGGAAGGCACTGACCAATTCAAATGAATAGGAGAATCCGACAACGATCTGATATTATTGTTGCAATATAATAGAAGGCAAAATTTCATTAGAGGAGAATCAATGACCGCTATCAATGTATTAATGTGGTCAATGTATTAATGTTTCTCTCTCTCTCTATATATATATATTGATTAATCTCTCCATGGGGAAAGTCTTCGAACCAGTATTGGACCAGCTGCGCATGCTGACGCCCGTGATGTCGGCCGCGGGACCCCGCCAAGGAAAAGTTTCTTCACCATCAATGGCAGCAGTTCCGGAGTGGGCCGGCCAGCTGCCCGGCGCCACATCACTTCAAAAATTGATCATGTGTCTGTGGACGAAATGGACCCAACTTTTGTTTGTAACTGTCAAATGGACCAAATTATATTAGTGACCGTACGTCGAATTGAATCTTCGTTGGAAATGATGTTCCCGCCCAGGGCTGCATCTCTGACTTCCAACCTCGGAGGAAGTGAGTTCGCCTGACTGCCAACTGCATCTGAGAATCGGACGCCAGGTTGCGTACTTCACGTTGTCCTGGCGGGCGCCGTTCAACACGAACATTCTACCATGTCGTTGACTGTCAGATGACCCACATCCTTTGAATGCTATCTCAATTCTCAAGCGGCGTTCGCTCAAACCTTGGTCTGTCAAGTTCAGGCGTCCGCTGACAAGGTCCGCGTAATGTGAAACAGCGCTCGACGCCCGTTGCAGCAGGAATCGGAACGTATAAAAGAGCACCTCACAATCATTCTGTCACAACAATCTCATCTGAGCAATACATCAATCAAATCGGAAGACGCTATTGCTGCAGCAACTACGTGATATATCGAATTTACACCCGGGGCTCCAATTGGACACATGCGCCCGGCTTCTGATTCATCGGAGAGGCCTTCTTTCTGGGAACTGATCTAGCTAATAATTATATACAAGCTTACTGAGCGTCCAGCATCTCCGAGAGCGTAACGACTGAATCGAAGTCTCATTGAGTTCCAGAGCTAATTGCCATCATGGCCGTGATGGGCGATGGGGGATCATCGAAGTGGAGGCCTCCGTCGAAGGCTTCTCCCATGGGGGATGGCGGCTCCTCCAAGTGGAGACCTCCGTCTAAGCGTCTATGAAAGTAGCTCGATCATGACAACTGCTGGAGGTCATTGTGGACTGTCGACGAATGCAACCTTGGCAAGAATTTCCGCTTCATTCGAAAAGACCTGGCTAATTCCGGGGCCAAAACTTTGCTTTCTTGCGACAAGTTATTCAAACGATGAACGCAATGCAATTGAATGCCAGAGCTAGCTAGCTTATTCGGCCTCCGGCAGAACATACATGGAAGTTTCATGGAAGATCTCGATCATTCCAATAGTTGCCATTCTTGAGCTAGGAACTCAAACAGTTGTACAGATTCATTTGTTTTTAGATGAGTAGAATAGTTCCCGATTCATTATTCACACATTGTGACAATTAAAGATTTGAAAATAGTACCATTAATATCATTGAAGCTGCTCAGACACTCGTTGACACATCATACGCTCGACTGTATATATTGCATGATCAAATGGCTTTTAGACTTCACTGACTTGAATGTGCGTTTCAACTGATTCTTGTGTCACTGTTGGGCACACTTGTGAGTTGCATCTGAGTGAGGTCATTCGATCTGGCATGGAGAAAATAAGACCTGTCTTCGATCCTTGTCAAGAGTTACTACCCGTAGACCTATTGAGATATTAGTACGTACCGATATTCAGATGAGGCAACTGTTTGTCTGTTTCAGATCTTTCTTCCCTATGGATTATCGCGTCATCCTTGAACTCTTGGTGACTCTATTTCTAAACGGTGCAACTTCCAACTTCTGATGAGTCAAACCATAAGCCCTGGCTTATATTCAACGCTGGGCATATTTCCTTCCATTTCAGTTCACAAAGGTCTAATTTCAGGCCAGATTTGGGTTAACTTTCAGGCCTGAACCGCGCCAGGGTAACGGAATACCGCCAATTCAACGAAATTGACGTAGGAATTGACGTTACAACCAGTCCAGATGAATAGCTTCTGCTCTGCATCACCTAATGCACGGCGGGTTCCACTTCAAGTGGGCTTCATCGAGCTCTTGCACAGCCCAACCGATCCGGGATTCGATCTGGATTGTAACCTAGTTCTAATCTCATAGGTATTAGCTCGTGAGTTGGGAAGCTGATAAGTCCTTGAACTGAACTTCGCTGGACAGGTCTCAACGATCAGCCTCGATCAGATTGCAATCGGAAGAGTGCGTCTGCTTTCTTCTCCGAAGTACGTATGGGCACGGCAGCGCTCTACACTTGACTGTACGTGTCTGTTAGTATGTCCGCAGTTGAACCACAGTGAATCATTCAACCAAACAAATGCATGTGCACCGTGCGGTGTCAAGCTAGTAGTTTTAAGCTACTGTTACCGACACTTCATCCAAACAGCAATGTCGCCCAGTGGCTTCGTTCACCATAACTATTCAGGCTAGCTTCACAGAGTGCAAATGCAAATGGTCTCGGACGCACATGGCACGACAATCTCGTGGCTTGATACACGTACAAGATGGACACGTTTGATCAGAAGAGGATGCTTAAGATAAGTTTGTCTTCACTTTGAGGTCTTTTATACATGTCATTGCCAAGCAGGAACTGTCTCCGACCAAAGAATGGCAGCTACTCTACGTCAGGCCCCTTGCTTTACAAAAAACGGGGTCCCAAAGAATATATTCAGAATGATCTACGATTCCGAATGTCGGAACGAGCGGGTCCACTAATTTGACAACAATGCTACAACTCTGGCAGATCTGTCGAATGGATGAAGCCTCCGTCGGAGAAGAGTTCTCCCTCGCGAGATTCTGAACCATCGCCTCCGCATTTCTAGCTTGGGCAACTGGTCACTCTAGGTGACTACCATTGCTCGGTGTTTGTATTGATCGTTGTACGGTATGTACAAAATTGTTGAATTTCAGTGGGCACTTGATCTCCACGTACTCAAGTCGGATTCTTTCAGAACCCCTTTCCGGGTCTCCACTTGGAGGATCCTCCGTCCCCTTCACAGTCGTCGTCGCAGCCGCAGCAGTGCGAGGGCGGCCTCCATCTGGAGGATCCGCCATCGCCTTCGCAGTCTTCGTAGTCCCCAGAGTAAGATGACGGTTTCCATTTCGAACCACCTCCATCACCTTCCGCACCCATTGCAATGCCTTGCCGCCACAGGAAGAGACCTCCAATGCTGAACTTTGTTGTCAAGTCTTCCTACGTATTTATATACTGTCTTACTTAGATGATCTCTGAACGGATCAAAGCTTGCACTGCCCTTTGGCAAGAATCAATACTCAAGCCGGCCGGCTGCGCCGGGACTCAAGCTTCTCCCTTGAGATTGACCTTCGAATTGGCTGGTAACTCGAATCGAATACGAGGTGGAAGGGTCGACTGATGAATATTCAGAAGAGCTGTAATGAGTTGTGAGAGAATGGAGGCCAGTGCGGGTCCTTATATGGGGTGGGGAGCTTGGGTTCCACTACGCAGTCAGTCAGTCGCGCGCCGAGTCTGGAGCCGTTGACCGTCTGGTCAAAGTTGCTAACCCCCGTCGGTATGACGAGCAACGCGGGGAAGCCTTGGTTACAGCGTTTCCGAATGTTGGTGCTGGGGGAACAAGAGGATGGATGAGAAAAGAGCGAACTTGGATGAGAACGAGCGAACGAACGGGTGCCTTCGTTGAAGCCACTGGTTCTGTTTGCAGCAATTCCAACTGAAGAGGCGGCAACACGGATGAATGCCCAAAATGAGGACCAGGGAGGGGGTGTGCGAACAAAGAAACAACTAAAAGTGAAAGGAAAAGAAAAGAAAGCGGTGGACCTGGGAACCACGTGCGAAGGTGGGGTTTGGGTTGTTTTTTAAACAAATGAAAAGGGATTTCATTGCCAAGGGGGAAGATACCACCAACCAACTACACGTGGCTTGGCGGAACAAAAAAAGAAAAAGAGAGACACCTACAATATAAGGATACAAGACACAAAAACACGGATCACATGGCCCAAGGGTCAGGCCTAAGAGTGACCATGAGGCCCCTCATGGACAGGTTTTCAGATTAGAAATGGAAGAGCTCTGTTGCTTATTGGCAACTTGGCATCTTGCATGAGTGCCCTTGGCCGCAATGCCCCATGGACTTCCAACAACAATACCTTTATCTTTCAATCTCAAGGTAGGACTTGTAGCCAGATGTATTTTTTTTTTTATAGTATTAATCCTTGAAGGACACAACCCCCATGACTAAAGTAGACACCAAAATGCTCTTATTAATTTATTATTGGATCAATAGGTGCATTTGTTGTTTTGAGAGTGAGCAATATAGTCATCCATTGGACATTTTTGGTCCTCAACATCCTTCGATAATTAAAAAAGAAAGAGGAAGAGGAATGAAAAAAATTGAATTGACATTTTACTATCTCCTTTTAACGTATATAGTGGACCCTTGGGCAATGGTCAACTTGGGCCTTGGTGTACCCCAAAAGGTTGTCTTAACTACCATGTTAGCCCACTCCCCTTTAACAAACGACCTCATCTTTTAAATATAATAAAGTATGATTTCACAAAATGTGGTTTTAACTACCCAAACTAATAATTTATCAATAAAAAAAATCCCTCACAATCAAAGAATTTAAAGAATTTTTAATGGATTTTATAGTTGAAAAAGTAAGTTTTGTCCTATGTACACAAAATCCTCAAATAACAAGCATTTGGAATATCAAATAATTTTATTTTTATATTATTTTTGGACATGACTTATATTTAGTTGTCCAATACATAAAATAATTAATTTTATCAATAAAAATTTAATAAATTGTGAATTATGATGCCTACAAATCCCCAAATTTTAGCATTTTTTTTCACATCTATAAATAGATCCAAAAATTTTAAATTTTAAAAACAAACTCATTAGGAATATACATTTTGATCCCATTGAGGTGCAAGAAATTTTTTATTTTCATTTTAGGGTCTTTTTGATTGATCAAAATGAACAAATTAGACAAACTTTGGAGGTTTTAAACCAAAGCCACCTAATTAGTGTGTCCAAAAAGTGATACCCCAAGCTAACCATTTCCCCCTTGCACTTGTTCCCTTCCCTCCAAAGAAGATCCATAAAAGTAGGTTCTATCTAATTTTTGTCATTTGGTATGTTTTATTGTAATTCAAAGAGGAAAATAAAAAGAGAGAGTACGCACTATTTATAAAAAAAATTGAAAATAGAAAGGATGTGAGACTTTGAAATGGATGTGTGTTCCTATGATCGTAACATTCTAAATTGGTAATCATGGCTACCAAAACACTATAATCTTTCAAGAATATTGGTTGAGAGAAAGGAATTATTCACTATGGGAGCCACATAACTTTGGCCACCTCAATTTAGTTTGTCTATAATACATGGGTTATCTTGAGGTTAAGAGGCCTTGTCATAGGAGTGATAAAGAATGTCATGATGTTTATATGACTCAATGAGCTTGTCTAGAGAATACCATGTTAGATGTCCGGTTGGCTCCTAGGTCCTAAATTTAACATTCATACTAAAGCTTTGAATGTATATTGTGGGAGTAGTTTCCCTTCAAATCCATCATGAAATATATTGTTGGAAAGGTCTTCAAAATCCACTTTTCAAAGGTATGAAAATACCAAATAATTTTAAAAATTGAGAATACAAAGCGTCTAAAGACTACTAGCATTGCTAAGGTTTTACAAAAAATCAAATGACAATCATAAGGATAGTTTTTCTTCAAATCCAACATATCATATACAACATCCTTTGGATTGAAACTCTAATGATAAAAAAAAAATATGTCTTCTATATTAAAAAATAAAGAACTTATAAAGTCTCTAAAGTTTGCAACTATGGGTTTGAAAATGATGGAGACATTATGGAAAGAACAATTGGGGGATAGACTAACTACGAAATAATATGACCCATATGTGTAAGCACATTTAGAAAGTATGTAGAGAGGGATTATAAAATGATACATATTCTAAGAGCATTCTATAAATTTTGATCATTTGCAAAATATTCAATGGATATTTTTGTCATATTCTCTAAAAGCATTTTAGAAAAGCTCTTTTGACACTATTCACCTTTCTAAGTGGTTGAATTTTACTCTTCATAGAATAAAATATCCCTATCTTTGCACTAAAGTGATTTTCCAAGTTTTTACACTATGCCCTTTGTGAAGGAATGTGGAGAACATTGAAAACATAAAGAATGAATGCAAAGGGAAGCAACCTTTTCTTCAAACCATATTCCTACTAATATTTTGGTAAAATAGTATGAAATGCACTAGTAGGATAAATATGAAAGTCAATTTAGTTGACCTCTTTGAAATGATTTATGCTACTAAAAATTTGGTAAAACATATAATAATTCAATACTTCTAACTATTTTAGTTCAGTTCAATTAAATATATACTTGAAGTTCAATAGATAATAACATTGAAAGTATTCAAATTATTCAAATTTCACAATGAAAAATTTACAAACAAAGATGAAAACAATTTTTAAAAATGAAAAGTTGCATGATTTGCAAATTTGAAATATAATGTGCACATTTCCAAATTTCCAATTCTCAAAGTCTAAAATCTCTACACTTTAAATTTTCATTTCATTCACAAATTAAAATTTTCAAAACTTCAACTTTTCAAATGTTTAAGTAGATTGTCACTAAAAGAATAGTGAAGTTTTATCATAAACTATACTAACCCTTCCATCTATAATGAATAAGTGAAATAGAATTAGAATTCAAATGACTTTTGGCTTTTGGATACTTTTTTATAAACATCAATTAGTTTGTCAAAGAGACATGATTTTGACATTAAAATTGAATGTATATGTAAACATAAGGTTTAAAATCTAGCATAGGTATGGGTTTATGTTTGAAGATGTGCATTTTAAAAGGTACCAAAGTATTGGAAGCCACCAATTTAATGAAATTGACTTTCATAATGAATTACAAAGAGAAGCAATTTGAAAGGTCTTTTTAAGATGAAAAGATTATTCTTAAGTCATTTCCCTTAGGCATGTTTCAAACCATATCAAGATTTCACATTGTGACTTAGAATATGTATTTTCTAACAATTAGGGCTCCAAATTGTTTGAAATTTTTTATTTTAGTTTTAGTTTAAATTCTTTACACTCCCAAAATGGAACTCCCCAAATGTAGATGATTTAGACAGTTACATTTTGAGTATCTTTTGGATTTAATCCCTATCATTCAAAGTATTCCTTCACTGTAGGATTAGGAGGTGTAGATCCTTTTATCACTTGAATACTTACAATTCATTGTCATGATCTTGAAAGAGAATGAATCATGATTTTATTTGAATTTTACAAAATTATTACATCCTGTGAAATTTTGATTGCAAACAAAAGACTTATCATCTTCTATGGTTGGTCAAAGTCTTTGCCTTTCTATATGGGAGACAATGGACATGCTTACATTTAAAGTAGTGCAACTTTTGAATACCATTTTCAACTTCAGAAAGTGTGATCAATTTAGAAACACAACACCATGACATACAATTCCTTCATTTTTCATCCAAAACTCATAAAACACAACATTATCGTCGTTAAGCATTTAGGCCTTATAAATACAATGAGAAAGATGATGAATAGTGCCTTTTTTTTTCATTTACCTTATCTTCTATTTTAAGCACACAAGTCAAATAAACTTGAGCTTTTAACTTGACCATTGTTGCACCCCTTAGTGACACTTACTACTTTAAGTTCACTTTCTAGTGCCTTCCCAAGCACTTAATCTTTTAGTGACACCAAGGGTCACGCTCTCCTAACACTACACATGCTACGCACCTACAATGTTAGGTTTCAACTTAAGTCATAGGGTTTCCCATTCCTCCGTAACTCCCAACAATTTTCTTTCAACTCTTAATTCTCACAAGATACCAAGCATGTCATTTGATGACATGGGGCGGAACTTCCATTGATGTCCAAGCACTTGGTGGAGGCACTACTCTCCACCGGTGCTAACCGCCCTTGAATGGAATCCAACTCCCCATTCAGCCCAATCCAATTCAATCTAGGATTCACTAATCGAGACTCACCAAACGAGACTTACACCATGGCTCAGTGTAGAGCGGGACACCCACCAACCGGTATCAAAGAGTGCACAAGCTCTTCACAGTAATACACAAGTGGTAGTAAGACTCTAACACTAACCTCACCACCTGAGACCATTTTGGCTCACCATAGCACGATCTGGGAGTGAGGAGGGAGACCACCCCTCCTTATAATACTTTCTGTGGGATTCAGCAACCCCTCTCATACTAGAGATCACTGGAAACCCTTAAGATGCTCCCTATCTTGGAAGACCACCCAATTCCAAGTGTTTTCCCCAAAATCGGATCTCCAAGACTCTCAATCTTCCCATCATGATAACTTTTCGTTTTGAGCTCCAAATCCCAAGTGCGAGCCCTTTTTTGTAGATCACCGTCAACTACTCACTTTTTTCAATAAGACAAGTATTGAGGAGTTATGGCCCTTCAAAGGTACAAGTCCCCCGGGGGGTGTAGTTCTCCGGTACTCCTCCCTCTTTGAATGCCCATAACTTTTAGCTCACAACTCATCTCTTTATGAGTCTTAACATTCTAAAAATCTTGTCTCCTTAACTTTCCAACAATATGTGACATGCCCTATTTGGCTCAAAGGAATCCTCCCAAAAATTCTTTCCCACATCCCCATGCCTTAGGACGTGGTCGGGACACTGTCAACTTTGAGGAGGCATAACTTTTGACTCCCAACTCGAATTCTTGCGTTCTTTGAATCCATAGACGCATCTTCTCACAAGCTTTCCAATAATGTATGACACACCCTCTAATTCATCCGGATTAGAGCGCTACAATGCTTTGATATCTTGAGACTCCTAGTCCCTCTCACCCCATCTCTTGCAAAGTTTGGGGAGTCACCTCCAATGTCCCCCTTGTTCACCAAGGTGACACTGGCATGCCTATTAATGAGGGTTGTGACAACCATGGGACTCTCCTATCATTCATTAGTCATCTAGTTTTACCATAAAACGTATTCTATATCCTTAATTAAATGATAAATCATCCAAAAGTTATGAGAAGGCAAACTATTCGTATATTTTCCTCCTACAACTTTACATATACAAAGTAAAATTTAAATTATCTATAAATATAAAATAAAAGAACTAGGATCTAACACATGTATGTTTATTAGAGGTAAAAAATAGAATTTTTAGAAGAATATTACTTCATCATTCTGCAAAAACTTGAGGATGTGATTGATGGTAGTTGCAACATATTTCACACGGTGTGCTTTAGTTAGACAATAGTAAAAACTTCAAAATAATCTTCAAACATTATTTCTCGACTTCTAAATCCAACACATCCAACTTGCAAGAAGATCACTAATGCTAAAGCATCACGTTGAAGGTTCATGTATCATTGTTACTCCAAGCAAAATTGCTTTGGCGATCAAGAAGGCCCAACTTCTTCTTCTGGACACTCATGTGGCGGTGCAAGACTTAGTTGTAGAAGGGGTTGATCCAACAGTTGTAAGAAAGAAAATTCAAATTCAGACTCCAATTAAGGTTCTTCATTTTGAGACTTTGAAAAAATCCTTCAATTTGATATACTAAAATCCAAAGTCAAAAATAAAGAAAAATTATATCAACTTGATGAAGGTTTTATATGATTCCTCTTCTTTATAATTTGTTTGTCAAGGAGAAGGTGTCACCTTGAAGTGACTTCAATTGATGTTATTTTTCTCAATACATTATTATAATCAAATCCATCAAAAAAACATATAAATACATATTTTTACGTAATGTTTATATTGACAATGCAACAGCATACCAGCCATACCTTATCTAAAAATCTAAAATTTGTTGGAGCCATAAGGCAATAGTCATGTTTAAAGTTTGATAAAAAAAAATAGTACAATTGTTTCTTACATTCGCCCAAACACTAATGCAACTTATATGTAATTCACTGATTCAAGTAGTTATCAATTGGGTAATTGCAAAAATTTTATATAAAATTTTCTTGTTACACATTGCATTATACCTCTACAAGATCCAAGATTCATAATTGCGGTACATAAAACTATTCTAAAGCTTGGGGATTTTTTCATATTTATCAAAAATAATTTTTATATTTAAAAAAATCATAATTAAATGACACATAACTAATTGGAGGTTTTTAGTACAATTTTGGAATCCTCAAAACAAATTTGAAGCTATAAAATGGGATACATGTGGTTGCAAGAAACACCTATTGATTTTGTTGCATTTTTACAATATTGTAATTCTACACTTCATTCTATGACTACTTTGAGACAAATAATATATTCACTTCATTCTACAACTACTTTGTAACTAAAACATTGTGCTATTGATGTAAAACAATAATGTAAGAATTTTGTGCAAATAGAAAAGGCTACAATCAAAAGAGAGTTGTATCGGACACTCAGTCGCATGTTAGCCAATTGTGGCAGATATGTTTTTCTTCAAGTGGTACTTTTAAATCATAAATGGTGTATATAACATAGGTACCTATAACAAAGGTACCTAGGCTTCTAGACAGTTAGACTCATGGACTCATGGACTTAAGATCTTAAGCTCACATGCTAGCAACCTTCTAATGTATGATGCCCATACAATAAAAGTGTTTCATGTCATTATCCTTGCTCACAAAACAAGATACTTTATAGTTTTTACAATACTACTCCAAATGGAATAATTAATCAAATCTTTCTATATAGAGAAAAATACAATCTATGAGAAATAGAAATTTGAATGATTTCATTTCAAATTTTTGTATTTATTTTATTGCCTAGACTCAACAATCATTAATTTACGTGACATAACTTTTGCTCCTAGACATTAATTGAAATATTAACCCCTAAAGGACCAAGGTGTGTTTTTTGTCAACATAACTTTTTTGGGCAGGTATGTGTGACTAGAAATTTCTATGTTTTTGGCCCAAATTTTAAGAGAAGGTGTGGACGAGGAATATCTTTCACGTGCACTAAATTTTAGGGCATTTGGAAATATGAGTCAAAAGTTATGGCCTAATATGTAGTTTGTTTCTCAACTCGGGCAGTCTGGGCAGATCTGAAAAAATCAATTTTTTCGAAAATAAAAATTTGAAATTGGTTTTCTAGATTTATATATACATAAAAAGCTTTGAATCATTCCATTTTGATCAATGAGTCAAAAGTTATGAGATGTTTTAGTTTGCGGGCAAGTATGGATTCTCTACTCTAAAATAAACTTTGAAGTCCTTTATTTAACTCAATTTTCAATATTTTTTGAAAAAAATAAAAAACTTAGATGTGGATTGTTTATTACAACATTACCAGCATTGGGATTGGGATTTTATAATTTCATGAATAAATTGTTAACAATTTAGTATTTTGAATCATTCTCTACATCTTTCTACTTACTATTTTTTTCCCATATGTTGCACAATTCCAAATGATTTGAAAATTTTCAAGCATGTATCCAACTTGCATTGAAGAATGAATCTAAAGAAGCACCACCATTTTGAACATTTTTTCATACAAATGTGACCTTGTGAAGTGCAACTGCCCGTTTTTTCACAGGGCCCCCAAAAGGATTTTTGTCACTTCAAATGCTAATATCTTGCAATCGACACGGTGGTTTTTTCTGAATTTTTTTCCATATCTTTTCAAACTAGTGTACTACAAGATCCTACGGTTACATGTGTCCACAAATGATATTTTTCAAAAATTTGGTACTTGTATTAGAAATGGCAGTTTTTGAGGGTTTATGGTGATAACATAGTCAAGGAACTTTAGGGGTTAACTTATAAAGTTCAATATCCATTGAATGGACATTCGATTGAAAATCTACATAGGTTCCTAGTGAAGTCAATTTTGGTTGTATACAATTCACAAAATTATGACACAAGGTGTGAATATGTAACTCTTAGTGGAAATATATATATATATATATATATATATGGTGTCCAAATCAATAATTCTATTGCCCTAAATTTTAGCTCAGTCAATATGGGCATCTTTTACAAATACACTCATTAACATTTGAAATCTAGCATGCATGTAACTAATAAAGTATGGCATAATTTTTTTTAAATTAGCTCTCAAAACACATTCTAAGAGGCATCAACTTTTTTAACTATGTCAAGTTGATTTTATGCCACATTTAACTACTTTTGGACTTTCAAAATTTCAAAATTAATACTAGTTATAGAAAAGAATGGTCTTCAAGTTTAGAACATATTGCAAAACATCAAAACATCTATATAAAACATTTGGAGATCTTTAGATATTTTGTCTAGAATTTATTGAATAGTCCAAAAGTAGTTAAATGTGGCATTTTAAAAAAAAACATTTTCTTCTAATTTTAAGTCCTATTATCTTGAAATCTATGAAATCAAAGTTTTTGAAATTTTTTCCACACATTCCAAATGTTTGAATCTAAATTTTCACCATTCGGATTTCAAATAAAAAATTCTAAATCTCATTGCCTAAGAAATCATCAAAAAATGTTTAATGTATTGCCACTAACTCACTTGAACTCCTTGCATTGCACAATGATTTAGAATAAGCTAGACTCCATATTTACCTCCAGAATTTTTCATAAATGAACCTAACATTATATACTTATGAATGCTAAAAATCTGCATTTCTATATAAATCCAAAATTATACCATAAGAAGGCTTGTTCAAGTCAGCTGACCCAGTTTCGTAGAGAGAAAAAAAAAACTTCTTTTTTCACTTCACACGTCGTAATCTTTTAATCCACACAGTAAGATCGAATCTAATTTTTTATCCACAAATTGCTTTACATTCTGAATACACTTTATTATATTTTGAAGTCCAAAAAAAATTTTAACTTTTAATTTTGGACAATGCATCAAAAATTGGCACATTTGGATTTTTAATTTCCTAATATACCCAAACACCTTTAGAAGTTAATTATATTTAAAGAATCTATTTTTTCTCTACAACCTATAAAAATATTTCAAAAATCCTGCCAAAAAATGAGATTATAGGAAATTGTCCAAACTTTCAACAATCCTTTGAAGGGGCACATTGGATGTTACTAGGGATGTTAGGGATTAAATCCAAAAGATACTCAAAATGTAACTGTCTAAATCATCTACATTTGGGGAGTTCCATTTTGGGAGTGTAAAGAATTTAAACTAAAACTAAAATAAAAAATTTCAAACAATTTGGAGCCCTAATTGTTGGAAAATACATATTCTAAGTCACAATGTGAAATCTTGATATGGTTTGAAACATGCCTAAGGGAAATGACTTAAGAATAATCTTTTCATCTTAAAAAGACCTTTCAAATTGCTTCTCTTTGTAATTCATTATGAAAGTCAATTTCATTAAATTGGTGGCTTCCAATACTTTGGTACCTTTTAAAATGCACATCTTCAAACATAAACCCATACCTATGCTAGATTTTAAACCTTATGTTTACATATACATTCAATTTTAATGTCAAAATCATGTCTCTTTGACAAACTAATTGATGTTTATAAAAAAGTATCCAAAAGCCAAAAGTCATTTGAATTCTAATTCTATTTCACTTATTCATTATAGATGGAAGGGTTAGTATAGTTTATGATAAAACTTCACTATTCTTTTAGTGACAATCTACTTAAACATTTGAAAAGTTGAAGTTTTGAAAATTTTTAATTTGTGAATGAAATGAAAATTTAAAGTGTAGAGATTTTGTACTTTGAGAATTGGAAATTTGGAAATGTACACACTATATTTCAAATTTGCAAATCCTGCAACTTTTCATTTAAAAAAATTGTTTTCATTTTTGTTTGTAAATTTTTTATTATGAAATTTGAATAATTTGAATACTTTCAATGTTATTATCTATTGAACTTCAAGTATATATTTAATTGAACTGAACTAAAATAGTTAGAAGTATTGAATTATTATATGTTTTACCAAATTTTTAGTAGCATAAATCATTTCAAAGAGGTCAACTAAATTGACTTTCATATTTATCCTACTAGTGCATTTCATACTATTTTACCAAAATATTAGTAGGAATATGGTTTGAAGAAAAGGTTGCTTCCCTTTGCATTCATTCTTTATGTTTTCAATGTTCTCCACATTCCTTCACAAAGGGCATAGTGTAAAAACTTGGAAAATCACTTTAGTGCAAAGATAGGGATATTTTATTCTATGAAGAGTAAAATTCAACCACTTAGAAAGGTGAATAGTGTCAAAAGAGCTTTTCTAAAATGCTTTTAGAGAATATGACAAAAATATCCATTGAATATTTTGCAAATGATCAAAATTTATAGAATGCTCTTAGAATATGTATCATTTTATAATCCCTCTCTACATACTTTCTAAATGTGCTTACACATATGGGTCATATTATTTCGTAGTTAGTCTATCCCCCAATTGTTCTTTCCATAATGTCTCCATCATTTTCAAACCCATAGTTGCAAACTTTAGAGACTTTATAAGTTCTTTATTTTTTAATATAGAAGACATATTTTTTTTTTATCATTAGAGTTTCAATCCAAAGGATGTTGTATATGATATGTTGGATTTGAAGAAAAACTATCCTTATGATTGTCATTTGATTTTTTGTAAAACCTTAGCAATGCTAGTAGTCTTTAGACGCTTTGTATTCTCAATTTTTAAAATTATTTGGTATTTTCATACCTTTGAAAAGTGGATTTTGAAGACCTTTCCAACAATATATTTCATGATGGATTTGAAGGGAAACTACTCCCACAATATACATTCAAAGCTTTAGTATGAATGTTAAATTTAGGACCTAGGAGCCAACCGGACATCTAACATGGTATTCTCTAGACAAGCTCATTGAGTCATATAAACATCATGACATTCTTTATCACTCCTATGACAAGGCCTCTTAACCTCAAGATAACCCATGTATTATAGACAAACTAAATTGAGGTGGCCAAAGTTATGTGGCTCCCATAGTGAATAATTCCTTTCTCTCAACCAATATTCTTGAAAGATTATAGTGTTTTGGTAGCCATGATTACCAATTTAGAATGTTACGATCATAGGAACACACATCCATTTCAAAGTCTCACATCCTTTCTATTTTCAATTTTTTTTATAAATAGTGCGTACTCTCTCTTTTTATTTTCCTCTTTGAATTACAATAAAACATACCAAATGACAAAAATTAGATAGAACCTACTTTTATGGATCTTCTTTGGAGGGAAGGGAACAAGTGCAAGGGGGAAATGGTTAGCTTGGGGTATCACTTTTTGGACACACTAATTAGGTGGCTTTGGTTTAAAACCTCCAAAGTTTGTCTAATTTGTTCATTTTGATCAATCAAAAAGACCCTAAAATGAAAATAAAAAATTTCTTGCACCTCAATGGGATCAAAATGTATATTCCTAATGAGTTTGTTTTTAAAATTTAAAATTTTTGGATCTATTTATAGATGTGAAAAAAAATGCTAAAATTTGGGGATTTGTAGGCATCATAATTCACAATTTATTAAATTTTTATTGATAAAATTAATTATTTTATGTATTGGACAACTAAATATAAGTCATGTCCAAAAATAATATAAAAATAAAATTATTTGATATTCCAAATGCTTGTTATTTGAGGATTTTGTGTACATAGGACAAAACTTACTTTTTCAACTATAAAATCCATTAAAAATTCTTTAAATTCTTTGATTGTGAGGGATTTTTTTTATTGATAAATTATTAGTTTGGGTAGTTAAAACCACATTTTGTGAAATCATACTTTATTATATTTAAAAGATGAGGTCGTTTGTTAAAGGGGAGTGGGCTAACATGGTAGTTAAGACAACCTTTTGGGGTACACCAAGGCCCAAGTTGACCATTGCCCAAGGGTCCACTATATACGTTAAAAGGAGATAGTAAAATGTCAATTCAATTTTTTTCATTCCTCTTCCTCTTTCTTTTTTAATTATCGAAGGATGTTGAGGACCAAAAATGTCCAATGGATGACTATATTGCTCACTCTCAAAACAACAAATGCACCTATTGATCCAATAATAAATTAATAAGAGCATTTTGGTGTCTACTTTAGTCATGGGGGTTGTGTCCTTCAAGGATTAATACTATAAAAAAAAAAATACATCTGGCTACAAGTCCTACCTTGAGATTGAAAGATAAAGGTATTGTTGTTGGAAGTCCATGGGGCATTGCGGCCAAGGGCACTCATGCAAGATGCCAAGTTGCCAATAAGCAACAGAGCTCTTCCATTTCTAATCTGAAAACCTGTCCATGAGGGGCCTCATGGTCACTCTTAGGCCTGACCCTTGGGCCATGTGATCCGTGTTTTTGTGTCTTGTATCCTTATATTGTAGGTGTCTCTCTTTTTCTTTTTTTGTTCCGCCAAGCCACGTGTAGTTGGTTGGTGGTATCTTCCCCCTTGGCAATGAAATCCCTTTTCATTTGTTTAAAAAACAACCCAAACCCCACCTTCGCACGTGGTTCCCAGGTCCACCGCTTTCTTTTCTTTTCCTTTCACTTTTAGTTGTTTCTTTGTTCGCACACCCCCTCCCTGGTCCTCATTTTGGGCATTCATCCGTGTTGCCGCCTCTTCAGTTGGAATTGCTGCAAACAGAACCAGTGGCTTCAACGAAGGCACCCGTTCGTTCGCTCGTTCTCATCCAAGTTCGCTCTTTTCTCATCCATCCTCTTGTTCCCCCAGCACCAACATTCGGAAACGCTGTAACCAAGGCTTCCCCGCGTTGCTCGTCATACCGACGGGGGTTAGCAACTTTGACCAGACGGTCAACGGCTCCAGACTCGGCGCGCGACTGACTGACTGCGTAGTGGAACCCAAGCTCCCCACCCCATATAAGGACCCGCACTGGCCTCCATTCTCTCACAACTCATTACAGCTCTTCTGAATATTCATCAGTCGACCCTTCCACCTCGTATTCGATTCGAGTTACCAGCCAATTCGAAGGTCAATCTCAAGGGAGAAGCTTGAGTCCCGGCGCAGCCGGCCGGCTTGAGTATTGATTCTTGCCAAAGGGCAGTGCAAGCTTTGATCCGTTCAGAGATCATCTAAGTAAGACAGTATATAAATACGTAGGAAGACTTGACAACAAAGTTCAGCATTGGAGGTCTCTTCCTGTGGCGGCAAGGCATTGCAATGGGTGCGGAAGGTGATGGAGGTGGTTCGAAATGGAAACCGTCATCTTACTCTGGGGACTACGAAGACTGCGAAGGCGATGGCGGATCCTCCAGATGGAGGCCGCCCTCGCACTGCTGCGGCTGCGACGACGACTGTGAAGGGGACGGAGGATCCTCCAAGTGGAGACCCGGAAAGGGGTTCTGAAAGAATCCGACTTGAGTACGTGGAGATCAAGTGCCCACTGAAATTCAACAATTTTGTACATACCGTACAACGATCAATACAAACACCGAGCAATGGTAGTCACCTAGAGTGACCAGTTGCCCAAGCTAGAAATGCGGAGGCGATGGTTCAGAATCTCGCGAGGGAGAACTCTTCTCCGACGGAGGCTTCATCCATTCGACAGATCTGCCAGAGTTGTAGCATTGTTGTCAAATTAGTGGACCCGCTCGTTCCGACATTCGGAATCGTAGATCATTCTGAATATATTCTTTGGGACCCCGTTTTTTGTAAAGCAAGGGGCCTGACGTAGAGTAGCTGCCATTCTTTGGTCGGAGACAGTTCCTGCTTGGCAATGACATGTATAAAAGACCTCAAAGTGAAGACAAACTTATCTTAAGCATCCTCTTCTGATCAAACGTGTCCATCTTGTACGTGTATCAAGCCACGAGATTGTCGTGCCATGTGCGTCCGAGACCATTTGCATTTGCACTCTGTGAAGCTAGCCTGAATAGTTATGGTGAACGAAGCCACTGGGCGACATTGCTGTTTGGATGAAGTGTCGGTAACAGTAGCTTAAAACTACTAGCTTGACACCGCACGGTGCACATGCATTTGTTTGGTTGAATGATTCACTGTGGTTCAACTGCGGACATACTAACAGACACGTACAGTCAAGTGTAGAGCGCTGCCGTGCCCATACGTACTTCGGAGAAGAAAGCAGACGCACTCTTCCGATTGCAATCTGATCGAGGCTGATCGTTGAGACCTGTCCAGCGAAGTTCAGTTCAAGGACTTATCAGCTTCCCAACTCACGAGCTAATACCTATGAGATTAGAACTAGGTTACAATCCAGATCGAATCCCGGATCGGTTGGGCTGTGCAAGAGCTCGATGAAGCCCACTTGAAGTGGAACCCGCCGTGCATTAGGTGATGCAGAGCAGAAGCTATTCATCTGGACTGGTTGTAACGTCAATTCCTACGTCAATTTCGTTGAATTGGCGGTATTCCGTTACCCTGGCGCGGTTCAGGCCTGAAAGTTAACCCAAATCTGGCCTGAAATTAGACCTTTGTGAACTGAAATGGAAGGAAATATGCCCAGCGTTGAATATAAGCCAGGGCTTATGGTTTGACTCATCAGAAGTTGGAAGTTGCACCGTTTAGAAATAGAGTCACCAAGAGTTCAAGGATGACGCGATAATCCATAGGGAAGAAAGATCTGAAACAGACAAACAGTTGCCTCATCTGAATATCGGTACGTACTAATATCTCAATAGGTCTACGGGTAGTAACTCTTGACAAGGATCGAAGACAGGTCTTATTTTCTCCATGCCAGATCGAATGACCTCACTCAGATGCAACTCACAAGTGTGCCCAACAGTGACACAAGAATCAGTTGAAACGCACATTCAAGTCAGTGAAGTCTAAAAGCCATTTGATCATGCAATATATACAGTCGAGCGTATGATGTGTCAACGAGTGTCTGAGCAGCTTCAATGATATTAATGGTACTATTTTCAAATCTTTAATTGTCACAATGTGTGAATAATGAATCGGGAACTATTCTACTCATCTAAAAACAAATGAATCTGTACAACTGTTTGAGTTCCTAGCTCAAGAATGGCAACTATTGGAATGATCGAGATCTTCCATGAAACTTCCATGTATGTTCTGCCGGAGGCCGAATAAGCTAGCTAGCTCTGGCATTCAATTGCATTGCGTTCATCGTTTGAATAACTTGTCGCAAGAAAGCAAAGTTTTGGCCCCGGAATTAGCCAGGTCTTTTCGAATGAAGCGGAAATTCTTGCCAAGGTTGCATTCGTCGACAGTCCACAATGACCTCCAGCAGTTGTCATGATCGAGCTACTTTCATAGACGCTTAGACGGAGGTCTCCACTTGGAGGAGCCGCCATCCCCCATGGGAGAAGCCTTCGACGGAGGCCTCCACTTCGATGATCCCCCATCGCCCATCACGGCCATGATGGCAATTAGCTCTGGAACTCAATGAGACTTCGATTCAGTCGTTACGCTCTCGGAGATGCTGGACGCTCAGTAAGCTTGTATATAATTATTAGCTAGATCAGTTCCCAGAAAGAAGGCCTCTCCGATGAATCAGAAGCCGGGCGCATGTGTCCAATTGGAGCCCCGGGTGTAAATTCGATATATCACGTAGTTGCTGCAGCAATAGCGTCTTCCGATTTGATTGATGTATTGCTCAGATGAGATTGTTGTGACAGAATGATTGTGAGGTGCTCTTTTATACGTTCCGATTCCTGCTGCAACGGGCGTCGAGCGCTGTTTCACATTACGCGGACCTTGTCAGCGGACGCCTGAACTTGACAGACCAAGGTTTGAGCGAACGCCGCTTGAGAATTGAGATAGCATTCAAAGGATGTGGGTCATCTGACAGTCAACGACATGGTAGAATGTTCGTGTTGAACGGCGCCCGCCAGGACAACGTGAAGTACGCAACCTGGCGTCCGATTCTCAGATGCAGTTGGCAGTCAGGCGAACTCACTTCCTCCGAGGTTGGAAGTCAGAGATGCAGCCCTGGGCGGGAACATCATTTCCAACGAAGATTCAATTCGACGTACGGTCACTAATATAATTTGGTCCATTTGACAGTTACAAACAAAAGTTGGGTCCATTTCGTCCACAGACACATGATCAATTTTTGAAGTGATGTGGCGCCGGGCAGCTGGCCGGCCCACTCCGGAACTGCTGCCATTGATGGTGAAGAAACTTTTCCTTGGCGGGGTCCCGCGGCCGACATCACGGGCGTCAGCATGCGCAGCTGGTCCAATACTGGTTCGAAGACTTTCCCCATGGAGAGATTAATCAATATATATATATAGAGAGAGAGAGAAACATTAATACATTGACCACATTAATACATTGATAGCGGTCATTGATTCTCCTCTAATGAAATTTTGCCTTCTATTATATTGCAACAATAATATCAGATCGTTGTCGGATTCTCCTATTCATTTGAATTGGTCAGTGCCTTCCAAGGCTGCGCGCATGGTCCCTCTGAAAAGCTCCTCAAAAGAAGATAGTCTGCGACAGCTGCACGTGCTGAACCCTGTGATGTCGGCAGCGGGACCCCGCCAAGGAAAAGTTTTGTCATCATCCAGCAGTGCCGATTATGTACAGGAGTGGCCGGATTCTTCAGAAATCAATGTGAACACATTCACCAAGCATTTGTACGCACGTGACGTCGAATTGACCAAATAATATTAGAGACCGTCGAATTGAATCTTCCATAGAAACCCTGCCCGGAACTGCTCCTCTGACTTCCAAGCGTGGAGGTCGTTACTTAGTTCTCTCGTGACCAACTTGAAATAACGACTTCTGCTTCAGGTCTTCATCGGACGACACGTCGCGAACTTCGCGTTGCCCTCGCCGGCGCCGTTCAACACGAAATAATGTTCTTCCATGCCACTGACCATCAGATCAGTACCCACTTCCTCTGAATGCGATTCGAAGCTCCGTTTGAAAGGATCAAACGCTGGGTCCGTCAAGATCAGGTGTCCGCTGAAAAATTCCGCGTAATTTGAACAGAGATCACTCCAGCATGAATCAAAACGTATTAAAGAGCATCACACATTCATTCTGCACCACAACAAATCTCGACTGAGTTGTAGATCGATCAAATCTGAAGACGCCACAGCAAGAGATACATCGAATTTACACCCACAGCAAAAATTTGACATACGTACGTAGAGCTCCGATCCATCGAAGCTGAAGAGGCATACTTTCTGAGAGCTATAATTTGACACACGTGCGGAGCACTGATCGGTGGGAGAGGCATAATTATATTCTTTCTGAGAAGCGATCCAGCTGAGCTGATCACCCAAGCTTTCAGAGCGGCCAACACTAGCTTCCCGAGAGTATCAGAAGTCTCATTAAGTCCTCGGAGGGATTCCTGAAATGGCCGTGATGGGCGACGGGGGATCATCGAAGTGGAGACCTCCCTCGAAGGCTTCACCCATGGGCGACGGAGGATCGTCCAAGTGGAGACCTCCTTCCAAGTCTAGTCCCATGGGGGATGGGGGCTCCTCCAAGTGGAAACCTCCGTCGAAGCGTCAATGAAAGTAGCTCGATCGTTGCGATCATGACAACTGCTCGAGATCATTGTCGACTGTCGACGAATTCACCGAGGCTTGGCAAGGATTTACGCTTCATTTAAAATAGAACGACCAATTCCGGGGCCAATTCTTTCCTTTCTGCGATAAGTTCTTCAATCAAAGAGCTCATTGCAATTGAGTGCCAGTGAGAGCTAGCTAGCTTATCCACCTCCGACAGAGTATGGAAATAGCATGGAGATCTCGATCATTCCAATAGTTCCAATTCACGATCTCGGAGCTCAAACTTCCTTTTCCTTTTTCTACAGATTCTTTTTAGATAATTAGAGAAGTAAGTTCCTGATTAACGGATATTTCGTTTAAATGGCGGTATTCCACAAACTTGGCACTTGTAGGTTCAGGCCGTGCGGTCTGAAATGTACACTATTCCTAGATTTTTGACTGTGCGGTCTGAAATCTATACCGATTGTAGAAAATGACTGGAAAAATGGCGGAAAAATGGCGCCATTTTAACGAAATATCGGTTTGATTCTTTATTCACACATTGTGACATTTGACAATTTGAAAATAATAAGGCTGTCAGCTCAGACATTTGTTATATATTATACAAGCGGCTAATATATTGCTTGAGAGACTTTACACTTCAGTGACTTGTATGTGTGTTTCAATTGGTTCATGGACATTTGTAAACGTTGGGGCTCACTTCAGAGCTGCATCTGACTGTGGTCAATCGAGGACGAGCAAATCGTATGTGCCATTATTTTCACAAGTTACGTACAATCTGTTGTCCTATTGAGGAACTTATATCGACATTCAAATCGGGATTCAAATATGGTAATGCAGTAGAATAGTTCTAACAGTAAGGTACAATATTTATTTCCGTCAGTTATATTATATTGCCCTTAACTCTTGGTGACTCTGATGAAAGAAGATCTATTTCGACAAATTGAAGTGCAACTTCGAACACCTAATGAGTCTTCCATAAGCCTAGTCTTAAAGTCAACGCTAGCTTGGCATACTTATATTTAACTTCAGTGTATTATAATTCGCTGCCTCCAATTACGATCGGCTGCTAGACAATCAGAAGAAGGAACGACTGCTTTTCACCAATCTTATCCTCCATGCTGACAATCGGTTTTTGGACTGAAGATACAGTAGATACAAGTGTCTAATCCAAGTGGAAAAACTGCTTGGTAAACTGCATGGTGATATTCAATAAAATGGTGCGTTTCAGATTCCCAACATATGTCGTGACATTCAAGAGCATTGCACTGTAGAACTAGGACGGGTACATATCTGATCGGAATTCCAGGCGGGCGAAAAAAATGTGTACGACTGATATTTCGTTCAAATGGCGGTATTCATGCGCCATTTTTCCATTTATTTTCTAAGAATGGTATACCTTTCACACCGCACGGTCTGAACCTGAAAAATGCGAAGTTTGTGGAATATCGTCATTTTAACGAAATATCCGTTGTACCCATTTCTTGAAATTCCGCTATTTTACAGAATGGGAGGATCAAATTTTGAGTTTGAATTCGTTTGTTGCTGATTTATCACTCTGAAAGTCAGGACTTACCAATGATTATTCTCACGTGCGTCTAGTTATGACTTATGATTTCACACCCATTTCCGTCGCAATCATTTCACCGATCGATCGACTTTGCAATGTCTGTACACCATTGTTATAAGAGAATTCTTAATGCACTCTTTGCACAGTTTTCGCTTGACATTGAATTCATAACAAGTCAACGGGCTTCTCCATGACGCAAGAAATTGACTTCCATCATAAAACGTCAAGTTTGTTAAATTGGCGATATTCCACAAGCCAAAGTTGTGACAAATATCTTCACAAGTGTCTAATTTCAGGACACAAACTAGATTTGGGTTTCAGGGCTCAACCGCACCAGAGTAATGGAATATCGCCAATTTTAAGAAATTGACGCGGGAATTGGCGTTACAACTAGTCAACGTAAATAGCTTCTACTCTGCGTCACCTATTGTAATGCACGGTGGGTTCCACTTCGAGTGGGCTTCATGGAGCTCTTGCACAGCCCCAATCGATTCGGGATTCGATCGGGGATTCCATCCGGATTGTAGCCTAGTTCTAATCTCCTAGGTCTTAGCTCGTGAGCTGGGAAGCTGGAAAGTCCTGGAACTGAACTTCGCTGCACAGGTCTCAACGATCAACCGCAGATTGCAATTGGCATGGGCGAGTGCGTCTGCATTCTTCTCCGTAATACGTATGGGCACGGCAGCGCTCTACACTTGACTGAACCTGCCTGTTAATTAGTATGTCACCAGTGCGCGCAGGTGCACCAAAGTAGCGAATCAACAAAACAATGCAGGTGTCAAGCTAGTAGTTATGAGCTACTGCTACCGACACTTCAACCAATCAGCAGTGCCGCCCAGTGGCTTCGTTCACCATAATTATTCAGACTAGCTTCTCAGACTGCAAATACAAATGGTCCCAGACGTACATGGCATGACAATCTAGTCACTTGATACACTTACAAGATAGACACGTTTGATCGGAAGGGGATGCTTAGGAAAATTTTGTCTTTACTTTGGGGTCTCTTCTACATTGCCAATCAGGAATTGGCTCAGAGAATGGCAGCTACTCAATGTCAGGCCCCTGCTCTACAAAAACGGGGTCCCAAAGAATGTTTGTATGAATGATCTAAGATTCCGAATGTCGGAACGAGCGGGTCAACTAATGTGACATCGATGTTTTTTGGCAGATCTGCCGAAAGAATGAAGCCTAGGAGCAAAATTCTCTCTCTCGACGTTCTGCATGAAGTCTGAACCATCGCCTCCGCATCTCTAGCTTGGGCAACTGGTCACTCTGGGTGACTACCATTGCTCGGTGTTTGTATTGATCGCTGTATGTACAAAATTGTTGAATTGTTGAAATTGGCACCTGATCTCCACGTACTCGAGTCGGATTCTTTCAGACCCCCTTTCCGGGTCTCCACTTGGAAGATCCTCCGTCCCCTTCACAGTCGGCATCGCAGACGCAGCTGTGCGAGGACGGTCTCCATCTCGAGGATCCACCATCCCCTTCGCATTCTTCGTAGTCCCCAGCGTAGCATGACGGGTTCCATTTCGAACCACCACCATCACCTTCCGCACCCATGGCAAGACCTTGCTTTGATAGCACAAAAGAAATTAACCTCAAGTGCTAAACTTTGCTGCCAAGTCTTACTTCAAATTATTGTACTTAGTTAGAAACCGGGATGTTCTCTGAACGGACCAAAACTTGCACTGCCCTTTCGCAAGGGTACTCAAACCAGCCAGGACTCGAGCTTGTCCTGAAGTTTAGAATCGACGAACAATTCACTGGAGCCAGCTAGATTGATCTTCAATTCACTGATAACTCGAACGCGAGGTAGAATGGTCGACTGAAGGTTTGAAGCTGTAATGAGTTGTAAATGAGAGAATGGAGGCCAGTGCGGGTCCTTATATGGGGTTGGGAGCTTGGGTTCCACTCCGCAGTCAGTCAGTTGCGCGCCGAGGACTGGAGTGTTGACGGGATGGTCAAAGTTGCTGAACCCACGTCAGTATGACCAGGAACGCGGGGAAAGCCTTGGTTACAGCGTTCCGTTATGTTGCTGATGGGGGAGCGAGAGGATGAATGAGAAAGGAGGCACCTCCACCACCTCACTTGGATGGTAAAAGAGCCTCCGTGGATGAGAACGAGCCTACGAACTGGTGACTTCGTCAACGCTACTGTTTTCGATTGCAGCAGTTCCAAGCGGCGGCAACACTGATGAAAGCCCAAAAGGAGGACCAGGGAGGGCCGGGTGCCCGGGTGCCAACAAAGAAACAAATAAAATCGAAAGAAAAAACGGCGGACCTGGGAGCCACGTTCCAGGGTAGAAATGGAGGAGCTCCGTTGCCTACCAGGGTCTTGCAAGAGTGGCCTTCATCGCCACCATCCCTTTTTTTTACTTTTTGAGAAAGTGCCAGGGTGGCCATCACTTAAAATTTGGTGAAGTATTGTATTTCTACATTCATCCATCTTTTGGACCAAAAAGTACTTTTCAATCATATTCATACACTTCTTCATCCAAATTTGGCAAATTCATCCACATTTTAAATAGAAATGGAAAATTTCTAGCAAAAAAAGATTACTTTTTTTTGGCAAAAAGTAGACATATATTTTAAAATGGTGCAATCTGGCCCCGTGGTGCCAAAAAAAAAAGGGCTAATCACCACTATGGTAGAACCACCCATAGTTGACCACTTCAGCGATTCTTTGCATTTTTTGGACAACACAAGGCAATGTAAATTTTCTACCATGTAGAAAGATAGAAGTAGTAGGGATTGCAATTGTTTAGGTAATTTGATTTATGCCTTGAATTGAAATTACTATGAGTTTTGAAAGCCAAAAGTTGGTCTTGAACCATACCCAACGCATAGAGTCTTTCATAACTACTTATTTCAAGACTACTTTAGCTCTCAAAACCAAGAACATGTCTCATGTCACTAATGGTTAGAAGGTGGTTGGAAAACCAAGAATTCATGGTTAGAAATTAGTCATAGTCTCTATTGAATTTTCTAGTATCTATAGATTGCCCATTGGGTCCTAGTCAAGAATGAGTGTTTTTACCAAAGTGTGTCATGTGCTGTTGCCATAGTCAAAATAAAAGTGAAAGTAATTTTCTAATTTTTTATTTCAAAAAGAATTCAGAAATCCATAACCTTCAATCACACCATAGGTCCAAATATCACAAAACAAAATTTGTGCATTCCTCTTTGATGACTTTCCAAATGTACCAAGAATGTAAGAGGGGGACACATGGTTTGGAGATCTCAACGTAATAAACAAACAAACAAATAGCCTTACTTAACCCCTAAAGGACCATTGTTCTCTCAGAGTTCGGGTAAGTTCCTAACTTCCTATAAGCAAAAATTTTACTTGATTATTTTAAAATATTTGGAAGACATGTAGTTTTGCAAGAGCTTTGTGAATCTATAATTTTTGTTTCAATCAAATGCTAGGTAAAGAAGTTACAGGTTGTTCTAGGCAAAATTCAATTTAAGAGGCAAATTGAATTGCAAATATTTGAATGACTGTGGTGAGGCCGCAAGGGACAGATATACAAGGTACGATGGTCATAAAAACAAAGAATGGGGTGGGTAGCAGGTAAAAGGTTGGGAATAATCCCTAGGCATGTCAAAGTCCCTAGAATTTGAAGACCATAGCATGTCTAAGGACATCTAAGCAAGAGCCACATCAAAAAAAGGCGCCAAGTTTTCATTGCTTTAAAATTTAACTATATTAAAATTTATTTTTTAATTCATTGAAAACTATCCGACATTGCTTCAAAAGGATTTTCAACTTATTTTAAATTTTCTTATGAGAAGAGAAGCTTTTCATATATATATGGGGTGGTAGGAGGTAGAACAAGTGAACAATCACTCTAAGAATTCCTTGTTTTAGATGATAAGCCCAAAATTTTTTAAACGGATTCTAGGAGACATCCAATGTAACAATCCCTCATTTTATGTCAACAAAAACGTCCTTCATAACATCAAGTCAGATGTTATGTTGAACGTTATTGTTGACATAAAAACAGGGTTGTTTCATTAAATGTCACCTAAAATTCGTCATCTATAATACGGGTTTCTTCTAGTAAACCCATGTGGGTTATGTAAATTAAAATTAATAAGAGTTCAAGTGTTCATAATTAAGTCTTAAATAGGAATTGTGTTTGAGGTAGGATTTTAGACTTCATTTAGGCATAGTAGAATAGTTTTTTCCAAAAAATTGAACTAAAAAAAGTTTGTAAATTTGGATAACTTTCATCTCCAAAAATTCATTTGAAATTTTGAGCCTACAATAAAAAATTATGAACAAATTTCAAAGAGGGATTATAATTAGAAGGGAATTCTTTGACATTTTCAAATATATATTCTTTGAATTTTTTTCACAACTTTTGATTCACAAATATAAATCTCAAATAGACTATAGATGATGAAGTTTATTTGGATTTTATAAATTTTATCAATTCAAAGACTTTTGGAAAAAGTTTATTGTAATGTGCCTCAGGGTGATTGCAAGAAACACTTGTCCTATTTTTTGTCTCTTTGGCATTGGGTATCTGGTTTTTTGCTTGTAACATTTGCTTCATATGTTAGTTTTACATGAAATTTGAAACACTTGTCCTATTTCTAGTCCTCTTAGCCTCAAAAATATGGTTTTTTGCTCTTAAATTTCGCTTTGTATGTTAGTTTTACATGAAATTTGAAATGAGGGTACATGTAGTAGTTGTAGTCATTGATTAATTTTTGCATTTAAAAAAATTAGTTTACAAAATATCCTCCAATCAATGTCTACTTTGGCCGTTTCAAAGGGTTTTAATACCATTTTTGACCCGTAGATGCTATTCTTATGCTCAAAATTGAGATACAAGGACATATACTAAAGAGATTCTTAAAAAAGAATCAATTGCCCACCTTCCACCTATAGGACTTTTAACATGTCTAGTTTGAATTTGTACGATTACAATTCAACAAGAATTGACAAAACTTATATACAAACTACTACAACCTATGAAAATGATGATTTTTTTGGTAGTTTAGAGTGAATTCTTTTAAGCTCAAAAGTGGCCTTGGACATTTACGGATTGAAGTGGGGATTAGCTTACTATGAACTTTGATTATTTGAGTTAACTACACGAAATAGTGAAATTAAGTTGCCTTGACAATTAGATTGCCTTACCCCAAGAAAGTTACTTTACAAGCCACTGAAGACAATAAAAATTTCTACATATATTTTCATTTGTATACATGAAGGTTTATGAGTCCCAATTACAACAATACGTCATTCAAAAGTAGTGCATTCTTCTAGAATAATAGTAAATATTTATGTAATGTCAAATGTCAAAGAAATTAGTTTGGGGCAACCTAATTTTACTATTTTGTGTAGTAAAAAAGATTTATTTGCTTGACAAAGTGGGGTCCGTGAAAAAATTCTCTATTAATGAAAAGCACTTGATTGCATTGGTGCAGGTCTGGGCACCAAGTGGAGCTGTGCTGGAGGTTCGGTCCAGCTTTGAGGCTACATTAGCTTCGGAGTAGGTTTGGACTTGGTGTGGGTCGGGTGCTTCAGCCTTGGGTGGTCGTCATCTCCACCAATAGGGTTTCGTCAACTTGTTTTCCTCATTCCCGTTTTGCGTCTTCTTGTTGCACCGATGTGGAAAATTCTTCGTTGTTTTTGTTCTTTTGGGCGCAACTCGTTCCAGCGATGTTTCCATTGTTTTGTGGGGTTCTACGTGCGACGCAGCTTCTTTGTGATCGAGTGTGTCTGTGTTCATATTCCATTTCTCTCAGCATTTCCCTAAACTTATCCGCGTCTTTCTCTCTTCATTTTCCATTTCCTTGCCAGAGCTTCACTTTGTGGTTCACTTCTAGAGGCAGCGATTCCATATGGCTTGAAGTTGCATAGTAGAGGTGAGTACATTTGCAGATTGCCAAGCGCGAATTCAATAGCCACATCCAAGTATTTCGCAGTCATGGGCTTCTCTTTTCTCCACACTTTTATGGTTTGCTTTAGTGGTCTGCAGTTTGCCATGCTTTCTACATTTTTTCCATTCTACTGATTATGCTTCGAAGTGTTTGTTACAATGTTCGATTCAATGTACTCTCTTCCGTTCCAGTGATTGTAGATAGAGCTTTATTCCTAGTTATAGAAGAGAGTGTTACTTGATTACTAAGTACACACAATAGTGCTTGTAGGTCACACTCTTGGTCAATGGCTTTTCTTTAAAAACACATTCTAGATGGTTTCGTGTAACTTTGCAATTCACATTGTGGATTAGCTCAATTTGTAACAAAGAAATCAGTGATGCATCGTTCATGAAGGTAGAGGTTGAGGTTATTGCAGAATTTTCAAATTTTTTTTGCTTCTACTAAGTTCATGCTTTGTTCACAGGAAACAAATGTCCCAAACAAAGTGAAGAAACAATCAACAATAGCATTCTTTTCAAGATCTGATTTTCAAGTTGCAGCAATCTTGTATGCAAATCTAGTTAAGAAATGCAATAACTAAATGCAATAATTTTCCACCGTTTGTACTTTGTAGTGTGAGTACTAATTTTCCCAAAAAAGGTTTAAGGACACCCTAAACCCTAGGATTTGGCAGTATACAAACTTAAGAAGATGGTTTTAAAATGTTAAGAATTAAATGTTAGGAATTCTCACCATAAAGATTGGAAAATATTATCCTTGGACTTGATTGAAGTCATTGTTCTAGCCATGCCAAAAAGAATGCACCTAGACTTCAAATCATGACATGTTTTAATTTATTTCGAAAACGGTGTTGCTTCTTTAGACTCAATCATCAAGATGAATCAGCTACATACCTACAAAAATATAGATAATTTGGAATTGTACAACATGTAGGAAAAAATAATAGGTACTAAGAAGTACATAATGACTTAAAAAAATAATTCTAAAAAATGTACTTGTGGAATTGGAAAATGTCAATCCCAATGGCTATTTTGTTGAGATACAAAATGGACATCCCATAATTTAATTATTTTCTAAGAAGATAGAAAATTTAGAAAATCCATATTTGTCTACAAACTAAAAGTCCACATAACTTTGATTTTATGAATGAATATGGAATACTTAAGAGCTTTCTATAGTAAATAGTGAAATTAGGTTGCCCACACTATATAAATACTTAATATTAGATTACAAGAATGCACTACTTTTGAATTAGGTGTTGTTGTAATTGGAACTCATGAACCTTCATGTGTACAAATGGAAATATATGTAGAAATTTTTGTTCACTTTGATGGCTTCTAAAGTACCTTTTGGGGGTAAGTCAATCTAATTGTTAAGGCAATCTAATTTCACTATTTAGTGAAGGTATGTGTCGTCACGGTCGGGGATTTGGGACCCACATGCGCCCCCTAGTCAGGATTCCCCTCACCCGCAATTGCCCCAGACTCGAATGCACCCCCTAGTCATGGTTGCCCTCACCCGCAATCGCCCCAGACCCGCAGTCGCCGTCACCCGCAGTCGTTGGCAGTGGTCCTAGACCCACAGTTGCCTTCCCAACCCGCACGCGCCCTGTCTAGAGCCGCACTCACCTTGAGGCGATTGCAGGTACAAAATGAGACCCTAAACCCGTAGTCTCCCGTCTTTCCCTTCTGCGCCTTGTCTTTTATCCACCTTGAAGTGGCTAATTGCAAGCTCGAGAGGGGAGGTGGGTGTTGTGAAGAGGATATTCTATCTCTCCTCATGTCACTTTCATCTATGTGTTCCATTGATCGTAAATCACGCCGAATTGTTTGAAACTTGATTGTGATTGTAAATGTTGATGTTGATGTATTTGTAAATGTGAATTACCACGAGGTAATAGATTTAAGTTTGTACAACAAGGTTTTAGGCTTGCTGTATTTGGCATAGTATCCGAGTACAATTGATCGTATAGATTGAGCACTATGGAGAATGAGCCCCCACCATTGACGCCTGCCACAATCAAATGCCTTACACGACAAGAAATGAAGCTCATCCGCGACAAGGGTCGGAAACGGTGCGATAAAATTCACAAGAAGCATGTAGCCATTTTGATCCATCCAAAGATTAAGGCATTTAAACGTTGGAGAAATGAACTTGAGCCTTGGAGTTACAAAACCGTTTGCAAATACGTGGATTGGTGCCACATCAACAAATTATTTCCCTTGTGTCGGCACAAAGAACATCTGAAGCAAAACAAAGTAAATCTTGCATACTCGAAGGACGAGGGCTTCATACTTAGATGTTGTGAGGTGTGGAAGCACTTGTATTTGGAGGATTCAACTTACTGAAACGACAATTTCTATTTTTTTCTTGTGAAAATGGTATATGCTGAATATGTGTTGAAGGAGGAGGTGGATTGGTCAACATTGAAGGAGGTCCCTATTGCTATCATTCCAGAGATTGCAAAAATTTTACCACCAGATGAACCTATGGATGTAAAGAAGATGTTATCCAAGGTGAAGCGTGGGAAGTCATTTGTTCGCGATGAAGGCGTGGTTTGGTCAGAGACTTCTAGCTCTGATCAACACACCCATGAATACGATGGATATTCTTTCCACATCGATGACGAGGAGGTTGCCATACAAGAATCTAGGCCGGCTATGGATGTGGGAGTCCACCAAAGTGGACAATCAAGCCAAGAGCCCATCATAGTAGAAGACATGGATGAAGAAGGCATGGATGATGGGGTGGCTAGGAAAGTGGACCCCATTTTGCGAGAGGGTGACGGGAGTGGCAGAGGAAGCAATTCAGAACATGAAGAGGCAATGTTGCTTACCAAAATAGAAAGTACAAAATTAGCTTTGCGTGCAAAGAATGAGTAATTGAAAAATTCGAAGGAGCAAGAAGTGAATCCTACTTTCATAGAGGTGTTGAAGCAACAGTTGAAGGCCATAACGAACGTTGATGAAGAGAATGACAAGGGCTTCCATTCCTTAAAAAGAAATCGCGATTTTATTTGAAGGAAATGAAGAGCGGGAAGGTGCATAAAATGAACCATTATTTGATATGGGAATCAAAACTTGAAACCCTTGTCCGCAAACATCAGCAGGTAGACAATGAAAGGCGAAGCCTAGAACTTCAAATAATGGAGAAGAAGAAAGAATATTACGAGGCCGCCGTCCAGCATGTTCCAAAAGTAGAGCTTTTGGCTTCTTCCTCAACATATGGTAGTGTTGCTGGAGAATTAGCAACGCTTGAGAAGTTGGTGAAGTTCCATGAGCAAAGATTACCATTGATGGTATCAAAGTTGAAAGCTCTGAGGGCAGAAAGTCGTTTTTATTCGGATTGGTATAAGTGGAATAAAGCTAGCATAGGGAAGTCTAATGTAGAATTACAGCAAATGGGTCCGGAGCCCATTTTGAAGGACTACCTCAATACAAAATAAAATACCTAGGAACACAATGAGGAAAAATACTTTCACCACGATTATTTTGTATGTTGCCTATTGTGGTTTTATAAAGAAATGCAATGTTTTGAGATAAAACAATGTATATGGTGTCTTGAAGCTGTGTTTGTATTAGAATAGTTAAATTGGTGTGGGTACACTAGTGGCATGCATGGAAGGGAGAAAATGCCACACCATTTTTGGATCTTACAACTTTTCTATATGGATGAATATGTCTTTCTCATGTTTTGGGAGAAGGTGATGGTATGATGAATGGAATGGGATTCTTGCACATAATTACAATCGAATAGGAACATGGGATTCTTGACCGTAAAAGTCAACATAGTATTTTGTGAGAATGTCCTCGTGAAATCTACAATACAACTTGTATTAATGATTTTCATATGAATAGTAGAGAACTAAGAACCGATTGTGCCCGAAATACCATATTAATCGAGGAAATTTATTGGGCTTATTTGTCTCGGGTGATTTGCTTCATTGTTCCTCTTTGTATATAGGATTTTTTAGAATTCTAGCTTTAGCGTAATTTGAAGAAAATTACAATGGATATTGAGGAATTAGGTAGGTTTTATATGTAAGTTGGCCTACTCATGTATTTTATGAATTAAAATTTTGACCCCCAAGGACAAGGTGAACCATTTGAAGGTATGGTAATGTGAAGTCAACAAGTCAACATCCATGAAAAGGGGCATGTTGTACTTGAATGCCTTTTATTCCTTCTTTGGCCAGTATCTTGAAAGCTTAGAGGAAAAGCTTCCTATAATTAGAACCTCATGATTTTAAAGAATATGAAAGGAAATATCCAATTGGACAATGATGCTCCACTCTAGTGAGTAGTGACCTAGTTTTCTTCTCAATGCAAGTGAAATTAATTTGGAAAGTTAAATGTTAGGAGCTTTGTTGATTTGATTCATACAATCTATTTTCGGAAGAATTGGAAAAGATCATTCTCAATATGATTTCAGAAATTGGTACTTTGGTAGAGAGGAAAAAAAAGTAGTATTAAATAAAAATCAATGTCATATGGAATTGCCGTACATAGGTATGCTAGGAAGTCATAGAAGTGGAATGAAAGAATCAAACCCTAAACCACTCCATCGTACTTGCCAAAACAACTAGAAACATAGTGTAACTAAAACCTAACCCTTATTTGTCATCTATTATGATGGGAAGTAAGGCTAAATTGCATGATTCCTACGAATGTCTAGTCAATTACATTTGGGTTGTTTTGAGAGCCACTTCCTTCACTTTGTTCGTAGGTCAATGCTTCTCCAACCCCAAGCTTTTGCTTTGCACGGGTTCGTGAAGCGGGCCCATCTGCCTTCAAAATTGATTGCAACACGTTGGAGTCCTATAGAGCTTGGAGGGTCCTTGTTTGCGGAGAATGTGCTTCCAACAAGTAGTCAAGTGCTTGACTTTGGTAATATGGTCCATACGTAGAGTCCAGGTAAGCCATACTAGTCAAGTCTTCTAGGGAGGCACTATCATCTTGATTAGCCACCCTTTGTCCTTCTAAATTCCAACGGTGTCGTTGCGGATGAGGACCCCACTTGAAGGTTGAGGAGGTCTTGTTCAAATATCCACCAAGGCATTGGAAGAAGAATGCCCTCCTCCCTTTGTTTTGTGGCCCCTTTCCGATGAGCCTCGGTGCAACTCTAGCAATTTCATCTGGGTCTGTTTCCCAATTCAATTGCGAGCTAGCAGGTCTTTTTTCTTGATCATGTTGTCCTTCTCACCAACTCCAAACCAACTCTTGGCCCCACAAGGTTGTGTCAGCTGTAGTATCGCGGGTGTATTCCCAAGAAGGAGGCATATAGGTCATCAAGTTGAACATGGTATACATGTGATCGTGGAATGGTATTGAACAAATCACGCAATGTCGTCTAATTAAGCATTATGTGATGAGACATTGGGGGTGGTATACATGTGCACAAGATCCTAATGCCCAACCCCCTTCAGGACCAAATTGTTCAAGACATATGGGACATTTGGTATGGTCCAAAACAAAAGGTGCAGGCTTGGGCCACAGGAGTATTCGTTTCTTCTCTTCTATGTGGCTAGACATTTATTTTTGGTGGTCCCAACCATTTTTGCTCCAATCTATGACCTCCTTTTTTGGCAATTCCACCATGCATATGTTATTGGGAAACATGTCCTCCAACAATGCCCATGACGTCAGTCCATTCTTTCGTTTAGGAGCATTTGCAACAAAGTTTCTAGAAACTTTCTCTAGCTCCTTCGCAACTTGTTGGGATCTATCAACGGAGAGAATGCATGCAACCTTCCAATGGTAGTATGTGGCAATCAACTCAGCCAACTTTCTTCGAAGCATCTTATTTTCTTCTTGAAGTCCATGGTCTTTTTCCAATTGAATAATTAATGGAACCACAAGAAACGAAAGAGAGTCTTAGGTCCCATTGAGTTCAATTGTGTCATTGGTAGTATATCTTGTGACAATAGTAGGAAGTGTATTCGGAATGATGGGAGAGCGTCTAGTGTGCTTGGCAAGAGGAGAACACTGAAGGATATGGTTGGTAAGGTCCCCCACAACCTTGTCCACATTTTGGAGGTTCTGCTCAACAAAGGCGTCATCCATATCCAACAAAGTGAAAGTGTCATGGTCTTTCTCACGGAGGTGTTGTAGTTCTGTAGTTTGTTGAGAGATGAGTGTCCTTTTGTCTTCACACTTACATCGCAATTTCCTCATTTCATTTTGTAGTAAAGAAATTTCAACATCTTTGGTCTTGAGGATGTCCGGAGTTTTTGCCAAAGTCATAATGTTGTTGCTCGAGCCCATTGTTGATGGAGAAATGGGAACACGGTCAATTTCTTCTATAGGCTTGTCCTCATCAGGCCCGAAGTCGAAGACGTCCTTTGTGCTTTGTGTTGGCAACAATGGGTTAGGAACTATAGTTGGAATTGATGCGGGTCCCACTCGTATTGTTGAACGCCGTACTCTAGATGGTTGCTTTGGTCGTTGTCCCGTAGATGTCGCGGGTCCGTCTACAATTTCATTTTGAACCTCACTAGAGTAAACAGATTGCTCCACGATTCATATTACCCTATGGACACGCGTACCATCAGAGTCATCATCTTCTTCAGACTCCTCAGTGTCAACCGTAGTGGCAGGGGTTTGCATTTTGTATGCGCTTCCAATAGGACCAAGTCCCCTCTCGGGAAAAGCTAGAACTCCTCTTGGGATGAAACCACTCTCTGGACGAGTTACATACGTACTTCCCTTGATTGTGCTCCAATCAACCTCTTTGTTTAGAGCAACCTCAGCATATGCTCCTCTAGCAAGGAAGAGGGGGACCTCGTTCCTATCTACAAAGGCAGTTTTGTAGAGGACTTGCCACAATTCAAAGCATCTTTGAAGGAACGTTGGATTCTCACAGTACTTGAAGTTGGCCTTATTGGTGTGCCGATTATAACACTATAACAAAACATGGTAAAAAAAAACCATAGTCAAAATCGACTATGGTTCTTTTTGCCACGTTTTTGTGCAGGCCTACTATGCATGTAGCCAACATTTTTGGACTTTTTGGACTTTTCGGGCGTGTAATATACCATTGGAAAGGTATTGAAAATACCTTTCTAATGGTATATCACACACCCGAAAAGTCCAAAAATTGCAGTGGAAAATTGCAAAAGAAGCTAGCAGCCCATTACACGTGCATGCACAAAAACGTGGCAAAAAGAACCGTAGTTGATTATGACTACGGTTTTTTTTACCATGTTTTGTTATAGTGTAATGATGATGCCATAAAGGAAAGAATTTGTCGATGTGGCACCACTCGATGTAATCTTCGCAGAATTGTATTGTCCAACGGTCTGGTTCTTCATTCCAACCCTTAAAAGTAAGGTGGGTTTCACTAATGAGCACGTGCAATCACTTCCGATGAATAGTGCCTTGATGCTTGCGATGTTTGTCTTTGGCAGCTTTCCGTAATGCCCTAACGGTCTATGCAACAGCAAAGATAGGCAATGCCCTAGCATTGTTAACTCTAGTGGCCATCAATGATTGTCGTGTGTAAAGCTCAAAAAACTCGTTTGGGAGTTTAGGTGGTCCACATTTAGTAAGGTAAGAAGGGTGGATGAATGTAATAAATAGTAAATACTTAAGGTTCACGCATGTAGCCACTAAAGGATACAATACAAGAAGCCTCAATGAAAGGTGCCCAAAAGGTCTTGGGCGAGTGGATATATAGGTGGGGTGAATGCGGGTGAGAGTTGGTCATAGGGTGCGTGCAGGTGGGCGACCACCGGTTGAACCCGCAGTCTCTAGGGGGCGCATACGGATCTCAGGGAGTGACCATGGGTCTCGTAGGGCGCATTCGGGTCTGAGGAGGCAATTGTGGGTCCTGGACGAGGCGATCGCGGGTCCAAGGGCGTGTGCGGGTCTATTGGAGGGCGCATGCGGGTCCCCTGGGGGACGACTACAAGTCTTTGGGGGCTTGTGCAAGTCCCTTGGGAGGCGATTGTAGCTATTTGTGGGGCGTTACTTCTCTTTAGGTTCCCACTTCGTGTCTTTGCTTCGCAGCTTGCCACATACTCCCTACCCGTGGTTGTCCACCAGCCTGAACCCGAAGTCGCCCTACCCATGGTCACCTACACCTGAGGTTACCCACACTCGCATGCGCCCCTTTAGGATGCCACGTGGAAGACACTTATTTGCCACATGGCATCCGGCTGGCCTCATGGGTAGGGTGAATTTTTTTCTAAAAGTCAAAGCTAAGTTTGATTCTATTAGACGGACAAGAGGGTCTACTTGACGTGTTAGACGTCATGTTCATCATGTTGTTGAACTGTCTGCTGGAACAACCCAGGTTCAGAGATCTAAATTTCTGATGCAATCCTAGAACAGTTTAGACTGCGCGATCTAAACTATTCAGAGATCTAAATTTCTGATGCACTCTTGGAATAGTTTAGACCGTGCAGTCTAAGTTGTTCACAAAGATCTAAATTTCTGATGCAATCCTAGAACAATTTAGCTTGTGCGGTCTAAACTGTTCAGAGATCTAAACATCTGATGCAGTCCTAGAACAGTTTAGATCATGCGGGCTAAGCTGTTCAGACATATCAAAGTTTTTGATGCACTTATTGGACATTCCAAATCATGCGGTCTTGATTATTTCCACTAATTATAGGTGCTGAGGCATTCATTGAATAGTTTGGAGTGTGTGGTCTAAAGTTCATCCACAAGTAGGGGATACCAATACTTGTGGATTGATCTAACACTTTCAAATAGATTGTAAAAGGGGGGGACATAGTTACAACTGGAAATCATACTCTCTAGGGTGACGCCCTCCGGATCTCCTTGCAAGCTATTATGAGAGCTAATTGTTGTATATGGAGTCATTTCTAGTTTGGTAACCTTGCAAACCAAATTTTTCCATGCACTTGGAATTTAGCCTAATATCAAGCATGATTTAAATGCGACATCTAATTTCTCCTACTAGAATGTATGTCGATAGAATTAGACCTGTCACATTCCATGATTATTGGCTCCTTCCCCTAGATCAAAGTACCTGAGCTAATGGCTGCTAGTGGAATAGTGGAATGGAAAGATGCCAATATGATTCCTATTTATTAGGAAGAATGGAATATGCCAGTCTCTTCTTCCTTGATTTGCTTGTTATGCTTGACATGTATTTCCCGTAGTTAGAATTGTTTTCATTCAACCTGCACATTCTAATGAGGATTACACAGGGTGGTTCTCTATATTGCGACATGGTGGTTGAGTGTATCTTCTAGTCTACGATGTTGGGGATGTATTCCACAATGGACTCCCATCCCTTACCGATCTATTTCGTTTGACTAGTAATTTGTATGGCTTCATCGTCTGAATTAGACGGGGATGAGGTTGTTCATTGCACACTTCATACCATGTTTCTTATGTACTACTTGAAACCCATGTTTTCGACAATGCATTTTTTGTGATTTTTGCGTGCTTGTATTTGATTTCACTACTTATATCTTGTCACAATACTTGTTGTTGAGATAGAAGCAAATGTACATCACAAAACTTTCTACTAAGCATGGGTTCTTTGTAGTGATACAATTTTTGCTTCTCATGCATGCCTACGTCTTAAATTCTATTTCCTGAAATGTGATGTCCAAGGGTTCCAAGAATGTGAAGAGGAGGATGTGAACTTGGAGAAATCCTTTCCAGTAGATGATGACTCTTTTCCCATCCCTGATTGCGAGGGCATTAACCGCGACGGATGGTCAAGTAAGGCACTTCTTGCTAGGCACGCAAATGGTACCAATTTCGCCGAAGTCAATATAATTACTCCAAGTCCGAACGTGTGTATTGATGGGCAAAGTAGGTTAGGGGAGGATGATGTTGGCATTGTGGTGTTGGAGGTATATAATGGGGACCCAAGTGTCGGGGACACTTGTTTGCGTTGGCCAACGCGACAATTGTTTTATCATGGTGGGACTGGGTACATTAGCGTATATGATCATGCTCGCAAACGACGTTGTCGAGTAGAGAGGCCTTGCCTTGAGAAAACGCGGGGCTTCTAGCTACAACTAGATGTGGTTCAAATAATGGAAGATCCCGTGGTCAAAGTCACAAATATAATAATAAATCCCCCCCAATAATGCCATATGAACCAAAATACTATCACCCTTCCATATACCCCTCCAAAGATGTCATGGAGTCTCAATATACCCCATGCATGATAAAAATTGTAGAAACAAAGTCATATCCTTCATGAACTCCCCTCGAAGAAGTGTCTGATAGTTTATTGAATGCCACGTTCGCTCTACAACTCCAAACTAAGAGTGTGATACGCTTCTGAAAAGCTAACAAAAAGTTCTACAACCTCTCCAAAATTCACTCAAAACTAAGATACTTTCCGACTTTTATGGTCGGTCAAAGTTCACCCTTCCCAACTCAAAGGCAGCGCACCTATACTTCACTCTCAAGCCCATAACTTTCTCATCCTAACTTCAAATCAAGAAAATAAACTCATTTTGGAAAGCTAACATGAACATCTACAAGCTCCCCAAGTTTCACTCAAATACAAAGTACTGTCTACATTTCATACCCTTTCAAAACTCACTCACTTGGAAACCCGAAAGTATCCCTTCACCCTTTCACTCTCAAGCCTATAACTTTCTCATCCTACCTTCAAATCAAGAAAATAAATTAATTTTGGAAAGCTAACATGAATATCTACAAGCAAACCAAGTTTCACTAAAATATAAAGTACTGTCCACATTTCATACCCTTTCAAAGATCACTCTCTTGAAAGTTTGAGGCAACTTCACAACACTTCACTCCCAAACTCATAACTTACACATACAAACTCCAAACTTCATGAGTAATAGCTTTTCGGAAACACAAAAACAAGATACACAAGCTCTCAAAATCTCATTATCAAACTCTCCATGTACAAAGTGCTCTCCCCTCCCAAAGTGACGGCTTCCCTAAGCAAACAAGGAGGAAGAAGAAGATGATCCTCAACCTCATCCGCCACCTCAACCTCCATGCCATCCACTTAAGTTAGTGGATTTTGGCCACTAAAAAGCCACATGGGCCATAATACCCACATGGGCCACTTCTTCTTCTCAATAAGTCTATCCATATCATCTACGTGGATTTCTAATCCATTAAAAATAAAATAAAAATAAGGAAAACGTAAAACAAGCTTTACCTTTTGTTTTTACAATTTCAACCTAACTAACTAACATATTAAGATATCTTCTAGTATAGAAATCAAAGAACTAAGTGTTTGTCAAATAGAGGTAAAAAAAAAGAGTTCAAGTGGAGTATAACCCCATTTGTTTCTTGAAACTCTACAAAAAAAAACCCTCCAATTTAACAAACAATTATGCATTTTCACATAATGAACACATTTACAATACGACAACGTGCTATAGATAAAGAATTAGAGGAAAATCGTAGAAGAGTGGGCAAACGCCAATACCGCTATGACAGACGAACTCGTGCAACCGTAGTGCTACAGAAGAGAACCAAGATGTTGTCAAATGAGTCCATTGCGGCTATCTTCACGCATCATTGCCGCAATAATGACTGCATTTAGAAATTCTCTCTGACCACCATTTGTGCACTTTGCATTGAAATGCACCATCAGACTTTTAAAGTCAAGTCCACCAAAAATCTAGATGTCCATAGGATGATGCATGAAGGAGGCATACAAGGGGAGGGAACTTGTCACCGTGGAAGGCATAGACATTTGTCTGCATACTTGGAGGATTCTCCACAACATCCCTCTACGCACTTTTCAGAGATATAGGGCCCGGGCCGCGGCCAACATGAAGGGTGCTCCTCATGGCAATCTGAACACAAAAAAAACAAGGACGCCCACCGGTTAGGCCATTCAAACTCTTCGGTCGTTGTTGGAGGCAAGTGTCGACCACATGCCCGACTTGTCACATACTTTGGACACAAGCGAGAAAGTCTATGTCAAAGTTCTTCTTGCTGGTACTCAATAGAAGGATTTACTGGCTACTGTGAATGAGGTAAGAGCTCGAGGTCTCTGAACCATATAATGTGGGATGAATAGGACGGCCTCCAACTTTCTCATGTAAGAAATCCATTTTCTATAGTAACCCTTAAAGACTACGAGCACTAACTAGTATTGACGTACCTTGCATGGATTGTAGGCAAACAAGGAATTGGGATTGTCACCCGTATCACAGTCTTGTTTTAGCAAGATTCAAATAAAATATTTTTTCGAGTACATCATCAAAGGAAGGGGAGATTTCTTTGCAAGATGTAGCATCTGCGACAACTTGAAGCAATTACGGGCCTCCTTTGCTCTAGGATCAGAGGATTATCAAAGGATTCAAAAGTGTTTTAAAAAGCACTTGTTTCTTCAAGAAGCCTATCGCCATGCCTATTATTGTAGTAGATGGTTATCCAAATTACGACCATCTCAACTACTATCCATCATGCATGACAAAATGGACCAGGGTGATTGCAAGAAACACCTGCCAGTTTCGTTGCGTTTTTTTTTGGAGCGCTATAACTTTTGAATTATGAATCCGATTCCAAAACCAAAAAAACTATTTCTAGATATCTTTCTTGTTATTGTAATCCTTATTTTTCAGAAATTTTTAAAAATCATTTTATATTTAAAAGTCAATTTTGATAATTTGTCACACTTTGACGTTTAGGGGTTTTTTATACTATTGAGTGGTTTCAATTAGTGATTTTCAGCTGAATTTTCTATGGTATATTAGTTTAGTAGGCATACATGTGCCTACTAAAGGAAATCTAAAAATTCATTATTTTATATCCTCCATGTTCAAGCAAATAGGCCTCTCTTGCGAGCGCAATTCTAAACAATAGAAATAGTTTTGAACTCATTTTTTTGCTCAAATCTCATGATCAAAAAGTCGTCCCAAATGGCCAATTTTTAGTTTTCTTAAAAAAAAAATTTCCTATTTTCTACAAATTAAATTGTCAAAGTATGTATTTTCTTTGTTAGAATTCTATGTCCCAAAATATATCATGGAAAATACATACTTTGACAATTTAATTTGTAGAAAATAGGAAAATTTTTTTTTAAGAAAACTAAAAATTGGCCATTTGGGAGGACTTTCTGATCATGAGATTTGAGCAAAAAAACGAGTTCAAAACTATTTCTATTGTTTAGAATTGCGCTCGCAAGAGAGGCCTATTTGCATGAACGTGGATGATATAAAATAATGAATTTTTAGATTTCCTTTAGTAGGCACATGTATGCCTACTAAACTAATATACCATAGAAAATTCAGCTGAAAATCACTAATTGAAACCACTCAATAGTATAAAAAACCCCTAAACGTCAAAGTGTGACAAATTATCAAAATTGACTTTTAAATATAAAATGATTTTTAAAAATTTCTGAAAAATAAGGATTACAATAACAAGAAAGATATCTAGAAATAGTTTTTTTGGTTTTGGAATCGGATTCATAATTCAAAAGTTATAGCGCTCCAAAAAAAAACGCAACGAAATTGGCAGGTGTTTCTTGCAATCACCCACCATTCAAAAACAGCATGTCCTGCATTGGCTAGAAAAACAAAGGCCCTAGACGAACTCATGAAGTTGTCTATTAAAGTGTCAAGAATGTTTGCACATGGGCACAGGGACAACAAGTATGCGCATTATAGTTTGGATGTATTCTCGAGTGACAGCAACTTCAGTGTGGGGTCCATTGCCAAATTGTTGTGAGATTTAGAAGATCCACCCGCAAAGTCCTCCCGATTATTGTTTGGAGGGGCAGGCAACACACCTTTGTATCGGGCATTGCTCCATGGGAGTGCAGTCTACGTTCATTCGTTGGGAGATGTTCCTTTGCATCCTATCGAAGCTCAACCATTGCCACTAGTACTACACATTCAAATAGACAATTCTTGGAGGGAAAACAAAAATAGATATGTCTTTTGTTTCTGGTCCCTCTTGGTTGCTAGACAAATTGTAAAAGAGGTGGTCGTGTCATTCATGATAGTGGGACATACCCACGATGACATCGATGCATCTTTCGGGTGTTGGAGCATGGAACTCCGCAAGAAAGACCATCCAACCTTGCCATGGTTGATGCAGTCTTACATGGAAATGGAAGAAATTCCATTCATTCCCCATTTGATAGAAGAGGTACCAAATTTCAAGGCTTATGTCAAGCCTTATATTGGGATGAACAAGAAACAACTAGTGGGTCACTCCAATGGAAGGCAATACAAATTCTTCATGGATGACAATGGATGGCCAATCATGCAGTACAAACTAGCTTGTACTAACATTCCGTGGTTGCCCCAAGGACAGATTGAAGCTATAGAAGGAAGATGCCAATCATAAACCTATACTTCCTGAAGGTAATCCCCTATGCATGAAGCCTAGAAAAATGACAAATGAATCGGAGATTCTATGTGGACTTGATGGATACATCCAACATTGGACAGACGTATCAAACGAAGATGGGACAGCCGAGTATAAGGCCCGCATGTCACAATTAGTGACTTACTGGATTGATGTGAGGAATGCCATGCATGATACAATTGAACCAAAGGCTACAAACTCCGAGGAATTGAAACAAGGATTTTGGCAACGAACTCGACAACCAAGGGATTTTATGATGGATTTCATGCAAGATGGAAGCACACAAGAAGAGCTACAATTAGAGGACCCGTATATTGGCACTCTTGAAGGGAAGCCACCATGGACGTATAATGTCGCCACGGACCTCCGTGAAGGTTTCTATGTATTTGTAAGACTAGCATTGGATTGTGATGAGCCCGTGTGGCTTGGTAGGGTAGTGGAGAATCCACAATTTGATCCAGTTGTTGATCACTTTCGTGAAGTTCTTGTGCAATGGTATGTACCATGTAGCATGTCCAAGGATGTGCAACAATTGTACATAGGGTGGAACACGAAGACAAATTTTAGATGGAAGATTGACCAAACGGCCTCCCAAGCCAACTATGTTTCAATAGACAATATTATAGCATCTTAGAAACCAAAGAAGAATGATGGGGACAGTTTTGTCCCACCACGACAACAAGTGAGATTTGTAGTGGATAATTTACATCGAATTGCAGAGGAAGAGCAACAAGGCTTATTAATATGATTTCTCGTGACAAGGCTTCTCAGACAATTTTCATTGTTGCAAGCATTATATAATACAATGCATAGTGCCCCTTTTATCTCCATCTGTAGCTCAATGGTGTTTATCTATTTAGTCCATGAATATTGCTTTGGATCATGAGCTCTTTTGTAGATTGTAAGAAGCATGGGCTGGCTAACAATATATGTACAAAGTACTTTGCTAAATAGAAAATACAAGGTTTTCTTGTCTCCATTGTCATCTATTTCAAAGGGCCATATTAGGGATAATTTTTGTAATTTTCCAACCACCTACTTGAGAACTAAACAAAATTAATGAAGACACCCACACTTGTGTCCATCCTGACCAAAAACAAAATATCCAATTAGGAGGGGGCTAGGGCACCTTAGTCAATGACCCCAAATTCCATGATCATTCTACAATACTAGCTCTATAGACTACACTTTCACTGACTACATCTATGGCCTTCTCTCTGGTACAACTCATCTATGGTGAATTTCATTAAAATGGCGGTATTATTGCAAATTCTACAAAAAAAAAGTGCATTCATATGAAGCGAAGGAATGAAGCACACCCACAATCACCCTAAACCAGCTATGTAACACAACCATAAACCACCACAGTCAAGGTCCTTCAGCTGCTTATGCCAAAATGCACATGGCATATGCCATTTTAATGAAATTGTGTGTAAAGATGGACAATTTCATTAAAATGGCATATGCCATGTGCCATTTTTGACATACTCTACGCCATTTTAATGGAATGCCGTGTAGTTTCTAACATATTCTATGCCATTTTAATGGAATGTTGCGCCATTTCATCATCATACCGCCATTTTAATGAAATTGCCCATAAAGTCTCTCAAGCAATATATTAGCCGCTTGTATAATATATAACAAATGTCTGAGCTGACAGCCTTATTATTTTCAAATTGTCAAATGTCACAATGTGTGAATAAAGAATCAAACCGATATTTCGTTAAAATGGCGCCATTTTTCCGCCATTTTTCCAGTCATTTTCTACAATCGGTATAGATTTCAGACCGCACAGTCAAAAATCTAGGAATAGTGTACATTTCAGACCGCACGGTCTGAACCTACAAGTGCCAAGTTTGTGGAATACCGCCATTTAAACGAAATATCCGTTAATCAGGAACTTACTTCTCTAATTATCTAAAAAGAATCTGTAGAAAAAGGAAAAGGAAGTTTGAGCTCCGAGATCGTGAATTGGAACTATTGGAATGATCGAGATCTCCATGCTATTTCCATACTCTGTCGGAGGTGGATAAGCTAGCTAGCTCTCACTGGCACTCAATTGCAATGAGCTCTTTGATTGAAGAACTTATCGCAGAAAGGAAAGAATTGGCCCCGGAATTGGTCGTTCTATTTTAAATGAAGCGTAAATCCTTGCCAAGCCTCGGTGAATTCGTCGACAGTCGACAATGATCTCGAGCAGTTGTCATGATCGCAACGATCGAGCTACTTTCATTGACGCTTCGACGGAGGTTTCCACTTGGAGGAGCCCCCATCCCCCATGGGACTAGACTTGGAAGGAGGTCTCCACTTGGACGATCCTCCGTCGCCCATGGGTGAAGCCTTCGAGGGAGGTCTCCACTTCGATGATCCCCCGTCGCCCATCACGGCCATTTCAGGAATCCCTCCGAGGACTTGATGAGACTTCTGATACTCTCGGGAAGCTAGAGTTGGCCGCTCTGTAAGCTTGGGTGATCAGCTCAGCTGGATCGCTTCTCAGAAAGAATATAATTATGCCTCTCCCACCGATCAGTGCTCCGCACGTGTGTCAAATTATAGCTCTCAGAAAGTATGCCTCTTCAGCTTCGATGGATCGGAGCTCTACGTACGTATGTCAAATTTTTGCTGTGGGTGTAAATTCGATGTATCTCTTGCTGTGGCGTCTTCAGATTTGATCGATCTACAACTCAGTCGAGATTTGTTGTGGTGCAGAATGAATGTGTGATGCTCTTTAATACGTTTTGATTCATGCTGGAGTGATCTCTGTTCAAATTACGCGGAATTTTTCAGCGGACACCTGATCTTGACGGACCCAAGGTTTGATCCTTTCAAACGGAGCTTCGAATCGCATTCAGAGGAAGTGGGTACTGATCTGATGGTCAGTGGCATGGAAGAGCATTCGTGTTGAACGGCGCCGGCGAGGGCAACGCGAAGTTCGCGACGTGTCGTCCGATGAAGACCTGAAGTAGAAGCCGTTATTTCAAGTTGGTCACAGGAGAACTAACGACCTCCACGGTTGGAAGTCAGAGGAGCAGTTCTGGGCAGGGTTTCTATGGAAGATTCAATTCGACGGTCTCTAATATTATTTGGTCAATTCGACAGTCACGTGCGCACAAATGCTTGGTGAATGCGTTCACATTGATTTCTGAAGAATCCGGCCCACTCCTGTACATAATCGGCACTGCTGGATGATGACAAAACTTTTCCTTGGCGGGGTCCCGCTGCCGACATCACAGGGTTCAGCACGTGCAGCTGTCGCAGACTTTCTTCTTTTGAGGAGCTTTTCAGTGGGACCATGCGCGCAGCCTTGGAAGACACTGACCAATTCAAATGAATAGGAGAATCCGACAACGATCTGATATTATTGTCGCAATATAATAGAAGGCAAAATTTCATTAGAGGAGAATCAATGACCGCTATCAATGTATTAATATATCTAACTGATTTTCCCATTCATGAAGTAGTCAATGGTAACGACACTGATTTATCCTATTAGAGAGGGTGGAAAACCAATGTGGAGAATCATTGTCAATAAAGCAAGATTCTTTGGGAGAAATGAGAGTGATAGAGTAATATCTTTGCCTAGATAGCACTAATTTTACTCCTGTTGATAAATTTAGCACCCAAAGTTCAACACAAATTTTTAAAAACATCTTTATTTACATGTTTAAATATGGGATCTTCTATTAGGTTTGTCCAAGAGTGTGTGGTAAAATTTTTGGCCAGTCTGACCACACATATTAGAAGATCTTAGTCTTTGAAGTTTGAAGTGAAACAAAAAGTTTTTTGGGGATCTTATATGATAGCCTCAATTGACTTTGATTGTCTTGTGCAACAATCTTTTTTACCTAAGGACCATGATTTAATAATTTGAAATAAACAAAGATTATGTTCAGGATATATGCACCAAATTCTAGAGGTAGAAGAGGGGTGGAAGATTTCCATCAAAATTTAGTAATATGATGAGGTGGCAAAATTGACAAGTACACTAGTGAATTTTTCAAATAACATAGTCTTCTCATATTTTTGAAACTCAAAAAATATTGATGGTAGATAAAAAGCTAGATTTCCATTTTCTTCCCCATCATGTTCCCCATCCTTGTTCCCTTTGTTTATTCTTTGGTTCTTGCTTCTTTATCCACTTCTTACAACATTCATATCATTCATGTCAATGCTAGTAGCAATTTCAACATTTGGTGATGGCCAATGCAATTATACATGGCCTCATAGCTCTCATGTCACAAATCCAAGTCAATGCTAGTTGCCTACATATGAACTATTCCAAGGGCATAGCATAGGATTTCAAGTCCTTCCATTGTCCTTGCACAATTGGCACATTTTGCCCTCTATTGCCCCTCTCCACAATCATCTTGTCCAATCTTCTCTCTATTAACACTATTTCAATGAAAAATATTTGGAACTTTTGAACCATGAGTCAAATTTTGAAATCATAGGTTCAACAACCATGACTACACCTAAATTCGAATTGTCTCCAAGGGGACGAATTGTCTTAAATTAGAAGATAAAATACATTCACTTTAGTAAATTAATGTCACAAGCATTAATAGGATAAATCAATGTAGCTTGTTCACTTACTTGATCACAATATTGTAGATGAAAAAACAATTTGCTTACTAACTTGCATATCTGGTGGTACAACAAGCTAATTGATAAATGTCAAAATGGACCATAGAATATTGTCAATTCCAAAAAATTGATGTTTTTTTTAAGATATAATAAGTAACATAATTCTGATTTGATTTTTCTCAGCAACACTGTCTAGCCATACTTGTGATGTATGAATATCGTCTTACACTAAAGGGAGTTTAAGCATATGGAATTTCGGGGTGTTTTTAGGATCAAGGCTACACCACGAGGGTTCAAGAAGATGGCAACCAACTTTTGCAATTGGTGGAACTTGTGGCATTGAAGGTCAATCATGTACAATTTGAGCTTTTCATCTATTCCAGTTGACTAATAAGCTAAGGACTTTGTACAATGCATATGGCACAACATCTATATTTTCCATCTATGACAACAATCAATTAACTTGATACTTTAGTGACCTCAAGTCCTCAAAAAATTTGATGAATTCTCTAATTATTAAATTATAGAATAATATAAAATTTTAGTCTACACCATAATGTTCTAAACTATAGCAATGGTGAAACTTTTAGATTGGTTAAGAATTTTACGTATTTGATATGAATTTTTTTCAATCATTCTTCATAAATTCATAATAATTTCAAATTTTCATCAAAAATCTTGGAAATTGTAGGATATGTGAAAGCCTTGTAATTTCATCTCTGATTTTTCTTAAACTTCACACTTAGTGAAAAAAAAAGTAGAGGATATGCAAATATACATCTATGTGATTGTGGTTGAGTACATAGTCTTAAGGAACATTGCTTAGGGGTTAACCTTGGAAGGACATTGAAGGCAAAATGTGTCTAATAGATCACTTTCAAGATTATTATAGAAAAACTAAAGAATGCACTTGTTGGTTCAAGAATTGAATCATTATTTTTTTGAGAAAGCTAGTACAATGGTTGTAGGTTGGTCTTCCTTTAGGGTTCATTTGTAAGGACACAAAGGCCTAAAAATAGCTTTTGGGTGACTTTCCAAGATCACTGTGGAAATGAAGAACACACCTAGGTCCAACAATCAAACCATTTTTGGCAAAGTACTTTGTTCATAGATCCACAATGAAGGTCTCTTTCCATTCGGGGTTAACCTTGTAGCACTTTTGCGGACACTAACTGCTAGATGGATGACTTCATTTGGCATTGTAGCATGGAAAAAAATGTTTTTTCATCCAATTTATTTATTTGGAGGGTACTTAGTACATTTTCAATGAATAGGATTGCAAAGTCCCTTATTATGGTCTTATTGACTTTTTGAAAGAAGAAGATGCTCAATCCAAGGATCACCTTTGTAGTGTATTTTGGCCATTTCTTCCTATTTTCTCTTGATGTGAATTTCAGCCATAAAAATGATGTTTTTTGAATTTGAGTCCAACTTATGAAATGAATCTTACCAAATTTGGTTTCTACTCCAATTATAAATTTTGAAAAATTGATAATTTTCAATATTTTATAGCAATATAAACTTTGGGCCTATAAGCATGGTTTGTTGATTTTCTAATTTTAGAAGGACATGGTAACTTTGATTTACACCATGATGTTCTACACTATAATATACATCTATGTTGAAAACTTCAAAGTTTTTGAGTATATTCTATGTTTCATATGAAAATTCTTCATTTTTTTTCTAAAGAACTTCATAGTACTAATTTCAAATTTTTCCCCCCAAAAATGAAAATTTTATTACTTGTAGTAGACATTTGACTTCACCTCTGACAACAAAATATACATTTTTTCATTCATACATAGTTCCAAAATGACAGCAAACAAAGTGATAGGCAGAGAGCCTTGCAATTGGTGGTCATGGACCAGTCCTTCCAGGGTTAAACTGAGGAGAGACCCCAAGGAGTCCATACTGCTGAGAAGGAGAACCCAGCCCCCAGCAGAAAGTAATAAAAGTGCCCACTTACGTTATACCGTAGCTTGTTGGTGGAGTCAGCAACTCAGCACTGAGCGACTGAATAAGCGCCCACAGCAACGACTTGAGTCGCGCCCTGTCGTCTACATGAAGGGTCCACCTACACCGCGCTCCCAAAATCCAGACTCCATTATCAACAACCCTTCCAAACGGGAAGCGGTACACAGAATACCAAACCGAGCTCCCGACACAGCCAGACGTACCGCCGGAAACTCCGCGGAACTTGCACACTCTACGGGTCGGAAAGCTAATCAATTCAGCGTCTTGTGCGAAGCCTCTGCAGATTGGTGCTGGCCAGAGACGATAAATTTTGTTTCTGCGCGAACCCAAGAATTGGTAACGACTTTCTTTCCAGATCGAGCTGCCATGGCCGTCGTCCGTCCTGTCTGCCAAAAGTACTGCAATTCATGCCGACGGATGCGTATCGATCGAGTCCTAACAGCAAAAGTGGCTGGGTCCTCCCAAAGTCTGCATACCGTGCCCACTGCCGGGGTGATTGTCAGCTCGAGTGACCGACGCACCAGCCTCGGATGAAATGTCGCATATATAACGGACTAAACGAATCCCCACATCGTATTCTCAACTTCCCCTTCCATTCCCTGATTTCCCATTTCATCAAGATTCTAATCGTGGCCTTCCGCACTCGGATTGGAGATTGTGGTTGGGAATAGGTTGAAGTGACTTGAATTGATCAATTGCGGGTTGTGATCGAGGAGCTCGTGGTACGTCTGCATATTTTGAGAGAGGAAGCTCTGCCCGGCTTGTACTGCAGTGCGTAGTCGACTCCGTGAGGAGAAGAAGTGATTGAGGAATTGCAAAGATGGGTAGCGGAGGTGAAGGCGATGGCGGAGCATCTTTCTTCGACTGGGACTTGGTCTTCGGAAAGAAAGGCAAGGACCGCGGGCGCTCATGAAGACGAAATTTAAAAGCTCAGAGACAGAGTTGAGATCGAATTTGGCGACATTTCCATTGGTGAACCGAGATTCGTGTTCAAAATTCGCAGTTGCCTGCCAACTGATTGGAATCCCCAAATTTATTACCCCCAGACTAGGTAGTTGAATATACAATTTATGGTGAGTGAATGTACAGAATTGATGGCAACTTTGTTTAGTTTTATCTCATTCAATGTACACGTGAAATTCTTCTAAGTTCTGAAATTTGGAAGACAGGATTGTCATCGTAACTCTAGATTGTAGAAAGAAAATAGAAGACTGAGGGCAGGACTTGACATTGAGAGAGTGAGGTATGGAGGTCGGCATTTATGATCTGTTTTGCGGCCCATCAAAAGTGACGCTTGATGCAAGTGAACTATTCAGGAGGCCCTTAGTAAATACTGGGTCCAGCGCAGCTGCCCAACAGCTGCCGGTTCATGCTTCTGTGCGATGGAGCAATTAAAGCTCCAAAATTTGTATCAATCAGGGAGCGGTCGAAGGGATCAGTATATTCCGGCATTGCCCTCCAAATTTTGCCGATTTGATATATACGGAGGTGCATGATGTATAATTGCGTGTCTCAATTTTAAACTACAAATCGAATTCTTCATCACGTCAAAAACTTTCCCGATGTGCGACACCTATAATTGCTTGAAGTCGGAAATAAATGGTCTTCTCCACCTAAGAATGAACTTCGCTTGGAGTCGCTCAACAAAGATCCACCCATATTCATGATTGTATGGTTCGAGATGGAGCTGTGAATTTTGAACAATTCAGCAAGCAGCATGAGCTTCATGGTATCCAGTCAGAAAATAGGATTTTGTTTCAAAATCAATTACTTTCGGCGACTCATTGCCGTTGCACAGCAGAGTGTGTGGTGCCAGTGAAAGATTCGAAGCTGTGCGGGCTCTTCAGTTGGCCATTGTACGTTCACTCTGATCGAGTAGTCTAGGCCCATGAAAGGATTTTTTACTACAGCACATGCCGGATCTTGTTGTAGACAGTTCTGATGACCAGCTCTTGCTTGATCGTGAAGTCTCCCTGCTTAGCGGCACCCATGGTGTCGGCATTTCCTGCCCTGGTCACCTTCTACAGTTGGCTGCGATATAATTCCCTCTATTTCATTCATGAATTGTACCACCATTTTCCGACTCCTGCAAGAGCTTCCAAATTTCAGATTTCGTTACAGTACCGCAATTTCAAAGGATTGGCAGCCTCCAGGCGCCTGTCGGAAAGCTCAGATCTGGAGAGGTTCTCGTTCGGAGAGCCCTAAGCACTTCAGTGTCACAATTCGGAGCTGCGAAACACGTCACAAACTTGGTCTAATTGACTGGTCATTCATTACAGAGAGAATTTTTCTGAAAGAATTTGCACATTATTGTTGAGCAAGGAGCTATCCAGGGACGTTGGAGTAGAACTGCCCCAAGTGCCATAATTGGCAAGGAAAATTCATCCAATCAATCTGTCGGGGACTCGAGGTCACTATATAAGAACTACAGTAGTTAATGTTGACTGTTGTCACGGATGCTAGTTACGTACGTTGTGCCATTCGCGAAGTGCGGAGTCCTCATCATGGTCAACTGGAACAGACGAAAAGTAGGAATGGTGACCCACAATGCCACAACCACCAAAATCTGGTTGGCATTCTCCTGAACCCTGCCCATGGAACTTCTCGGAAACAACCCCAAATTCTATAGCATAAAATAATATTTGTACATTACTAATTTTTCTATGCGGACAAACACAAGTAGGCCACATCCATGATACCATATACCTATGAAAAACGTCAGTTTCATTAAATTGGAAGTATTCTGTATGAGGCCATTTTGACATTAATTTCCATAATCTTATTGTACGAATAGATATGCAAATTAGTATGCCAATTGCTTCCCATCCACAATATTGTGATGTACTAATCAATTAAGCTAAGATTTCCAACTCCATCTTCCTCTAGAGTCCGTAAACATTGCATTCCTTCTTTGTTTGAGGGTCCATCTTTTCATTTTCATGGACTTGTGCAAATTTAACATAACTAATGTTATAATTAATTTCATTGGAAAAGTCTTTGGAATTCAAAATCTCTAAGATCCATGTATCCAACTTTTGCCTAATCAAGTTCACATATTTAACCTTTTCGAATTTTGGTTCAAGAGACCATGCACATGGCTCCAAAGTACCTTGTGTGTCCTACGGACCTCATCATGGTTGAATAGGGAATTTCAATAACATGACATTCCATACACCATTTTTAGATTGTGTGGTTTAAATCATAAAAGTGTCAAAGTTGCAAAATGGCACCATTTTAATGAAATTTTCCATTTGACAATAACTTAATCAAACTTTAGTGACTAAATTGATGGTGAATTTAATTAAAATGTCGGTATTATTTTGCCATTTTTGACATATTACATGCCGTTTTAATGGAATGTCATGCAATTTCTAACATATTCTACACCATTTTAATGGAATGTTGTGCCACTTTCATGAAATTCACTATATTGTGTCAATTGGATTGACAATTATAAAGCAATCACCAATGATTTCAAAGGCATGTTCAAATATCATATACTTTGCTTGCGAGAAAAATTTATATTCTATTAATTCCCCCAAAGAATCTTAGTGACACTAGTTGCCCACCCTCTCCAATTATAGGATAAATCAGCCGCGTGAGTTGTAGTGAAAACTTGTGATATAATTGTCTTAATGTAATAGAACTCAAACGCATTTGAAAGCGGAGAATCGATCAATTACTGCTGTCAATGAATATATATGTTCATTAATCTCTCCATGGGGAAAGTCTTCGAACCAGTATTGGACCAGCTGCGCGTGCTGACGCCCGTGATGTCGGCAGCGGGACCCCGCCAAGGAAAAGTTTCTTCACCATCAATGGCAGCAGTTCCGGAGTGGACCGGCCAGCTGCCCGGCGCCACATCACTTCAGAAATTGATCATGTGCCTGTGGACCAAATGGACCCAACTGTTGTTTGAAACTGTCAAATGGACCAAATTATATTAGTGACCGTACGTCGAATTGAATCTTCGTTGGAAATGATGTTCCCGCCCAGGGCTGCATCTCTGACTTCCAACCTCGGAGGAAGTGAGTTCGCCTGACTGCCAACTGCATCTGAGAATCGGACGCCAGGTTGCGTACTTCACGTTGTCCTGGCGGGCGCCGTTCAACACGAACATTCTACCATGTCGTTGACTGTCAGATGACCCACATCCTTTGAATGCTATCTCAATTCTCAAGCGGCGTTCGCTCAAACCTTGGTTTGTCAAGTTCAGGCATCCGCTGACAAAGTCCGCGTAATGTGAAACAGCGCTCGACGCCCGCTGCAGCAGGAATCGGAACGTATAAAAGAGCACCTCACAATCATTCTGTCACAACAATCTCATCTGAGCAATACATCAATCAAATCGGAAGACGCTATTGCTGCAGCAACTACGTGATATATCGAATTTACACCCGGGGCTCCAATTGGACACATGCGCCCGGCTTCTGATTCATCGGAGAGGCCTTCTTTCTGGGAACTGATCTAGCTAATAATTATATACAAGCTTACTGAGCGTCCAGCATCTCCGAGAGCGTAACGACTGAATCGAAGTCTCATTGAGTTCCAGAGCTAATTGCCATCATGGCCGTGATGGGCGATGGGGGATCATCGAAGTGGAGGCCTCCGTCGAAGGCTTCTCCCATGGGGGATGGCGGCTCCTCCAAGTGGAGACCTCCGTCTAAGCGTCTATGAAAGTAGCTCGATCATGACAACTGCTGGAGGTCATTGTGGACTGTCGACGAATGCAACCTTGGCAAGAATTTCCGCTTCATTCGAAAAGACCTGGCTAATTCCGGGGCCAAAACTTTGCTTTCTTGCGACAAGTTATTCAAACGATGAACGCAATGCAATTGAATGCCAGAGCTAGCTAGCTTATTCGGCCTCCGGCAGAACATACATGGAAGTTTCATGGAAGATCTCGATCATTCCAATAGTTGCCATTCTTGAGCTAGGAACTCAAACAGTTGTACAGATTCATTTGTTTTTAGATGAGTAGAATAGTTCCCGATTCATTATTCACACATTGTGACAATTAAAGATTTGAAAATAGTACCATTAATATCATTGAAGCTGCTCAGACACTCGTTGATCGACACATCATACGCTCGACTGTATATATTGCATGATCAAATGGCTTTTAGACTTCACCGACTTGAATGTGCGTTTCAACTGATTCTTGTCAGATCTGTCACTGTTGGACACACTTGTGAGTTGCATCTGAGTGAGGTCATTCGATCTGGCATGGAGAAAATAAGATCTGTCTTCGATCCTTGTCAAAAGTTACTACCCGTAGACCTATTGAGATATGAGTACGTACCGATATTCAGATGAGGCAACTGTTTGTCTGTTTCAGAATTTTCTTCCCTAGGGATTATCGTGTCATCCTTGAACTCTTGGTGACTCTATTTCTAAACGGTGCAACTTCCAACTCCTGATGAGTCAACCATAAGCCCTGGCTTATATTCAACACTGGGCATATTTTCTTCCATTTCAGTTCACAAGGGTCTAATTTCAGGCCAGATTTGGGTTAACTTTCAGGCCTGAACCGCGCCAGAGTAATGGAATACCGCCAATTCAACGAAATTGACGTAGGAATTGACGTTACAACCAGTCCAGATGAATAGCTTCTGCTCTGCATCACCTAATGCACGGCGGGTTCCACTTCAAGTGGGCTTCATCGAGCTCTTGCACAGCCCAACCGATTCGGGCCGGATTCGATCTGGATTGTAACCTAGTTCTAATCTCATAGGTATTAGCTCGTGAGTTGGGAAGCTGAAAAGTCCTTGAACTGAACTTCGCTGGACAGGTCTCAACGATCAGCCTCAGATTGCAATTGGAAGAGTGCGTCTGCATTCTTCTCCGAAGTACGTATGGGCACGGCAGCGCTCTACACTTGACTGTACGTGTCTGTTAGTATGTCACCAGTGTCCGCAGTTGAACCACAGTGAATCATTCAACCAAACAAGAATATTGGTTGAGAGAAAGGAATTATTCACTATGGGAGCCACATAACTTTGGCCACCTCAATTTAGTTTGTCTATAATACATGGGTTATCTTGAGGTTAAGAGGCCTTGTCATAGGATTGATAAAGATTGTCATGATGTTTACATGACTCAATGAGCTTGTCTAGAGAATACCATGTTAGATGGCCGGTTGGCTCCCAAGTCCTAAATTTAACATTCATACTAAAGCTTTGAATGTATATTGTGGGAGTAGTTTCCCTTCAAATCCACCATGAAATATATTATTGGAAAGGTCTTCAAAATCCACTTTTCAAAGGTATGAAAATACCAAATAATTTTTTAAATTGAGAATACAAAGCGTCTAAAGACTACTAGCATTGCTAAGGTTTTACAAAAAAATCAAATGACAATCATAAGGATAGTTTTTCTTCAAATCCAACGTATCATATACAACATCCTTTGGATTGAAACTCTAATGATAAAAAAAATATGTCTTCTATATTAAAAAATAAAGAACTTATAAAGTCTCTAGAGTTTGCAACTATGGGTTTGAAAATGATGGAGACATTATGGAGAGAATGATTGGGGGATAGACTAACTACGAAATAATATGACCCATATGTGTAAGCACATTTAGAAAGTATGTAGAGAGGGATTATAAAATGATACATATTCTAAGAGCATTCTATAAATTTTGATCATTTGCAAAATATTCAATGAATATTTTTGTCATATTCTCTAAAAACATTTTAGAAAAGCTCTTTTGACACTATTCACCTTTCTAAGTGGTTGACTTTTACTCTTCATAGAATAAAATACCCCTATCTTTGCACTAAAGTGATTTTCCAAGTTTTTACACTATGCCCTTTGTAAAGGAATGTGGAGAACATTGAAAACATAAAGAATGAATGCAAAGGGAAGCAACCTTTTCTTACAAACCATATTCCTACTAATATTTTGGTAAAATAGTATGAAATGCACTAATAGGATAAATATGAAAGTCAATTTGGTTGACCTCTTTGAAATGATTTATGCTACTAAAAATTTGGTAAAACATATAATAATTCAATACTTCTAACTATTTTAGTTCAATTCAATTAAATATATAATTGAAGTTCAATAGATAATAACATTGAAAGTATTCAAATTATTCAAATTTCATAATAAAAAATTTACAAACAAAAATGAAAACAATTTTTTTAAATGAAAAGTTGCAGGATTTGCAAATTTGAAATATAGTGTGTACATTTCCAAATTTCCAATTCTCAAAGTACAAAATCTCTACACTTTAAATTTTCATTTCATTCACAAATTAAAAATTTTCAAAACTTCAACTTTTCAAATGTTTAAGTAGATTGTCACTAAAAGAATAGTGAAGTTTTATCATAAACTATACTAACCCTTCCATCTAGTATAATGAATAAGTGAAATAAAATTAGAATTCAAATGATTTTTGGCTTTTGGATATTTATTCATAAACATCAATTAGTTTGTCAAAGAGACATGAGTTTGACATTAAAATTGAATGTATATGTAAACATAAGGTTTAAAATCTAGCATAGGTATGGGTTTATGTTTGACAATGTGCATTTTAAAAGGTACCAAAGTATTGGAAGCCACCAATTTAATGAAATTGACTTTCATAATGAATTACAAAGAGAAGCAATGTGAAAGGTCTTTTTAAGATGAAAAGATTATTCTTAAGTCATTTCCCTTAGGCATGTTTCAAACAATATCAAGATTTCACATTGTGACTTAGGATATGTATTTTCCAACAATTAGGGCTCCAAATCGTTTGAAATTTTTTAGTTTATTTTTAGTTTAAATTCCTTTACACTCCTGAAATGGAACTCCCCAAATGTAGATGATTTAGAGAGTTACATTTTGAGTATCTTTTGGATTTAATCCCTAAAATCCAAAGTGTCCCTTCAAAGAATTGTTGAAAGTTTGGACAATTTCCTATAATCTCATTTTTTGGAATGATTTTTGAAATTTTTTTATAGATTGTAGAAAAAAAATAGTTTTCTTTAAATATAATTAACTTCTAAAGGTGTGAGGGTATATTAGGAGATTTAAAATCCAAATGTGCCAATTTTTTATGCATTGTCCAAAATCAAAAGTTAAAATTTTTTTGGACTTCCAAATGTTATAAAGTGTATTCAAAATGTAAAGCAATTTGTGGATAGAAAATTAGATTCAATCTTACTGTGTGGATTAAAAGATTATAACGTGTGAAGTGAAAAAAGAAGTTTCTTTTTCCTCCCTACGAAACTGGGTCTGCTAACTTGAACAAGCCTTCTTATGGTATAATTTTGGATTTATATAGAAATGCAGATTTTTAGCATTCATAAGTATATAATGTTAGGTTCATTTATGAAAAATTCTGGAGGTAAATATGGAGCCTAGCTTATTCTAAATCATTGTGCAATGCAAGGAGTTCAAGTGAATTAGTGGCAATACATTAAACTTTTTTTGATGATTTCTTAGGCAATGAGATTTGGAATTTTTTATTTGAAATTCGAATGGTGAAAATTTAGATTCAAGCATTTGGAATGTATGGAAAAAACTTCAAAAACTTTGATTTCATAGATTTCAAGATAATAGGACTTAAAATTAGAAGAAAATATATATTTTTTAAATGCCACATTTAACTACTTTTGGACAATTCAATAAATTCTGGACAAAATATCCAAAGATCTCCAGATGTTTTGTATAGATCTTCTGATGTTTTGCATTATGTTCTAAACTTGAAGACCATTCTTTTCTATAACTAGTATTAATTTTGAAATTTTGAAAGTCCAAAAGTAGTTAAATGTGGCATAAAATCAACTTGACATAGTTAAAAAAAGTTGATGCCTCTTAGAATGTGTTTTGAGAGCTAATTTAAAAAAAATTATGCCATATTTTATTAGTTACATGCATGCTAGATTTCAAATGTTAATGAGTATTTTTGTAAAAGATGCCCATATTGACTGAGCTAAAATTTAGGGCAATATAATTATTAATTTGGACACCATATATATATATTTCCACTAAGAGTTACATATTCACACCTTGTGTCATAATTTTGTGAATTGTATACAACCAAAATTGACTTCACTAGGAACCTATGTAGATTTTCAATTGAATGTCCATTCAATGGACATTGAACTTTATAAGTTAACCCCTAAAGTTCCTTGACTATGTTATCAGCATAAACCCTCAAAAACTACCATTTCTAATACAAGTACCAAATTTTGGAAAAATATCATTTTTGGACACATGTAACCATAGGATCTTGTAGTACACTAGTTTGAAAAGATGTCGAAAAAAATTCAGAAAAACCCACCTTGTTGATTGCAAGATATTAGCATTTGAAGTGACAAAAACCCTTTTGGGGGCCCTGTGAAAAAACGGGTAGTTGCACTTCACAAGGTCACATTTGTATGAAAAAATGTCCAAAATGGTGGTGCTTCTTTAAATTCATTCTTCAATGCAAGTTGGCTGCATGCTTGAAAATTTTTAGATCATTTGGAATTGTGCAACATATGGGAAAAAAATAGTAAGTAGAAAAATGTAGAGAATGATTCAAAATACTAAATTGTTAACCATTTATTCATGGAATTATAAAATCCCAATCCCAATGCTTGTAATGTTGTAATAAACAATCCACATCTAATGTTTTTATTTTTTTCAAAAAATATTGAAAATTGAGTTAAATAAAGGATTTCAAAGTTTATTTTAGAGTAGAGAATCCATACTTGCCTGCAAACTAAAACATCTCATAACTTTTGACTCATTGATCAAAATGGAATGATTCAAAGCTTTCTATGTATATATATATATCTAGAAAACCAATTTCAAATTTTTATTTTCGAAAAAATTGATTTTTTCAAATCTGCCTAGACTGCTCGAGTTGAGAAACAAACTACATATTAGGCCATAATTTTTTACTCATATTTCCAAATGCCCTAAAATTTAGTGCACGTGAAAGATATTCCTCGTCCACACCTTCTCTTAAAATTTGGGCCAAAAACATAGAAATCTCTAGTCACACATACCTACCCAAAAAAGTTATGTTGCCAAAAAACACACCTTGGTCCTTTAGGGGTTAATATTTCAATTAATGTCTAGGAGCAAAAGTTATGACACGTAAATTAAAGATTGTTGAGTCTAGGCAATAAAATAAATACAAAAATTTGAAATAAAATCATTCAAATTTCTATTTCTCATAGATTGTATTTTTCTCTATATAGAAAGATTTGATTAATTATTCCATTTAGAGTAGTATTGTAAAAATTATAAAGTATCTTGTTTTGTAAGCAAGGATAATGACATGAAACACTTTTATTGTATGGGCATCATACATTGGAAGGTTGCTAGCATGTGAGCCTAAGATCTTAAGTCCATGAGTCTAGTGAGTCTATAAGTCCATAAGTCCATGAGTCTAACTATCTAGAAGCCTAGGTACCTTTGTTATAGGTACCTATGTTATATACACCATTTATGATTTAAAAGTACCACTAGAAGAAAAACGTATTTGCCACAACTGGCTAACATGCAACTAAGTGTCCGATACAACTATCTTGTGATTGTAGCCTTTTTCTATTTGCACCAAATTCTTACATTATTGTTTTACATCAATAGCACAATGTTTTAGTTACAAAGTAGTTGTAGAATGAAGTGAATATATTATTTTAGTCTCACAGTAGTCATAGAATGAAGTGTAGAATTACAATATTACAATATTACAATATTACAATATTACAATAATTACAATATTGTAAAAATGCAACAAAATCAATAGGTGTTTCTTGCAACCACATGTATCCCATTTTTTAGCTTCAAATTTATTTTGAGGATTCCAAAATTGTACTAAAAACCTCCAACTAGTTATGTGTCATTTAATCATGATTTTTTTAAATATAAAAATTATTTTTGATAAATATGAAAAAATCCCCAAGCTTTAGAATAGTTTTATGTACCACAATTATAAATCTTGGGTCTTGTAGAGGTATAATGCAATGTGTAACAAGAAAATTTTATATATAATTTTTGCAATTACCCAATTGATGACTACTTGAATTAGTGAATCACATTTAAGTTGCATTAGTGTTTGGGTGAATGTTAGAAACAATTGTACTATTTTTTTTATCAAACCTTGAAGATGACTATTGCCTTATGGCTCCAATAGATTTTAGATTTTTAGATAAGATATGGCCAGTATGTTGTTGCATTGTCAATATAAACATTATGTAAAAATATGTATTTATATGTTTTTTTGATGGATTTGATTATAATAATGTATTGAGAAAAATAACATCAATTGAAGTAACTTCAAGGTGACACCTTCTTCTTGACAAACAAATTATAAAGAGAAGGAATCATATAAAACCTTCATCAAGTTGATAGAATTTTTCTTTGTTTTTGACTTTGGATTTTACTATATCAAATTGAAGGATTTTTTCCAAGTCTCAAAATGAAGAACCTTAATTGGAGTCTGAATTTGAATTTTCTTTGTTGCAATTGTTGGATCAACTTCTTGTACAACTAAGTCTTGCATTGCCACATGAGTGTCCACAAGAAGAAGTTGGGCCTTCTTGATCACCAAAGCAACTTTATTTGGAATAACAATGATACAGGAACCTTTAACGTGATGCTTTAGCATCAGTGATCTTCTTACAGGTTGGATGTGTTGAGTCTAAAAGTCGAGAAATAACGTTCGAAGATTGTTTTGAGGGTCTTAATGTTGTCTTACTAAAGCACATCATGTGAAATATGTTACAACTACCATCAATTGCATCCTCAAGTTTTTGCAGAATGATCAAGTAATATTCTTCTAGAAACTCTATTTTTTATTTCTAATAGACATACATGTGTTAGATCCTAGTTCTTTTATTTTATATTTATAGATAATTTAAATTTTACTTTATATATGTAAAGTTGTAGGAGGAAAATATACAAATAGTTTGTCTTCTAATAACTTTGGATTGATTTATCATTTAGTTAAGGATATAGAATATATTTTATGGTAAAACTAGATGATTAATGAATGATAGGAGAGTCCTATGGTTGTCACAATCCTCATCAATAGGCATGCCCATGTCACCTTGATAAGCAAGGGGGACGTTGGAGGTGACTCCCTAAACTTTGCAAGAGATGGGGTGAAAGGGATTAGGAGTTCCAAGATATCAAAGCTTTGTAGTGCTCTAATCCGGATGAATTAGAAGGCGTGTGATACATTATTGGAAAGCTTATGAGTAGACGCATCCATAGATTCAAAGAACGCAAGAATCCGAGTTGGGAGTCAAAAGTTATGGCTCTTCAAAGTTGACAGTGTCCCGACCACGTCCCGAGGCATGGGGATGTGGGAAACAAAGTTTGGGAGGATTCCTTTGAGCCAAATAGGGCATGTCACATATTGTTGAAAAACTAAGGAGACAAGATTTTTAGAATGCTAAGGCTCATGAAGAGATGAATTGTGAGTTAAAAATTATGGGCATCCAAAGAGGGTGGAGTCTCGGAGAACTACACCTCCCAAGGGACTTGTACCTTTGGAGGGTTATAACTCCTCAATACTTATCTTATTGAAAAAATGAATAATCGACGGTGATCTATAAAAAATATAGATCACAAAAATAGGCTCCCACTTGGGATTTGGAGCTCGGAGCTAAAAGTTATCTTGATGGGAAGATCGAGAGTCTTGGAGGTCTAATTTTGGAGAAACTACTTGGAATTGGGTGGTCTTCCAAGATAGGGAGCATTTGGGGGTTCCCGGTGACCTCTAGTATGGGAGGGGTTGCTGAATCCCACAAAGAGTACTATAAAGAGGGGTGGTGTCCCTCTTCACTCTCAAATGGAGTCATGATGAGTCAAAGTGGTCCCAAGTGGTGAGGTTAGTGTTGGAGCCTCACCACCACTTATGTGTTACTGTGGAGAGCTTGTGCATTCCTTGATACTAGTTTGTTGGTGTCTTGCTCTACACTAAACCATGGTGTAAGTTCCGTTTGGTAAGTCCCGATTAGAGAATCCCGAAATGAATTGGATTGAGCCGAGTGGAGAGTTGGATCCCATTCAAGGGTAGTTAGCACCGTGGGGGAGTAGTGCCTCCACCAAGTGCTTGGACATCAATGGAAGTTTCGCCCCATGTCATCAAATGACAAGCCTGGTGTCTTATGGGAATTAACGGTTGGAAGGAAATTGTTGGAAATTATGGAGGAATGGGGAACCCCATGACTTGAGTTAGAACCTAACATTGTAGGTGCGTGGCATGAATAGTGTTAGGAGAGCATGACCCTTGGTGTCACTAAAAGGTTAAGTGCTTGAGAAGGCACTAGAAGGTGAACTTAAAGTGGTAAATGTCAGTAAAGGGTGCGACAATGGTCAAGTTATGAGCTCAAGTCTATTTGACTTGCGTACTTAAAATAGAAGATAAGGTACATGAAAGAAAGAGGCACTATTCATCATCTTTCTCGTTGTATTTCTAAAGCCCAAATGCTTAACCGCCATAGTGTTGTGTTTTACAAGTTTTGGATGAAAAATGAAAGAATTGTATGTCATGGTGTTGTATTTCTAAATTGATCATACTTTCTTAAGTTGGAAATGGTGTTCAAAAGTTGCACTAGTTCAAATGTAAACATGTCTATTATCTCCCATATAAAAAGGCAAAGACTTCGACCGATCATGGAAGATGATAAGTCTTTTGTTTGCAATCAAAATTTTATAGGATGTAATAATTCACTAAAAAATTGTATAAAATCATCATTCATTCTATTTCAAGATCATGACAATGAATTGTAAGTATTGAAGTGACAAATGATCTACAGCTCCTCATTCTACGGTGAAGAAATACTTTGGATTTTAGGGATTAAATCCAAAAGATACTCAAAATGTAACTCTCTAAATCATCTACATTTGGGGAGTTCCATTTCAGGAGTGTAAAGGAATTTAAACTAAAAATAAACTAAAAAATTTCAAACGATTTGGAGCCCTAATTGTTGGAAAATACATATCCTAAGTCACAATGTGAAATCTTGATATTGTTTGAAACATGCCTAAGGGAAATGACTTAAGAATAATCTTTTCATCTTAAAAAGACCTTTCACATTGCTTCTCTTTGTAATTCATTATGAAAGTCAATTTCATTAAATTGGTGGCTTCCAATACTTTGGTACCTTTTAAAATGCACATTGTCAAACATAAACCCATACCTATGCTAGATTTTAAACCTTATGTTTACATATACATTCAATTTTAATGTCAAACTCATGTCTCTTTGACAAACTAATTGATGTTTATGAATAAATATCCAAAAGCCAAAAATCATTTGAATTCTAATTTTATTTCACTTATTCATTATACTAGATGGAAGGGTTAGTATAGTTTATGATAAAACTTCACTATTCTTTTAGTGACAATCTACTTAAACATTTGAAAAGTTGAAGTTTTGAAAATTTTTAATTTGTGAATGAAATGAAAATTTAAAGTGTAGAGATTTTGTACTTTGAGAATTGGAAATTTGGAAATGTACACACTATATTTCAAATTTGCAAATCCTGCAACTTTTCATTTAAAAAAATTGTTTTCATTTTTGTTTGTAAATTTTTTATTATGAAATTTGAATAATTTGAATACTTTCAATGTTATTATCTATTGAACTTCAATTATATATTTAATTGAATTGAACTAAAATAGTTAGAAGTATTGAATTATTATATGTTTTACCAAATTTTTAGTAGCATAAATCATTTCAAAGAGGTCAACCAAATTGACTTTCATATTTATCCTATTAGTGCATTTCATACTATTTTACCAAAATATTAGTAGGAATATGGTTTGTAAGAAAAGGTTGCTTCCCTTTGCATTCATTCTTTATGTTTTCAATGTTCTCCACATTCCTTTACAAAGGGCATAGTGTAAAAACTTGGAAAATCACTTTAGTGCAAAGATAGGGGTATTTTATTCTATGAAGAGTAAAAGTCAACCACTTAGAAAGGTGAATAGTGTCAAAAGAGCTTTTCTAAAATGTTTTTAGAGAATATGACAAAAATATTCATTGAATATTTTGCAAATGATCAAAATTTATAGAATGCTCTTAGAATATGTATCATTTTATAATCCCTCTCTACATACTTTCTAAATGTGCTTACACATATGGGTCATATTATTTCGTAGTTAGTCTATCCCCCAATCATTCTCTCCATAATGTCTCCATCATTTTCAAACCCATAGTTGCAAACTCTAGAGACTTTATAAGTTCTTTATTTTTTAATATAGAAGACATATTTTTTTTATCATTAGAGTTTCAATCCAAAGGATGTTGTATATGATACGTTGGATTTGAAGAAAAACTATCCTTATGATTGTCATTTGATTTTTTTGTAAAACCTTAGCAATGCTAGTAGTCTTTAGACGCTTTGTATTCTCAATTTAAAAAATTATTTGGTATTTTCATACCTTTGAAAAGTGGATTTTGAAGACCTTTCCAATAATATATTTCATGGTGGATTTGAAGGGAAACTACTCCCACAATATACATTCAAAGCTTTAGTATGAATGTTAAATTTAGGACTTGGGAGCCAACCGGCCATCTAACATGGTATTCTCTAGACAAGCTCATTGAGTCATGTAAACATCATGACAATCTTTATCAATCCTATGACAAGGCCTCTTAACCTCAAGATAACCCATGTATTATAGACAAACTAAATTGAGGTGGCCAAAGTTATGTGGCTCCCATAGTGAATAATTCCTTTCTCTCAACCAATATTCTTGTTTGGTTGAATGATTCACTGTGGTTCAACTGCGGACACTGGTGACATACTAACAGACACGTACAGTCAAGTGTAGAGCGCTGCCGTGCCCATACGTACTTCGGAGAAGAATGCAGACGCACTCTTCCAATTGCAATCTGAGGCTGATCGTTGAGACCTGTCCAGCGAAGTTCAGTTCAAGGACTTTTCAGCTTCCCAACTCACGAGCTAATACCTATGAGATTAGAACTAGGTTACAATCCAGATCGAATCCGGCCCGAATCGGTTGGGCTGTGCAAGAGCTCGATGAAGCCCACTTGAAGTGGAACCCGCCGTGCATTAGGTGATGCAGAGCAGAAGCTATTCATCTGGACTGGTTGTAACGTCAATTCCTACGTCAATTTCGTTGAATTGGCGGTATTCCATTACTCTGGCGCGGTTCAGGCCTGAAAGTTAACCCAAATCTGGCCTGAAATTAGACCCTTGTGAACTGAAATGGAAGAAAATATGCCCAGTGTTGAATATAAGCCAGGGCTTATGGTTGACTCATCAGGAGTTGGAAGTTGCACCGTTTAGAAATAGAGTCACCAAGAGTTCAAGGATGACACGATAATCCCTAGGGAAGAAAATTCTGAAACAGACAAACAGTTGCCTCATCTGAATATCGGTACGTACTCATATCTCAATAGGTCTACGGGTAGTAACTTTTGACAAGGATCGAAGACAGATCTTATTTTCTCCATGCCAGATCGAATGACCTCACTCAGATGCAACTCACAAGTGTGTCCAACAGTGACAGATCTGACAAGAATCAGTTGAAACGCACATTCAAGTCGGTGAAGTCTAAAAGCCATTTGATCATGCAATATATACAGTCGAGCGTATGATGTGTCGATCAACGAGTGTCTGAGCAGCTTCAATGATATTAATGGTACTATTTTCAAATCTTTAATTGTCACAATGTGTGAATAATGAATCGGGAACTATTCTACTCATCTAAAAACAAATGAATCTGTACAACTGTTTGAGTTCCTAGCTCAAGAATGGCAACTATTGGAATGATCGAGATCTTCCATGAAACTTCCATGTATGTTCTGCCGGAGGCCGAATAAGCTAGCTAGCTCTGGCATTCAATTGCATTGCGTTCATCGTTTGAATAACTTGTCGCAAGAAAGCAAAGTTTTGGCCCCGGAATTAGCCAGGTCTTTTCGAATGAAGCGGAAATTCTTGCCAAGGTTGCATTCGTCGACAGTCCACAATGACCTCCAGCAGTTGTCATGATCGAGCTACTTTCATAGACGCTTAGACGGAGGTCTCCACTTGGAGGAGCCGCCATCCCCCATGGGAGAAGCCTTCGACGGAGGCCTCCACTTCGATGATCCCCCATCGCCCATCACGGCCATGATGGCAATTAGCTCTGGAACTCAATGAGACTTCGATTCAGTCGTTACGCTCTCGGAGATGCTGGACGCTCAGTAAGCTTGTATATAATTATTAGCTAGATCAGTTCCCAGAAAGAAGGCCTCTCCGATGAATCAGAAGCCGGGCGCATGTGTCCAATTGGAGCCCCGGGTGTAAATTCGATATATCACGTAGTTGCTGCAGCAATAGCGTCTTCCGATTTGATTGATGTATTGCTCAGATGAGATTGTTGTGACAGAATGATTGTGAGGTGCTCTTTTATACGTTCCGATTCCTGCTGCAGCGGGCGTCGAGCGCTGTTTCACATTACGCGGACTTTGTCAGCGGATGCCTGAACTTGACAAACCAAGGTTTGAGCGAACGCCGCTTGAGAATTGAGATAGCATTCAAAGGATGTGGGTCATCTGACAGTCAACGACATGGTAGAATGTTCGTGTTGAACGGCGCCCGCCAGGACAACGTGAAGTACGCAACCTGGCGTCCGATTCTCAGATGCAGTTGGCAGTCAGGCGAACTCACTTCCTCCGAGGTTGGAAGTCAGAGATGCAGCCCTGGGCGGGAACATCATTTCCAACGAAGATTCAATTCGACGTACGGTCACTAATATAATTTGGTCCATTTGACAGTTTCAAACAACAGTTGGGTCCATTTGGTCCACAGGCACATGATCAATTTCTGAAGTGATGTGGCGCCGGGCAGCTGGCCGGTCCACTCCGGAACTGCTGCCATTGATGGTGAAGAAACTTTTCCTTGGCGGGGTCCCGCTGCCGACATCACGGGCGTCAGCACGCGCAGCTGGTCCAATACTGGTTCGAAGACTTTCCCCATGGAGAGATTAATGAACATATATATTCATTGACAGCAGTAATTGATCGATTCTCCGCTTTCAAATGCGTTTGAGTTCTATTACATTAAGACAATTATATCACAAGTTTTCACTACAACTCACGCGGCTGATTTATCCTATAATTGGAGAGGGTGGGCAACTAGTGTCACTAAGATTCTTTGGGGGAATTAATAGAATATAAATTTTTCTCGCAAGCAAAGTATATGATATTTGAACATGCCTTTGAAATCATTGGTGATTGCTTTATAATTGTCAATCCAATTGACACAATATAGTGAATTTCATGAAAGTGGCACAACATTCCATTAAAATGGTGTAGAATATGTTAGAAATTGCATGACATTCCATTAAAACGGCATGTAATATGTCAAAAATGGCAAAATAATACCGACATTTTAATTAAATTCACCATCAATTTAGTCACTAAAGTTTGATTAAGTTATTGTCAAATGGAAAATTTCATTAAAATGGTGCCATTTTGCAACTTTGACACTTTTATGATTTAAACCACACAATCTAAAAATGGTGTATGGAATGTCATGTTATTGAAATTCCCTATTCAACCATGATGAGGTCCGTAGGACACACAAGGTACTTTGGAGCCATGTGCATGGTCTCTTGAACCAAAATTCGAAAAGGTTAAATATGTGAACTTGATTAGGCAAAAGTTGGATACATGGATCTTAGAGATTTTGAATTCCAAAGACTTTTCCAATGAAATTAATTATAACATTAGTTATGTTAAATTTGCACAAGTCCATGAAAATGAAAAGATGGACCCTCAAACAAAGAAGGAATGCAATGTTTACGGACTCTAGAGGAAGATGGAGTTGGAAATCTTAGCTTAATTGATTAGTACATCACAATATTGTGGATGGGAAGCAATTGGCATACTAATTTGCATATCTATTCGTACAATAAGATTATGGAAATTAATGTCAAAATGGCCTCATACAGAATACTTCCAATTTAATGAAACTGACGTTTTTCATAGGTATATGGTATCATGGATGTGGCCTACTTGTGTTTGTCCGCATAGAAAAATTAGTAATGTACAAATATTATTTTATGCTATAGAATTTGGGGTTGTTTCCGAGAAGTTCCATGGGCAGGGTTCAGGAGAATGCCAACCAGATTTTGGTGGTTGTGGCATTGTGGGTCACCATTCCTACTTTTCGTCTGTTCCAGTTGACCATGATGAGGACTCCGCACTTCGCGAATGGCACAACGTACGTAACTAGCATCCGTGACAACAGTCAACATTAACTACTGTAGTTCTTATATAGTGACCTCGAGTCCCCGACAGATTGATTGGATGAATTTTCCTTGCCAATTATGGCACTTGGGGCAGTTCTACTCCAACGTCCCTGGATAGCTCCTTGCTCAACAATAATGTGCAAATTCTTTCAGAAAAATTCTCTCTGTAATGAATGACCAGTCAATTAGACCAAGTTTGTGACGTGTTTCGCAGCTCCGAATTGTGACACTGAAGTGCTTAGGGCTCTCCGAACGAGAACCTCTCCAGATCTGAGCTTTCCGACAGGCGCCTGGAGGCTGCCAATCCTTTGAAATTGCGGTACTGTAACGAAATCTGAAATTTGGAAGCTCTTGCAGGAGTCGGAAAATGGTGGTACAATTCATGAATGAAATAGAGGGAATTATATCGCAGCCAACTGTAGAAGGTGACCAGGGCAGGAAATGCCGACACCATGGGTGCCGCTAAGCAGGGAGACTTCACGATCAAGCAAGAGCTGGTCATCAGAACTGTCTACAACAAGATCCGGCATGTGCTGTAGTAAAAAATCCTTTCATGGGCCTAGACTACTCGATCAGAGTGAACGTACAATGGCCAACTGAAGAGCCCGCACAGCTTCGAATCTTTCACTGGCACCACACACTCTGCTGTGCAACGGCAATGAGTCGCCGAAAGTAATTGATTTTGAAACAAAATCCTATTTTCTGACTGGATACCATGAAGCTCATGCTGCTTGCTGAATTGTTCAAAATTCACAGCTCCATCTCGAACCATACAATCATGAATATGGGTGGATCTTTGTTGAGCGACTCCAAGCGAAGTTCATTCTTAGGTGGAGAAGACCATTTATTTCCGACTTCAAGCAATTATAGGTGTCGCACATCGGGAAAGTTTTTGACGTGATGAAGAATTCGATTTGTAGTTTAAAATTGAGACACGCAATTATACATCATGCACCTCCGTATATATCAAATCGGCAAAATTTGGAGGGCAATGCCGGAATATACTGATCCCTTCGACCGCTCCCTGATTGATACAAATTTTGGAGCTTTAATTGCTCCATCGCACAGAAGCATGAACCGGCAGCTGTTGGGCAGCTGCGCTGGACCCAGTATTTACTAAGGGCCTCCTGAATAGTTCACTTGCATCAAGCGTCACTTTTGATGGGCCGCAAAACAGATCATAAATGCCGACCTCCATACCTCACTCTCTCAATGTCAAGTCCTGCCCTCAGTCTTCTATTTTCTTTCTACAATCTAGAGTTACGATGACAATCCTGTCTTCCAAATTTCAGAACTTAGAAGAATTTCACGTGTACATTGAATGAGATAAAACTAAACAAAGTTGCCATCAATTCTGTACATTCACTCACCATAAATTGTATATTCAACTACCTAGTCTGGGGGTAATAAATTTGGGGATTCCAATCAGTTGGCAGGCAACTGCGAATTTTGAACACGAATCTCGGTTCACCAATGGAAATGTCGCCAAATTCGATCTCAACTCTGTCTCTGAGCTTTTAAATTTCGTCTTCATGAGCGCCCGCGGTCCTTGCCTTTCTTTCCGAAGACCAAGTCCCAGTCGAAGAAAGATGCTCCGCCATCGCCTTCACCTCCGCTACCCATCTTTGCAATTCCTCAATCACTTCTTCTCCTCACGGAGTCGACTACGCACTGCAGTACAAGCCGGGCAGAGCTTCCTCTCTCAAAATATGCAGACGTACCACGAGCTCCTCGATCACAACCCGCAATTGATCAATTCAAGTCACTTCAACCTATTCCCAACCACAATCTCCAATCCGAGTGCGGAAGGCCACGATTAGAATCTTGATGAAATGGGAAATCAGGGAATGGAAGGGGAAGTTGAGAATACGATGTGGGGATTCGTTTAGTCCGTTATATATGCGACATTTCATCCGAGGCTGGTGCGTCGGTCACTCGAGCTGACAATCACCCCGGCAGTGGGCACGGTATGCAGACTTTGGGAGGACCCAGCCACTTTTGCTGTTAGGACTCGATCGATACGCATCCGTCGGCATGAATTGCAGTACTTTTGGCAGACAGGACGGACGACGGCCATGGCAGCTCGATCTGGAAAGAAAGTCGTTACCAATTCTTGGGTTCGCGCAGAAACAAAATTTATCGTCTCTGGCCAGCACCAATCTGCAGAGGCTTCGCACAAGACGCTGAATTGATTAGCTTTCCGACCCGTAGAGTGTGCAAGTTCCGCGGAGTTTCCGGCGGTACGTCTGGCTGTGTCGGGAGCTCGGTTTGGTATTCTGTGTACCGCTTCCCGTTTGGAAGGGTTGTTGATAATGGAGTCTGGATTTTGGGAGCGCGGTGTAGGTGGACCCTTCATGTAGACGACAGGGCGCGACTCAAGTCGTTGCTGTGGGCGCTTATTCAGTCGCTCAGTGCTGAGTTGCTGACTCCACCAACAAGCTACGGTATAACGTAAGTGGGCACTTTTATTACTTTCTGCTGGGGGCTGGGTTCTCCTTCTCAGCAGTATGGACTCCTTGGGGTCTCTCCTCAGTTTAACCCTGGAAGGACTGGTCCATGACCACCAATTGCAAGGCTCTCTGCCTATCACTTTGTTTGCTGTCATTTTGGAACTATGTATGAATGAAAAAATGTATATTTTGTTGTCAGAGGTGAAGTCAAATGTCTACTACAAGTAATAAAATTTTCATTTTTGGGGGGAAAAATTTGAAATTAGTACTATGAAGTTCTTTAGAAAAAAAATGAAGAATTTTCATATGAAACATAGAATATACTCAAAAACTTTGAAGTTTTCAACATAGATGTATATTATAGTGTAGAACATCATGGTGTAAATCAAAGTTACCATGTCCTTCTAAAATTAGAAAATCAACAAACCATGCTTATAGGCCCAAAGTTTATATTGCTATAAAATATTGAAAATTATCAATTTTTCAAAATTTATAATTGGAGTAGAAACCAAATTTGGTAAGATTCATTTCATAAGTTGGACTCAAATTCAAAAAACATCATTTTTATGGCTGAAATTCACATCAAGAGAAAATAGGAAGAAATGGCCAAAATACACTACAAAGGTGATCCTTGGATTGAGCATCTTCTTCTTTCAAAAAGTCAATAAGACCATAATAAGGGACTTTGCAATCCTATTCATTGAAAATGTACTAAGTACCCTCCAAATAAATAAATTGGATGAAAAAACATTTTTTTCCATGCTACAATGCCAAATGAAGTCATCCATCTAGCAGTTAGTGTCCGCAAAAGTGCTACAAGGTTAACCCCGAATGGAAAGAGACCTTCATTGTGGATCTATGAACAAAGTACTTTGCCAAAAATGGTTTGATTGTTGGACCTAGGTGTGTTCTTCATTTCCACAGTGATCTTGGAAAGTCACCCAAAAGCTATTTTTAGGCCTTTGTGTCCTTACAAATGAACCCTAAAGGAAGACCAACCTACAACCATTGTACTAGCTTTCTCAAAAAAATAATGATTCAATTCTTGAACCAACAAGTGCATTCTTTAGTTTTTCTATAATAATCTTGAAAGTGATCTATTAGACACATTTTGCCTTCAATGTCCTTCCAAGGTTAACCCCTAAGCAATGTTCCTTAAGACTATGTACTCAACCACAATCACATAGATGTATATTTGCATATCCTCTACTTTTTTTTTCACTAAGTGTGAAGTTTAAGAAAAATCAGAGATGAAATTACAAGGCTTTCACATATCCTACAATTTCCAAGATTTTTGATGAAAATTTGAAATTATTATGAATTTATGAAGAATGATTGAAAAAAATTCATATCAAATACGTAAAATTCTTAACCAATCTAAAAGTTTCACCATTGCTATAGTTTAGAACATTATGGTGTAGACTAAAATTTTATATTATTCTATAATTTAATAATTAGAGAATTCATCAAATTTTTTGAGGACTTGAGGTCACTAAAGTATCAAGTTAATTGATTGTTGTCATAGATGGAAAATATAGATGTTGTGCCATATGCATTGTACAAAGTCCTTAGCTTATTAGTCAACTGGAATAGATGAAAAGCTCAAATTGTACATGATTGACCTTCAATGCCACAAGTTCCACCAATTGCAAAAGTTGGTTGCCATCTTCTTGAACCCTCGTGGTGTAGCCTTGATCCTAAAAACACCCCGAAATTCCATATGCTTAAACTCCCTTTAGTGTAAGACGATATTCATACATCACAAGTATGGCTAGACAGTGTTGCTGAGAAAAATCAAATCAGAATTATGTTACTTATTATATCTTAAAAAAAACATCAATTTTTTGGAATTGACAATATTCTATGGTCCATTTTGACATTTATCAATTAGCTTGTTGTACCACCAGATATGCAAGTTAGTAAGCAAATTGTTTTTTCATCTACAATATTGTGATCAAGTAAGTGAACAAGCTACATTGATTTATCCTATTAATGCTTGTGACATTAATTTACTAAAGTGAATGTATTTTATCTTCTAATTTAAGACAATTCGTCCCCTTGGAGACAATTCGAATTTAGGTGTAGTCATGGTTGTTGAACCTATGATTTCAAAATTTGACTCATGGTTCAAAAGTTCCAAATATTTTTCATTGAAATAGTGTTAATAGAGAGAAGATTGGACAAGATGATTGTGGAGAGGGGCAATAGAGGGCAAAATGTGCCAATTGTGCAAGGACAATGGAAGGACTTGAAATCCTATGCTATGCCCTTGGAATAGTTCATATGTAGGCAACTAGCATTGACTTGGATTTGTGACATGAGAGCTATGAGGCCATGTATAATTGCATTGGCCATCACCAAATGTTGAAATTGCTACTAGCATTGACATGAATGATATGAATGTTGTAAGAAGTGGATAAAGAAGCAAGAACCAAAGAATAAACAAAGGGAACAAGGATGGGGAACATGATGGGGAAGAAAATGGAAATCTAGCTTTTTATCTACCATCAATATTTTTTGAGTTTCAAAAATATGAGAAGACTATGTTATTTGAAAAATTCACTAGTGTACTTGTCAATTTTGCCACCTCATCATATTACTAAATTTTGATGGAAATCTTCCACCCCTCTTCTACCTCTAGAATTTGGTGCATATATCCTGAACATAATCTTTGTTTATTTCAAATTATTAAATCATGGTCCTTAGGTAAAAAAGATTGTTGCACAAGACAATCAAAGTCAATTGAGGCTATCATATAAGATCCCCAAAAAACTTTTTGTTTCACTTCAAACTTCAAAGACTAAGATCTTCTAATATGTGTGGTCAGACTGGCCAAAAATTTTACCACACACTCTTGGACAAACCTAATAGAAGATCCCATATTTAAACATGTAAATAAAGATGTTTTTAAAAATTTGTGTTGAACTTTGGGTGCTAAATTTATCAACAGGAGTAAAATTAGTGCTATCTAGGCAAAGATATTACTCTATCACTCTCATTTCTCCCAAAGAATCTTGCTTTATTGACAATGATTCTCCACATTGGTTTTCCACCCTCTCTAATAGGATAAATCAGTGTCGTTACCATTGACTACTTCATGAATGGGAAAATCAGTTAGATATATTAATACATTGATAGCGGTCATTGATTCTCCTCTAATGAAATTTTGCCTTCTATTATATTGCGACAATAATATCAGATCGTTGTCGGATTCTCCTATTCATTTGAATTGGTCAGTGTCTTCCAAGGCTGCGCGCATGGTCCCACTGAAAAGCTCCTCAAAAGAAGAAAGTCTGCGACAGCTGCACGTGCTGAACCCTGTGATGTCGGCAGCGGGACCCCGCCAAGGAAAAGTTTTGTCATCATCCAGCAGTGCCGATTATGTACAGGAGTGGGCCGGATTCTTCAGAAATCAATGTGAACGCATTCACCAAGCATTTGTGCGCACGTGACTGTCGAATTGACCAAATAATATTAGAGACCGTCGAATTGAATCTTCCATAGAAACCCTGCCCAGAACTGCTCCTCTGACTTCCAACCGTGGAGGTCGTTAGTTCTCCTGTGACCAACTTGAAATAACGGCTTCTACTTCAGGTCTTCATCGGACGACACGTCGCGAACTTCGCGTTGCCCTCGCCGGCGCCGTTCAACACGAATGCTCTTCCATGCCACTGACCATCAGATCAGTACCCACTTCCTCTGAATGCGATTCGAAGCTCCGTTTGAAAGGATCAAACCTTGGGTCCGTCAAGATCAGGTGTCCGCTGAAAAATTCCGCGTAATTTGAACAGAGATCACTCCAGCATGAATCAAAACGTATTAAAGAGCATCACACATTCATTCTGCACCACAACAAATCTCGACTGAGTTGTAGATCGATCAAATCTGAAGACGCCACAGCAAGAGATACATCGAATTTACACCCACAGCAAAAATTTGACATACGTACGTAGAGCTCCGATCCATCGAAGCTGAAGAGGCATACTTTCTGAGAGCTATAATTTGACACACGTGCGGAGCACTGATCGGTGGGAGAGGCATAATTATATTCTTTCTGAGAAGCGATCCAGCTGAGCTGATCACCCAAGCTTACAGAGCGGCCAACTCTAGCTTCCCGAGAGTATCAGAAGTCTCATCAAGTCCTCGGAGGGATTCCTGAAATGGCCGTGATGGGCGACGGGGGATCATCGAAGTGGAGACCTCCCTCGAAGGCTTCACCCATGGGCGACGGAGGATCGTCCAAGTGGAGACCTCCTTCCAAGTCTAGTCCCATGGGGGATGGGGGCTCCTCCAAGTGGAAACCTCCGTCGAAGCGTCAATGAAAGTAGCTCGATCGTTGCGATCATGACAACTGCTCGAGATCATTGTCGACTGTCGACGAATTCACCGAGGCTTGGCAAGGATTTACGCTTCATTTAAAATAGAACGACCAATTCCGGGGCCAATTCTTTCCTTTCTGCGATAAGTTCTTCAATCAAAGAGCTCATTGCAATTGAGTGCCAGTGAGAGCTAGCTAGCTTATCCACCTCCGACAGAGTATGGAAATAGCATGGAGATCTCGATCATTCCAATAGTTCCAATTCACGATCTCGGAGCTCAAACTTCCTTTTCCTTTTTCTACAGATTCTTTTTAGATAATTAGAGAAGTAAGTTCCTGATTAACGGATATTTCGTTAAAATGGCGGTATTCCACAAACTTGGCACTTGTAGGTTCAGACCGTGCGGTCTGAAATGTACAGTACTCCTAGATTTTTGACTGTGCGGTCTGAAATCTATACCGATTGTAGAAAATGACTGGAAAAGTGGCGGAAAAATGGCGCCATTTTAACGAAATATCGGTTTGATTCTTTATTCACACATTGTGACATTTGACAATTTGAAAATAATAAGGCTGTCAGCTCAGACATTTGTTATATATTATGCAAGCGACTGATATATTGCTTGAGAGACTTTACACTTCAGTGACTTGTATGTGTGTTTCAATTGGTTCATGGACATTTGTAAACGTTGGGGCTCACTTCAGAGCTGCATCTGGCTGTGGTCAATCGAGGACGAGCAAATCGTATGTGCCATCATTTTCACAAGTTACGTACAATCTGTAGTCCTATTGAGGAACTTATATCGACATTCAAATCGGGATTCAAATATGGTAATGCAGTAGAATAGTTCTAACAGTAAGGTACAATATTTATTTCCGTCAGTTATATTATATTGCCCTTAACTCTTGGTGACTCTGATGAAAGAAGATCTATTTCGACAAATTGAAGTGCAACTTCGAACACCTAATGAGTCTGCCATAAGCCTAGTCTTAAAGTCAACGCTAGCTTGACATACTTATATTTAACTTCAGTATATTATAATTCGCTGCCTCCAATTACGATCGGCTGCTAGACAATCAGAAGAAGGAACGACTGCTTGTCACCAATATGGTCAATTTCATTAAAATGGTGGTATGATGATGAAATGGCGCAGAATATGTTAGAAACTACACGGCATTCCATTAAAATGGCGCAGAGTATGTCAAAAATGGCGCATGGCATATGCCATTTTAATGAAATTGCCCATCAATCTTATCCTCCATGCTGACAATCGGTTTTTGGACTGAAGATACAGAAGATACAAGTGTCTAATCCAAGTGGAAAAACTACTTGGTAAACTGCATGGTGATATTCAATAAAATGGTGCGTTTCAGATTCCCAACATATGTCGTGACATTCAAGAGTATTGCACTGTAGAACTAGGACGGATACATATCTGATCGGAATTCCAGGCGGGCGCAAAAAATGTGTACGACTGATATTTCGTTCAAATGGCGGTATTCATGCGCCATTTTTCCATTTATTTTCTAAGAATGGTATACCTTTCACACCGCACGGTCTGAACCTGAAAAATGCGAAGTTTGTGGAATATCGTCATTTTAACGAAATATCCTTTGTACCCATTTCTTGAAATTCCGCTAGTTTACAGAATGGGAGGATCAAATTTTGAGTTTGAATTCGTTTGTTGCTGATTTATCACTCTGAAAGTCCGGACTTACCAATGATTATTCTCACGTGCGTCTAGTTATGACTTATGATTTCACACCCATTTCCGTCGCAATCATTTCACCGATCGATCGACTTTGCAATGTCTGTACACCATTGTTATAAGAGAATTCTTAATGCACTCTTTGCACAGTTTTCGCTTGACATTGAATTCATAACAAGTCAACGGGCTTCTCCATGACGCAAGAAATTGACTTCCATCATAAAACGTTAAGTTCGTTAAATTGGTGATATTCCACAAGCCAAAGTTGTGACAAATATCTTCACAAGTGTCTAATTTCAGGACACAAACTAGATTTGGGTTTCAGGGCTCAACCGCACCAGAGTAATGGAATATCGCCAATTTTAAGAAATTGACGCGGGAATTGACGTTACAACTAATCAACGTAAATAGCTTCTACTCTGCGTCACCTATTGTAATGCACGGTGGGTTCCACTTCGAGTGGGCTTCATGGAGCTCTTGCACAGCCCCAATCGATTCGGGATTCGATCGGGGATTCCATCCGGATTGTAGCCTAGTTCTAATCTCCTAGGTCTTAGCTCGTGAGCTGGGAAGCTGGAAAGTCCTTGAACTGAACTTCGCTGCACAGGTCTCAACGATCAACCGCAGATTGCAATTGGCATGGGCGAGTGCGTCTGCATTCTTCTCCGTAATACGTATGGGCACGGCAGCGCTCTACACTTGACTGTACGTGCCTGTTAATTAGTATGTCACCAGTGCGCGCAGGTGCACCAAAGTAGCGAATCAACAAAACAATGCAGGTGTCAAGCTAGTAGTTATGAGCTACTGCTACCGACACTTCAGCCAATCAGCAGTGCCGCCCAGTGGCTTCGTTCACCATAATTATTCAGACTAGCTTCTCAGACTGCAAATACAAATGGTCCCAGACGTACATGGCATGACAATCTAGTCACTTGATACACGTACAAGATAGACACGTTTGATCGGAAGGGGATGCTTAGGAAAATTTTGTCTTTACTATTGGGGTCTCTTATACATTGCCAATCAGGAATTGGCTCAGAGAATGGCAGCTACTCAATGTCAGGCCCCTGCTCTACAAAAACGGGGTCCCAAAGAATGTTTGTATGAATGATCTAAGATTCCGAATGTCGGAACGAGCGGGTCAACTAATGTGACACCGATGTTTTTTGGCAGATCTGCCGAAAGAATGAAGCCTAGGAGCAAAATTGTCTCTCTCGAGATTCTGAAGTCTGAACCATCGCCTCCGCATTTCTAGCTTGGGCAACTGGTCACTCTGGGTGACTACCATTGCTCGGTGTTTGTATTGATCGCTGTATGTACAAAATTGTTGAATTGTTGAAATTGGCACCTGATCTCCACGTACTCGAGTCGGATTCTTTCAGAACCCCTTTCCGGGTCTCCACTTGGAAGATCCTCCGTCCCCTTCACAGTCGGCATCGCAGACGCAGCTGTGCGAGGACGGTCTCCATCTCGAGGATCCACCATCCCCTTCGCATTCTTCGTAGTCCCCAGCGTAGCATGACGGGTTCCATTTCGAACCACCACCATCACCTTCCGCACCCATGGCAAGACCTTGCTTTGATAGCACAAAAGAAATTAACCTCAAGTGCTAAACTTTGCTGCCAAGTCTTACTTCAAATTATTGTACTTAGTTAGAAACCGGGATGTTCTCTGAACGGACCAAAACTTGCACTGCCCTTTCGCAAGGGTACTCAAACCAGCCAGGACTCGAGCTTGTCCTGAAGTTTAGAATCGACGAACAATTCACTGGAGCCAGCTAGATTGATCTTCACTGATAACTCGAACGCGAGGTAGAATGGTCGACTGAAGATTTGAAGCTGTAATGAGTTGTAAATGAGAGAATGGAGGCCAGTGCGGGTCCTTATATGGGGTTGGGAGCTTGGGTTCCACTCCGCAGTCAGTCAGTTGCGCGCCGAGGACTGGAGTGTTGACGGGATGGTCAAAGTTGCTGAACCCACGTCAGTATGACCAGGAACGCGGGGAAAGCCTTGGTTACAGCGTTCCGTTATGTTGCTGACGGGGGGGGGGAGCGAGAGGATGAATGAGAAAGGAGGCACCTCCACCACCTCACTTAGATGGTAAAAGAGCCTTCGTGGATGAGAACGAGCCTACGAACTGGTGACTTCGTCAACGCTACTGTTTTCGATTGCAGCAGTTCCAAGCGGCGGCAACACTGATGAAAGCCCAAAAGGAGGACCAGGGAGGGCCGGGTGCCCGGGTGCCAACAAAGAAACAAATCAAATCGAAAGAAAAAACGGCGGACCTGGGAGCCACGTTCCAGGGTAGAAATGGAGGAGCTCCGTTGCCTACCAGGGTCTTGCAAGATTGGCCTTCATCGCCACCAGCCCTTTTTTTTTACTTTTTGAGAAAGTGCCAGGGTGGCAATCACTTAAAATTTGGTGAAGTATTGTATTTCTACATTCATCCATCTTTTGGACCAAAAAATACTTTTCAATCATATTCATACACTTCTTCATCCAAATTTGGCAAATTCATCCACATTTTAAATAGAAATGGAAAATTTCTGGTAAAAAAAGATTACTTTTTTTTGGCAAAAAGTAGACATTTATTTTTAAATGGTGCAATTTGGCCCCGTGGTGCCAAAAAAAAAAGGACTAATCGCCACTATGGTAGAACCACCCATAGTTGACCACTTCAACGATTCTTCGCATTTTTTGGACAACACAAGGCAATGTAAATTTTTTGCCATGTAGAAAGATAGAAGTAGTAGGGATTGCAATTGTTTAGGTAATTTAATTTATGCCTTGAATTGAAATTACTATGAGTTTTAAAAGCCAAAAGTTGGTCTTGAACCATACACAATGCATAGAGTCTTCCATAACTACTTATTTCAAGACTACTTTGGCTCTCAAAACCAAGAACATGTGTCATGACACTAATGGTTAGAAGGTGGTTGGAAAACCAAGAATTCATGGTTAGAAATCAATCATAGTCTCTATTGAATTTTCTAGTATCTATAGATTGCCCATGGGGTCCTAGTCAGGAATGGATGTTTTTACCAAAGTGTGTCATGTGCCGTTGCCATGGTCAAAATAAAAGTGAAAGTAATTTTCTAATTTTTTATTTCAAAAATAATTCAGAAATCCATAACCTTCAATCACACCATAGGTCCAAATATCACAAAACAAAATTTGTGCACTCCTCTTTGAGGACTTTTCAAAGGTACCAAGAATGTAAGAGGGGGGACACATGGTTTGGAGATCTCAACGTAATAAACAAACAAACAAACAAATAGCGTTACTTAACCCCTAAAGGACCATTGTTCTCTCAGAGTTCAGGTAAGTTCCTAACTTCCTATAAGCAAAAATTTTACTTGATTATTTGGAAATATTTGGAAGACATGTAGTTTTGCAAGAGCTTTGTGAATCTATAATTTTTGTTTCAATCAAATGCTAGGTAAAGAAGTTATAGGTTGTTCTAGGCAAAATTCAATTTAAGAGGCAAATTGAACTACAAATATTTGAATGATTGTGGTGAGGCCGCGAGGGACAGATACACAAGGTACGATGGTCATACAAACAAAGAATGGGGTGGGTAGCAAGTAAAAGGTTGGGAATAATCCCTAGGCATTTCAAAGTCCCTAGAATTTGAAGACCATAGCATGTCTAAGGACATTTGAGTAAGAGCCACATCAAAAAAAGGCACCAAGTTTTCATTGCTTTAAAATTTAACTACATTAAAATTTATTTTTTAATTCATTGAAAACTATCCCACATTGCTTCAAAAGGATTTTCAACTTATTTTAAATTTTCTTATGAGAAGAGAAGCTTTTCATATACATATGGGCTGGTAGGAGCTAGAACAAGTGAACAATCACTCTAAGAATTCCTTGTTTTAGATGATGAGCCCAAAATTTTTTTAAACAGATTCTAGGAGACATCCAATGTAACAATCCCTCATTTTATGTCAACAAAAACGTCCTTCATAACATCAAGTCAGATGTTATATTGAACGTTATTGTTGACATAAAAACAGGGTTGTTTCATTAAATGTCACCTAAAATTCGTCATCTAAAATACGGGGTTCTTCTAGTAAACCCATGTGGGTTATGTAAATTAAAATTAATAAGAGTTCAAGTGTTCATAATTAAGTCTTAAATAGGAATTGTGTTTGAGGTAGGATTTTAGACTTCATTTAGGCATAGTAGAATAGTTTTTTCCAAAAATTGAACTAAAAAAAGTTGGTAAATTCGGATAACTTTCATCTCCAAAAATTCATTTGAAATTATTTATAACATTAGTTATGTTAAATTTGCACAATTCCATGGAAATGGAAAGATGGACCCTCAAACGATGAAGGAATGCAATATTTATGGATTCTAGAGGAATATAGAATTGGAAATCTTGGCTTAATTAATTAGTAGACTACAATATTGTAGATGGGAAGCAATTGGCGTACAAATTTGCATATCTATTGATACAATAAGATTATGAAAATTAATGTCAAAATGAACTATGTAATACTTCTAATTTAAGAAAACTCACGTTTTTCACAAGTATGGTCCCGGGTACACAACTCTTGTATTATATCCAAGGTTCATCAGCATTAGAATAGCTTAGAGGATGGCTTTTATTAAAATTATATCAAATTAAAAAGACCCAAAAGCTAGGTGAAGACCAAATTAAAAGAAAATTAGATGTAGAAAATGCTACATTGCATACATTTTAGAAAAAAATTCACAATATATATGAAGAATTGAAACACCTATGCATAGTTTCTAAAAATATATACAACGAAGTTGGGTCTTAATAAAAATTAAACTTTTATTAGAAAGCCCCAAAAGTTGTCTAACTCTATCTATGATACATGTATTAAAAAAACTCATATAATTAGTTTTTTAATGCTATTATTGTCTTCAAAAATATTTGTTTCATGTACATAAATACATTTTTGGATTCCTTATTAAAAGAGCTACAAGATTATTCTACATTAAAACAAATTACATCCCTTAAAATTGGATTAAAGTGCATTATAAGTGATTATAATCAAGGTCATATAATATGGAAGTTGCATACCCGAGGGTATGATATTATGGATGTGGCCTACTTGTGTTTGTTAGTAGAGAAGAATTAGTAATGTATGAATATTATTTTATGCTATGGAATTTGGGGTTGTTTCCGAAAAGTTCCATGGGTAGGGTTCAGGAGAATGCCAACCAGATTTGGTGGTTGTGGCATTGTGGGTGACCAATTCACCATTTGACTTTTTTGTTTGTTTCGGTTGACCATGATGAGGACTCCGCACTCCACAAATGATACAACATACGTAATTGGCATCCATGACAACAGTCAACATTAACTACTGTAAGCTTTGTTCTTATATAGTGACCTCAAGTCCCTGACAGACTGATTAAATGAATTATCCTTGTCAATTATTGCACTTAGGGCAGTTCTACTGCAACCTCTCTGGATAGCTCCTTGCACTCAATAATAATGTGCAAATTCTTTCAAAAAAATTCTCTCTATAATAATTGACTAGTCAATTAGACAAAGTATATGGCGTGTTGCACAACTTCAAATTCACTACTAGAAAAGGATGCCTTGTGTTGTGCATCATCCATAATGTTGCTCAATACACTAAAGAAGTAAGCTAGATGGACCTCTCAAATGTTGGTAGAAGTGAGGTTTAGGGGGTTGCTCAAGTAGAGCAACATTTTGGTACATGCATTTTACAACGTTTGCTTATAGTGTGGGATTGGTTGAACTTGAGTTCCCAATTGCTTTGCTTATCAAAAGCAATTTTCTATTTTTAGCCATAGTTACCAAATAATTTACCATTCAACATTTTCTTGGCTATTTTCAACCGCATTCAATATTCTCTAAACTAGTTATAGCCGCATTTACCATTCAATATTTACATGACTGGTGGAAGGCCAATGAATATCCAAGTGTCTATTTGCTAGATGCTTCAGCAATATCATTTATAGTTGAATGACATGTCTTCACAGCTTTCCAAAAAATAAGTATAGTGCAGGTTGGAGACTAAAATGAGACATAAGCATGTTCAACAAGTGATAGTCCTTCTTTGAACAATTTTCCAAAAAATATTATTTAGTACAAAGAATTGAAATTAAAAATAGTCTATTGTTGCATGTTGTAACTTGCACTGTACAACAAGAAATCTACCTTAAGAATCTAATGAACTTCAAAGGATTAAAACTTTTCAACAACAACTTCTCAAGACCCGCATCTCACCGGTTCGCATCTCATTGGTCAACACTCTATTTTGAAGCAATCTAATTATGCCATCAAGATAATCAATTTGTGAGCAATCCCCAATAATTGAACTATCCAAAAGTGAGCACTCACTTGTACAACAATCACTACTTAAGTTGAAAGTACAAATGAAAATGTTCAAATTTGCAAGAGCAAACATATACATGTGGATGTTGTAATTGAGTGGGTGGGGTAGAAGGCACAATCTTCTAGTTTCTATGTATGACTTGGGGCAATCCTGTTCGACATAAAATTCACGTAAGTGCAAACTAAATATTAAACATAGAAATAACAACATAGTCAACCATGCTAAAACTAAAAGTAGATAGTTGATACATACCTACTCCTCCTCCAATTCAAAGGTAGAAGTATCACCATCACTACTGGACTCTGAGGAAGTTCTTAAGCTAGTAGTATCAGGGCTTGAGGATGGGTCTGTGGGGATAGATTTGGAGTTATTTCTTGTAGGGATTACTTCTTCATCTTTGTATAGATCCAACAATTTTTTAGAGGTTGTGTTCTTCTTTGTAAGAACTGACCACCTGTTTACTTTGCCATACTCGAGTTCCTCATCAATTGGAGGTTGGTTAAAGTATTACACCTACAACAACTTACACAATATGAAAGTATGGCATATTTAGGGCAACAATTGAGGGAACACAAAATTGTAGATTCCTCTTTCCTACCAAATTATATTTAGCTTTCACTATAATTCTTACATGGTTGTAATAATGAAATTAGAAAATCAAGAATAAAGATATTAGACTACCCTATGCAAGGAAATTGATTTCAATATATTCTATTCAAACTATACAATAACAAAATTACGAAAATATTTTAGACTAATTTCCAAACTTTAGGAATTTAGATGTTCAGGGTGATTGCAAGTAAGACTGGTCCTATTTTGTGTCACATTTAGAGTGACTGAGTTGTTTTCTGCTAGAACTTTTGGAAGTAGAGCACAATGAGCTTGAAATTTTTATTGGAGATGACTAACTTGCTTTTTATCATATTCCTTATTTTTTAGAAATTTTAAAAAATCATTTAATATTTAAGAATCAATTTTTCTAATTTGTCACACTTTGGGGTTTAGGGGTTTTTAGTAGTGTGGAGTATCCAAAATTAATGATCTAGAGCTGAAATTTTCGTGGTCTATTCCTATAGTAGGAGTACATGTGCCCAACAAAGGAAATCTAAAAATACATTATCTTATGGCCTCCATATTCGTGCAAATAGGGCTCCCTTGCGCGCACACTTTTAAACGTTGAAGATGGTTTTGACTTCATCTTTTTGGTGAAATCTGATCACCATCAAGTCCTCACAAATTGCCAATTTTTAGATTTTTTTTGTTCATGATTTTCTATTTTATTATTAATTAATATCTCATTGTATCTATTTTTTGTGATAAACTGTCTTTTTTTTCAAATAATACTATTTTAGTACTTACTAGTAGTTATAGTACTCAAAATGGTACTTTCAACCGGGTTTTTTTAAATCAATAGCTGAGATTTCTCAATTTCCTAATACTTGAAGTACTCCTAGTATTGAGCACAAAAATTGTTGTTTTGGCAAAACGAGACATAAAATGTTCAGTCTTTCTTGCAATTGTCCTTCACATGCAACATAGTATCATGACAATCAATTCTATTAGGAGGATAAACAAAAATGGGTGTCATTAAGGTCATTATCAATGGCTATTACAAAAAAGCTATTTCAAAAATAGGTTGTTTAATTTATACAATGCTTTCTTATTCTTCATTGCATTAATAAATCATTAGAAATCCATTTCAGATATACGAAAACACACACATAAAGGCCACTAAGATGGCAAGATTGGTCTCAACAGAGAATGTAAAACAATTGGAAAGGCTTATCTATATGTTAAGTAAAGACATCTGCATTCGCTTTTTCAAATATAAACTTTACATTGACTATTGTGTTGGCAATCTAACCTAGTAACCCACCCACTCTTTCTAATTACTAAACTAATCATGTAGTCATGTCACGAAAGCTATATTTAAAATGTACTAGAGTTATTGAGTATGCAAAATTTTCAGCAATTGGTATCACAAAGAAAAGATCAAAATAGCCTCCACAAGAAATTCCAATCTACATGTGAGTACCTCTATAAATTTAAAAGATGCACTTAAAGTTTTATTTATATTATACAAATATCTGAGATTATTAGATTGGATTTTGAAATATTGTAAATTAACAAGTGGAGAGTTCAGACATCACTCACAACACGATTGTAGAGGCCTTTGATTCCCCTTGGCCATAGCGATGGATGCATCCTTACACATTCAACCGCTTCTCTGCAACCTCTTTACATAGCGTTGTCTTTCTTTGCTTCTTGATGTCCTTCATTGATTCGTAGATGATTGTCCACAACCCCTTTGAACATCCTGCTAGTTGTGAACTTATTTGGGACATTTGGATCTCTCAAATTTTCATTTCAAGGGTGTTTGACGCTCTCATAGGTTGGACCTAATTGCCTTGAGAACACTTTTGGAATCCCAAGGACCATAGTAAATCTTACACAATTTCAAGGTGAATTGAGCTTTCAACTAAGGGCACTATTTATTCCAATCCATGTACAAAGGAAACTCAAAAGGTGCTTGCTTGAATGCATAGCAATGCACGTACTCCGAAATTCTCCAATTGGTGTTGTGGGAGAATTCACTTCAAATGGAGGAATATCATCAGTAGCACCCCAACTACTTAACTTTGCTATTGAGTCATGTTCAACAACCACATTCTTGCTCCTTGAAGAGAAAGGTGTACTAAAGGATGCATTAGTGGATGGGCACAAATCTTGTCCTTTGTACTTGTTTGCAATTGCTCAGACCAAGAGCGCTTGGAACCCACTTGACAGAGGCTTAGGTGTCAAATTTATTCCCACTAACTACTCAAGTTCAAGAGTCATTGAACATTTGACAAGCACCTCCTTTTCAACTCTTGGAATTTTGTTTTTTTGTTTCAACACCTTCATTACTTTCTTTGCTTTCTTCTTTTTGTATATCTTCTCCTCCCTAGCAAGTTCAAGATTATAGTTTCTTCTTGAACTCTTATTTGGTTACTATTTTGCTTTGGAGGCCATGAGTCAACTTCGAAATTGGTCGAGGGGGGGAAGAGGTCCCAATATATGGCGCCTTGTTGAAAGAGGCTCTTCATCTACTTGTGTTTCTTCATCTACCTATGCTTTCAGCATAGGAAACAAGTTTACAAATGGCGCAATTGGATGTGTCTTAATGAAAGCGTCCCTCTCATAAGGTGGCATCAGAGACAAGAGATGCTCGAAAACCTCCCTAGTATAGTGTGTAGATGATGAACCAAGGTCTACACTTCCAAATTCAAATTCCTCACCATAACCTGCCAAATTCAACACATTTTCAGGAGAAATTTCATTGGGAAATTCTTCAATGCACATTGGAGTTGCTTTCACAACATCTTCTCTCAACACAGTCAGGACAAGCACCACTTGTTGGAGACAACTAACTCTTGCACCGGTCACTTGCAACAATGGTGCCAAGCCTTCAACTCTGGGAGGCACTTCCATCGCATTAGTTGTAGGGTTGACAACTCAGGTTTCAGTACTTCCACCATGATTTCCTACGGTTCTTGAATTAGCAAGGATTGTAAGTGTGACTTGAAGGATGCATTGTTGCTAGGGTCATGCATTTCACAAGTAAGCTGCAATTTCGGTACACAACAATCAAACTCTTGAATCCTTCTTCCTTCCACCAAAGGGGCTACCAACATATCCTTCTGACACTGATCATGTTCTACTTGAGGTGGCTTAGGGTAGATTGGAACGTGTACCTCAGAACCTTCCAAATTGCCTTCCTTGCCAAACGATGAACCACAATGTATAGTTGTTGTCAGAGTGGGATGATCAAGGGGCCCCAATAGCACCACTAGTTTTCTTTGCAGGACGAGTACTTTCTTTTATTGTTGTTGCAACCTTATTTCGTTTCTTGGAGTTCTGAGACAGATGACCTCTGAGAGGACTTCTTTCGACTAGGATTGTCTTCAGGACAAAGGTGCCTTCTTAGAGTTACTAGTGCCAATACTTGCTTGCATCCTTAGCCTTGAAGATTTTGCATTGGAGGCATTTCTTTAGCTGGGGCCTTTTGGGGCTTGTAGATTGCAATCTTGTTCCTTCCCATGAAGTCCAACCTGTCAATACCCCATGTCAACCAACCGCAGTCACATGACAATAACTTCTCCGCTCAATTTTACAAGTACAAGATTCTCAATGCTGGTATAGTACAGAAGTTCTCTTGCATTTTATTATTTTACGTAATAGCTTATCCCACCTAGGTAAGTTGCCACTCCCCACAATTGTGCTTTCCTACCTTTAGTTGCCGTTCTACTACCTACTATTATTGGCAGTAAAGATAAGTTTGGTGAACAACCATATCAAAGCATACCAACAATGAGGACAACTAAACAAAAGAGCTCACATATTGGTACATATGCCTTAGAGTGCTACCTAACATCCCTTTTTCATTTTTCTTAAAATGATTGCAAAGCATTGGTACTCCAAGAAGTTGAATAGTTTACTTCAAATTGTGCCAAAAATACGGAACAAGGGTTACAAGGCAAAATCAAGAGCACATGTTGACAGGTAACCTATTCCATGCAAGGACTTCAATACTTGAGACCCAAATTCTCTGTGGATTGCATTACTTCTACAGAAATTAAGTTAGTGTCGTTCAAATTGCAACTGCTACATACCAATCCATGCTACGTTCATTTTGTGCATATAGAAAGCAAGACGGTGCTAGTCGCTATGAACTTGAACTACTAAATTGGACCACATCCCAAAGTTAAGAATCGACCTACAAGACCAGGACATTTCAATCCGATATTACGACCATTTCTAGAGTTTCTAGTGCCAAAGTCACTTCAGATTGACATTGCAAAGCTTCAAGCCGGGTTACTATAGTACAGAGAGTAGTGTGGAAGCATACCTTTGATGAATTGCAATTGTAACAATACCTCAGAAACCCTCCACTGATGAATTATCTGCCTTCACTAACAAATTAGCATCCCACCTTGTCAAACGACTCCTGCAAGAAATTAAAGTGAGAGTCCAATGACGAGAAAATATGCGATACACACTTTAATACTAGGAAAGTATGCTATACACACTTCACTTGTGTGCAATTAGATCGACCAAGATGTAACTTGAAAAATATAGATCACAAAATCAATATGGCCTACCTTAGGTTCAAAGCTCTAGTAAAGCTTCCCTTTTGAACTTCACAAACAGAAATCAACCTACTTTGCAATCAGAGAACGAGATCCTAGAGATTAGAATGAAATCGTACAGATTCGAGAATTAGATTGCAGACCTTGAAGAATGAGATTGTACATTGATCACGAAAGATATCATATTGAAGCACTACAGCACATTGGAGGACTCAACACATGGTTGTACGTAGTGTCGTTGTCATTCTAGATGGAACTTGTAGGACAAATAATCATACCACAAGGTTCCCATTCAGAAAGATCAAGAAGATGGGGTCTATAAGCATCATGATTATTATGGCATTTTGAACGAGCGTATGTCCTATGTAGAGGATGGAGCTGGTCCTCATGTTAGGGTCCGTAGCTATGGCATCAATGTGTGTGTATGTTTCCTAGCTGAGGTATCTAGGTGTATGGCAATCTCAGTACTTTGCCTTAGTACTGAGAATATGTAAGTGGCTACTTACATAATACATGAAGATTGCTTGAATCAGAAAGTTCAAATGCTCTTGTATATTGGTGTGTGTGTATATTGGTATGTTGATTGGTACCTTTAGTTTAGTATAGTTTTCAACAGGTTATGGGCCTTTATACTATGTTTTCTTTGACAAGTATCAAACTTTATTCTAAGTTGTCAATCGTTGTACTTTATTTAGCAAGTGCAATAGTCTAATTCGGGTTCTATCTGTTATGGTTGAGAGTAGCCATGAACAGATCGGTTACATATCCCAATTCAAGGGACAAAACTTCCACCTATAGAAATTTCAGATTCGTGTGATCCTCCTTGGAAAAGATCTCATAGATGTCATAGATGGTACTAAGGCTAAACTTGCAGCAACCGCATCTGTAGAAGACAAACTCACTTGGAAGAAACGTGATAATGCCACTTATAGCCTTCTAACTCAAGCATTAGATGAACTAATTCTACCTCATATCATGAGTTGTGTTACTTCTAAGGAAGTCTGGGACACACTTAAACTGTACCATGAGCAGAATGCTTCTGAAAATGTCTATAGCTTACAGCAAGACTTTTACAAATGTACGATGACTGAAGAGGAGAGTGTTGCTAGTTTTCTTAGTCGTCTCCAATTGATTGTTACCCAGCTAGAGAGTCGAGGTGACAAGACTTTTAATGAACAAGCAGTTGTGTCTAAGATCTTGTGTTACCTTCCAAGCTCATTCGATATGCTGATCCCAACTTGTAGAATGCAACCTGATGCTTCTAAAACACTCACTAATTTGACCCTTCAACTTCTCCAGATTGAAGGCACACTTAAAACTCGTGTTGATTCCAGTGTTGCTACAGCTGCTGCATATGCAGCGTCTACACATGGGAAGAAGTCTGTTTATACCATGGAAGAATGAGCTGCACGGCGCAAGGATATTAAAGAGCACAAGAAACATAGTTTGTGTTGGAAGTGTGGCCTTAAGGGTCACTAGGGTCGAGAATGTACTACTCCAGATGAAGTTGTCAAGCAATATCAAGAAACCCAAGCTACAAAGAAGGATCAAGGGGGAAAAACATAGAACCGAGGCTATAAGGCTTACATGACTACCATTGGTGAGAGTAGCTATGATGTTCTTGAATCTCAATTTTGGTACGTGGATAGTGGGTGCATAGAACATATGACTGCAACACGATCTTTCTTCTCCACCTACACGGACATATTGATGGAGCATCGTCCAGTACTAGGCATTGGTGGTGTGATGCTAGAAGCTGCTAGGATCGGTGATATTATAATAAAAATCAAGGCAGCAGAAGGACATACATTTGGCATACTAAAAGGAGTTGTGCATGTACCAAACACTATAACAAAACAAGGTAAAAAAAACCCGTAGTCAAAATCGACTATGGTTCTTTTTGCCACGTTTTTGTGCACATGCACAAAAACGTGGCAAAAAGAACCATAGTCGATTTTGACTACGGGTTTTTTACCATGTTTTGTTTTAGTGAAATCTAGGGCACAACCTGTTCTCTTCGTTTGTTGCAGCTCAAAAGAAACTCTACACACTCCATACAGACACTAGTTGTCACCTACTCGACAATGGAAAGGTGGTGATGATCGGCACCATCCACAATCGATTGTATCACATGCAATTTGAAGCAGTACCACCTAAGGATACGACTACATCAATGTTAGCAAGTACATTCAGCATTTACACCAGTGCTGACAATCAACAGTCTATTGAGGTATGGCATCGAAGGCTCTCACATGTTAATCATGCAACTATCAAATTAATGGCCACACAGGAGCTAGTTGATGGTTTGATTCTTCAAAAGAAGGATCATAAATTTTGCCCAAGATGTGTATATGGGAAACAACACAGAAATGTATTTCCCTACAATGATCATAGGCAACATTCAAAACATCCTAGTGATTTGGTACACACGGATCTTTGTGGTCCAATGCATGCTGCCACAATTGGAGGAGCTCTATATATCTGTTTATTTAAAGATGATTCTTTAGGTTTCAGAGTGATTCATTGTTTGAAGTCTAAAACTAAAACACTACAAGCATTTAAACACTTTCTTGCTCAACTAAAGCGTGAAACTGGTTACACCATAAAAGTGCTTTGAAGCGATCATAGAACAAAGTACACCAATAGAGCCTTCATTGAGTTTCTTGAAAAAGAAACCATTCATCATGAATTAACCATACCATATAGCCCAGAGCAAAATGGTGCAGCTGAGTAAGAGAATAGGACAATTGTTTAAGCAATCAGGACAATGCTACATACCGCTCACGTTCATGTTAAATTCTGGGTTAAAGCAGCTCATACAGTGGTATATACACTCAATCGGATTGCAACTTGTACGATTGATGACAGCACACCATATGAAAAATGGTACAAGACCAAACCATTAGTTGCACATTTGCGGGTGTTTGGATCAGATGCATATGTGCATATTCCCAAAAGTTTGAGGACAAAGCTCTTTGCAAAGAGTAGAAAGGGAGTCTTCATGGGATATTCTACAATTAGTAAAGGATATAGAGTATGGGTGAATGAGCTTCGAAGAATTGAAGAGTATTGCAACGTGATATTTGACGAAGATCTTGACAATACAAGAACCAGTGGGAGTGAGCTTGATTCTACACAATGGCTATGAGTTGAGGGAGAACCTCTACGTGTATTTGTTCCAATCAACCCACCTTCGCCACTTATACAACAACCAATTGTACTGGGTCAACTCCAACGAGTGGGAGCAGCAATTCAGCTTCATCCAGGCTCACAAGATGTTTTGAATAGTCTAGTTGTACCTAGTTTTACAACTAGTGACTCAGACGATGCTACATCATCACCATCGAACAACACTGATCAAACAACGGAATCGAGTGACTACAAGTCTAAGCAACTTATTGATGCAGTTCGAGATCTAGGGGCATTGGTTGAGGCATCGGAAGCTTTATCTACACGGCAACAAGGAAAGATACTCACATCTGACATTAAAAAGTTATCACTCGATTCCACTCCTGCGGAGCTAGCTATATCACTAACTAAGGCTAATCCCACACTAGAAGTTGATTCGATTCCTGAAGGTGCTCCAATCAGTGGAACTTGTCAACAACAACCCCCAATTCGTTTTGGAGATTGGATATATCCAACAAATCGCAACTCTTATGTGTATGTTGCCGAAATAAATGAGCTACCAGAAGAACCTAAGACTTTTGAAGAGGCGATGCAATCACCGCAAAAGGATGAATGGCTTAAAGCCATGCAGGAAGAATATGAGTCACTCATGGAAAATGACACTTGGGTAATTAAAGATCAACCAGCCAGGCAAAAGACTATGAAGAATAAGTGGGTCTTCAAGCTAAAACTTGGCGTCGATGGTAAAGTAGTTCATTACAAAGCTAGACTTTGTGCTAAAGGTTTCACTTAATGAGCAAGGATCAATCACAAGGAAACTTACAGTCCCATGGTTAAAATGGACTCTATCAGGGCCATTTTCTCTATAGGAGTAGCTGAAGACTTAAACATTCAACAATTTGATGTATGTATAGCTTTCTTATACGGCAAGTTGGATGAAACCATTTATATGGAACAACCTCTCAGTTTTCAAGTTCCTAGAGGAGTTTGTCACTTAAAGAAGGCTGTATATGGGTTAAAACAGTCTCCACGTGTTTGGAACAAGAAATTTGATGCCTTCCTGCAAAGGTATGATCTCATTGTATCCGAAGTTGATTGTTGTGTATACGTCAACAAACAAGACTCCAAGCTTATTATATGCATTTGGATAGATGATGGCATGGTTGTTAGCACGTTCCATCATTGCATCACCAGCATCCTGAGCTATATGAAGGGAGCATTTCACATAACAAAAGGTCTTGCTGAGGTTTATGTTGGCTTATAAATAACACGAGACAGAGATCAACGTCTCCTTCACCTTGATCAGCGTCAACATCTTGAGAGAGTAATCAAGAGATTTGGACATGAGTTTTGTAACCCTATGGCCATACCAGCATATCCCAATAGTGTTGCTCAACTCGTGCTTCGTGCTACATCCTCAACCATTGAACCAATTGCAAATTATCCCTATAGAGAATGTGTTGGTTGTCTACAATGGGCCTCCATTTGCACAAGGTTTGACATTACCTATGCTGTAAGTAATGTAGCTAGATTTAGTAGTTGTCTGAAGAGCCCTCATGTTGGTGCTATTAAGAGGATTTTCAAATATATCAAGGGGACAATCGGAAATCGAATCACGTATGGCAGAGGCGCTGATCTCCACCAACTCACAACATATTGTGACGCTGATTTTGCATCTAACCTTGACGACAAGAAATCTCGATTTGGCTTTATTCTCATGATGAACAATGGTGCAATTGCATGGGGGAGTCACAAGCAAACTTGTATTTCTATTAGTACTACTAAATCCGAATATGTGTCCGCCTGCTTGGCTACTCAAGAGCTCCTATGGATGAGAAGACTTCTTGCTAGTATTTGTTCCCCATAACATGGGCCAACAACTTTACTCTGTGACAATCAAGGAGCTGTACAATTGATCGTTAATCCTGTTTTCCACCAAAGGACCAAGCACATCAATATTAAGTACCATAAGACCTGTGATGCCAACATGACGGAGAAATCTTGATTACTTATATTTCGACAGAAGATTAGCTTGTAGACCTATTAACGAAGCCCCTTCCACGAGATCGCTTCCTTCGACTCAGAAGCTTAGGAGGCATGACAATGCCTTCTCACACAAGTAACACATTGTATTGAAGTGGGAGTACGTGTTGAGTCATCACAGTGCTGAGTAGAAGTATTGAGCACTACAACACATTGGAGGACTCAACACGTGGCTGTACGTAGTGTCATTGTCATTCTAGCTGGAACTTGTAGGACAAATAATCATACCACAAGGTTCCCACTCAGAAAGATCAAGAAGATGGGGTCTATAAGCATCATGATTATTATGGCATTTTGAACGAGCGTATGTCCTGTGTAGAGGATGGAGTTGGTCCTCATGTTAGGGTCCGTAGCTATGGCATCAATGTGTGTGTATGTTTCCTAGCTGAGGTATCTAGGTGTATGGCAATCTCAGTACTTTGCCTTAGTACTGAGAATATGTAAGTGGCTACTTACATAATACATGAAGATTGCTTGAATCAGAAAGTTCAAATGCTCTTGTATATTGGTGTGTGTATATATTGGTATGTTGACTAGTACCTTTAGTTTAGTATAGTTTTCAATATATCATCGACCGACTCCTGTGAGTTATTAGAACCCTAACATGCATGGCGATCCTCGGGATTCTAACTAGTGCCAAGCAGGACTTGTCAATTCTATAGTCTCTCTAGTTTACACTCCATTTCTCTGTAAATAAATGCGTGTAGTGAAGGAGTGTGTCATTATGCAATTCTTTGGAAAGAACAACTACCACCTTTGTTCAGGACAATGTAACACCATTCAATTAGAGTTGCCGGTGCTTCACTTCCCTGGTGCTCTCTATTTCTTTTCGAAGTACCTGCAGCACAAGAAGAACATACGTGTTGCAAGCTACTGAAGCTGCAAGCTAAATCCTGAAATCAAAAATTGGTTGAAGATCGCGGAATTCAAATGCTTGGGCGGCAAGTTCCAGGACCCGCGGCCACAAACCTAAATCCACATACTTCACAGCATGTGTCCTAAAATTACAAAATTCGACTTAGTTTGCAAGAATAGAGAATGCATCTCATTGACGAGCAATTGGTGCAAGATTGAGGAAAATCATCAGCACTTTTGCAACGATGTTTGAGGGGAGTTTTAGTCACCCAGGTTATCGGTGCGCCTCCATCTCCGAAGTTCACGGGGTGCCTTCCTCAACGCACTTGACAGGCCACTGTCAACAAACTCACAAGCAAAACTTACATCAAAAACACTTGTGGTGAAGTACGCAAGATCGGGAAGTTAGCTATCCACTGGAAAAGTGAACATGATCAAAACCAAGCTTGTTGTGAGAAATGGTTGCATGCTTACACGAACAAGGGAGAGCAGACAGCAAGCAATGGTGCAGTAGTATGGAGCATACTCTAAACCTAATTGAAGCTACAATTCATATTTTACTTTATTCCAACAAAAGTAACAGTCTCCATACTCTGCTTTCACTTGCCTTTTCTATGGAGCAATTAACTATTAGATTTGAATCCACTCTTGAGGAGAACAAAAGGAAAAGAATGATTTGTTAGAAGTGCACCACACAACCTTCATAGATGACAAATCTTCAAGCGCAAAGAGAGGACACCGATGCTGAATATGGAAGAGTGATCTAAAGAAGGCTGGAGAAAACAACAATAGTTCGGATGGAGTTTCGTGCCTAGGTGTGCATCATGAACTACTTTACTTCTAGCGCTAAGCTGTGTACCAGCAACTACTGCACAAATGGTTGAGTACTGAGTATTTTTTACTTAGTGAGTGAACAATGAATTCTTCCAATAGAAATCATTCCAGATATATGCCCCCCCCCCCCAAATTGTCACTTTTTGGTACTGCTTGTATTTAGTCTTATTATTAAACTGATCAAACTTTCATATTTTCTATTTGGGAAGTAAAATGAACTTCTAATACACTAAAGAATGCAACATTTGGGTATTGTATGCAAAAGTTTTGAAGGAACAAACTTTGGTTCTTTCCACATAGGTACATAACCCTTCAAAGACATCTGATGTTTAGGCTTGATCAAACTTTATTACTATCATGCATTAGAAACAAATTTTTAAAATCCCATATTTTTCACATGTAGGATTCACATCTAAAATTTAGTCTTGTTTGATATCCATAATTGAGAAAATTAAACAAAATTTTATATGACTTTTCAAAGAAGTTTCTTTTTAGACATCATTGCAATTACACAAACGCTTCAAATAGCATGAAATTTTTATAGAAATTGAAAATAAAACTCACAAACATCATGGTGTAATTTGTGTATTTCTAGAAGTCACACCCAAACAAATCCAATTGCAAAAGCTTAGAAGTGGTATATTTTGAGCTTTCAAAATGTTTTGTTCAAAGTGTCATAAAAAAATATAATTTTTACAATTTAGTGATAAAATTAGAATGTAATAAAGGGTGATTGTAAGAAACACATGTTGATTTTGTTGCATTTTCATGATTTTTTGGGGAGTAATTGAAAATTAAAAAATTAAAAAATTAGGACTAATGTATATACTTTTAAGATCAAGGTATCCATGGAAGGAATTGCATAGAAAAATTCTCTAAGTAGGAGAACTACAAAAGTGCTAAGTCTTAAGAAAATACTTACCTTGATGTTTTAATTAGGGAAAAATAGTAAAAATAAGGAAATACACAAAATAAAAACTGCCCATTTGCAACAACCCTATGGAGATGGTCATTCACCAAAAAAAAATAAAATAATAATAATAATAATAATAATAATAATAATAATAATAATATTTTATATGTTTCAAAATGCAAGCACAAAGAAGCTCACTTTGTAGACTTCCACACCACAAAAAATTAACTATTTTTAAAATTCCTTCCCTAAATATCTACAAGTCTACTAGAAGACCATCTCATCCAAATTTCAGCTCAAATTTTGTTTTTTTGGATTTTAAATAGTACTAAAAACCTCCAAATTAGCAAGTGTGACATTGAATGGGGGTCTATTTTTGGATAGTAAATTATTTTTGAAAATTACGAAAAAATTAGGGAAGGCATAAGATAGTCATGAGTGCTTTCTCTATAAATCTTGAGTCATTTGGAGCCAAAACACAAAATTTATGGCCAAAAAAACAAATCAGCATACACCATGTGACACAAAGTAGGACAAGTGTTTCTTGCAATCAACCCTAAACTAGCAAATTAGTAGAACTCTAATTTTTTTTAATTAAGATTAGAAACATCTAAAATAAAGAACTATGTGAGAAATTAATATTTTACTTTTAAAATGCCCGTTTTGAGTAGAAGTTCAAGATTTGGATAAGATTTGATTTAGATGGCATATGGTTTGCGGAAGTAAAACTAGTACTTTTACTTTAGTGAATGGTTATAGATAGAACCAAGGATATATTAAAATGTAAAGGTACAACAAAAGTGGAAATCTATCTAAAGGATCAACAATCTTTCAAAGGATTCATTATTATATAAGACAGAGCTTCAAAGCTTGAGGGTCAAGGAACCATTTTTAAAGATTGAACTCTCTCTATGGTTGGATGTTGGAGCTCCTAGCTTGTGAGAACATTATGGAAGTCCAACATTGTAGAAGAGGTGAATAATGAGGAGGCTTCTAAACCACATCACCAAAGGAATAGACAAAAGAGACACTTTGAAGAAGGAACTTCTTCAAGTGAACTACACGATGTACATTCATATAACATATGCCCATGCAAGGAATGTGCAAAGAAATACAAACCAACCATGTGGTCTTCTTTAGTCATCTAACGCCATATTGAGCAAAATAAAAATTTTGCTTGTTACGAGGTGCTTCTTTTCTTACTCTCTATCCAATATTTTAAAATAAATATCCAATATTTGATCATGATTATGGTTAGGGCTACCACATCAACTTCATTTGTTCTTTTCCTACCCATGCAAGTATTATAAATACCTTGTAGTAGGATACAAGCATGCTTGGGGAACCCCATAAATGTTGTCACATAATTGAATTCAATGAAATTCATTTAAAAAAAATATAGATTAAGTTACATATCTCATTGTAAAATTTTTTTTTGATACAAACTTGCTTGCCACAAGTAGAATACAATATGGAATCATGTAAAAAAATTGCCATTAGGGTCATTGCAAGAAACACCGGTCCTATTTTCCGTCACAATGCAAGTGACACTTTTGTTATTTGCTCTAACTTTTGAAGCACAAGTCCAATGAACATGAAATTTCTGTGGAACATGCTTAACTTGATTGTTATCAGATCTCTTGCTTTTTAGAAATTAAAAAAATCATTTTGTATTTAAAAGTCATTTTTGTCAATTTGTCACAAAGTGCAGTTTAGGGGTTTTCACTACATTAGGAGTCCCCAAATTTTATGATCTAGAGTTGAAACTTTCATGTTCTATTTGTATAGTAGGAAAGCATGTATCTACCAAAGGAAATTTGAAAATATATTATTTTATGTCCTCCACATGAGTGCAAACAACACTCCCATTGCGTTCAATTTTTGAACATTGAAGATGGTTTTAATATCATTCTTTTATTGAAATCTCATCTTCATCAACTCTCCTCAAATGTCTAATTTTTAATTTTTAAAAAGAATTATTTTCCTATTTATTACAAATTAAAATGTGAAAGTACCAATTTTCATGAGAATTGGTACTTTTCTAGTTCTCTTACCTAGAGAATTTTTCTACAATTTCCTTCCTAGGGTAGCTTCTTCTTAAAGTTTTATATATTAAAAATATTTTTTTCAATTTTTAAAAATTATTTTTCTAATTATAAAGTACTCCCAAAAAAAAGAGTACTATGGAAAACGCTATAGAAAATAGACGATGTTTCTTGCAATGACCCATTAATTGATTAAATTTGTTAATTTTATTCCTATAGCCCCATTCAAGACTCTATCACAGTGTCCATTTTTCATTTAGGAATCAAAAAGGAATAGAAATATTTAGTAGAAAGTGTTTTCAAATCACTTCATTAGTTTATGATATTTTAATAACTAATTGTAGTAATTTATAACTTGATATGGGATATTTAACTATTTTTCATTATTTTTCAAATCATCTTAAATATCAGAAGGAGGGGCTATGTTTAAAAAGAATTCAAAACTAAATATTCTTTTGGATTTCATAATTGAAACATTAAAAATACTTGAGTTGTAAAGTAGTAAATAGGCAAAAAAAATCATGGTAAAATTCTTGTGTATATATATATATATATATGTATGTATATTTTCTATTGACATCACATCACCTACTAAATCCTAATCAATATTAAAATTTAAGATTTAAGATTTAATAAGTTTTGGTTCATGAAAATGATTTGACTATATGTGTTTTAACGATAGCCAATGTTTTTAAAAATCTACTCTCATTTTTATTTGTAAAATAGGCTAATTGAAAATGATTTTGTTCCTAATTCCTAAGTTCCTAACTAGTGTACCCCAAGCATGTTTATACCCAATACTATATTAAATCAAATATAGACTTCATATTTTTGTAATATATAATGTATTTAGGACTCATGATTTTAATTATTATTTTATATTTTAGTAAATATTTTAATTTATTATAGTCTTTCAATTGGATGATGTACATGCTCTATATCAAGTTGGAGTTTCTGAAGGGCAATCTAGGTTATCCTCTCCAGATCCTACATCTCTACTAAATATTGTAGAACCTGTCATTGTTCAAGATGAATCGGTTGATTATGAAGACATTGGAAAACATCCAGATGTTGTTGTTTTTGATCTCTTACTAGATAGGTTAGGGATGGAAGTTAAACCACTTCACAAAGATGTTTCTAACATAAGTGAGGACAAGACAAACCACTTGGCTAAAGAAGCATCTACACCATTAAATATTGGTAGTAGGTCTAATTGTTTGTCTATCATTCTTTAGTTTTTGCAAGTCCAAGATAAACATACACTGAGCAATGTATGCATGGATGAAATATTTGAAATTATTGCAGACCACATAATTGATCCAAAGTTGGAATCCAAAATGCCCCAAACAAAAGTTGAAGCAAGGAAAGTTATAACTGAACTGGGACTTGACTACAAGACAATACATTCATGTCCATGTGACAACAATTTATATTACAAAAAAATGAAGACCTTCAAATGTGCCCAAATTGTAATTTCTCTCATTATCGGCAGGACATACTCAACAAAATTGTCCCTACTTATGTTTCATGACTTTTCTTATGCTACACGTATATCATCATTACACATGAATTTAGAAGTTAAATATATTTTTACATGATTAGATGAATTTTGAAGTTGAATATTTTATTTTACATGATTGAATGACAAATAGAAGATGCACTACTTTCCAATTACCCCTTGACTAAAAGCTATGTTCTGGTGTCCAAGTATTTCCAAGGTCATGACTTGGCACCATGACCTTAGAAGCGAAGATGACATTATGAGAAGGCATGCTCACTCACCCACATGGAAATTTGCTCTAACACAATGGAAATTCCTTCAAAACCCATGTAATGTGTTTCTAGGCATGGCTATGGATGGAGTCAATCCTTTTGGCAATAATTTGAGTGCATATTCCATATGGCCCATTGTACTCACATGCTACAACCTACCACCTTGGCTTAACATCAAGGCTTCTTTTCTAATACTTGCAGCAATTATTCCAAGTGAAACTCCAAACTTTGTAAAGTCTTATTTTGGGGGCATAAAGTTAATTCAATAGTTATAAATGTAATGGATGAGCAAAGTGTGCATTATGACATGTGGATTATTGTGTGTAAGTATTTGAAGCATTTGAGAGTAATTGAAGTAAAGGAATAAATAAACTTCAATGGTTTAATTCATTAAGTAATTGTTATTTATTTTTTGGAAGTTTTCTTCCTTTTAGAAGTCTTTCTTTTGTACACGAAAATCCTTTATTATTATTGGTATGCTTTAGAATGGAGAATATGAATGCTTTAATGTGGTTTTCTTAAATGAATCCTTAACTTTTGGATGAACATATAATGAATAGTGGAACAAATTAACATGATTAACACATTTAGTAATTGTATAGGGAAGAAGAAAGTGAAAGACACAAACATTTATTTGGCACCCATTGTCGATGAACTAAACAAATTATAGATTGTTGGAGAAGAATGTTTTGATGTGACTACAAAACAAACATTTCTTATGAAGGCCATACTTTTGTGGACAATGCATGACTACCCAAGGTATGGTATGGCATTTTCTTTGCAAACACAAGGTTTTTGGGATGTCTAATTTGTGGACCTGAATATGTGAATTCCTACTCTACAAAGGAATTAGACAAAATCATATATCATGGATATAGGAGGTTTTTACCAAAGGGCCATTTGTGGAGGTCAAAGGAAGCTACTAGTTCTTTCAATGGAAAGGTGCACCATAAGAAACCCTCATTTTTGGTGACATGCCTTGATTTTTTGGAACGGATTTTTTGGGATGCCCAATTCAACAAGCCCATGTTTTTATGTCAAGAAAAACATCATGCCAAAAAATTTGTTCCAAAAAATCAAGGCACATCACCCAAAACGTGGGTTTCTTATAGTGGTGGAGTCTACTTCAAAGCCACCTTCAAGAATGGATGGTTGGGATTGGTTAGCACAATGGGAGAAGATTGAAACTGGCTCATTGCAACTTCAAAAGAGTGGCATGATGGGGTACTCAAAGTTGTATGACCTTGAATATTGGGCAATAATCATATTTAACTCTAAACCTCAATGATATGACAATGTCTATAGCATTATTTTATATACAAATTTCAATTCACTATGTCATTTGCTCAAAATGGATTCATGAATTTTTATTACATGATTTGAAATCACATAGTTCAAAAAATGAAGTACTCAAAACTATACAATTGTATATGTCGAAGCTAAAGATTTGACACCTTCTTGATTCAATGCATATTGAAAAGAATGTTTGATCATCTCTTTTCAAGACCTTGACAAATGCAAAGGGTACTAAGGCTGATTCAGAGTCACAAAGAATTGAAATGCAAAAGATGGGGATAATGAAAGATATGTGGATGGAGTTTGGGAATACTCCAACAGTAGCACCTTGGATATTTACAAAGACTAAATTTACTCAAGTAATTGATGTGTTGCAAACTACAAAGACACCAAGGAATTATGGATCATCTTTCGAATATAAATTTGTGGACAACAAAATTACAAGCATGAAGACACATGACCATCACAATTTAATTACTTCATGATTTGTTGTCAATTGCACTGAGAAATGCTTTGAATCATAAATTATGAAGCATTGTCTATCAATTGGGAGAATTTTTTTGTTGGATATGTTCAAAAGAGATTAACAATTCCAAAGTCTCGGGGATGAAAACAATGGCAACAGAGTTGATATGTGATATGGAAAGAAATCTTCATCCTAGCTTTTTCAACATTCAAGTACACTTGATATGGCACTTGGTAGAAGAAGTGGAATTGTGTGGACTAGTGTCATCTCGTTGGATGTACTCCTTAGAGCGGTACATGAAAGAGCTAAAAGATTGGGTTAGACAGAAAGCATGACAAGAAGATTCTATGGTTGAAGGATATATTTTGTCAGAGGCAATGCACTATATGACTGAGTACACAACCTGTTTGGCACCAAATGCACCTCAAATGTGGAAGCTAAAAGAAGGCCCAATTTTATCAGAGATGGTATTGCTTGAAGCACATAAAATGGGATGCTTGGATAAAGATGCAACAAGGAGGGTTTTTTTGGAACAAGTTCACAATTTTGTATTGAAAAACGATCCTTGCATGTCACATCAGAGAAATCAATATGTTGTGGAAGTTACAAACAATGAAATGGATTTTAGTGAATGGGCCCTTGCGCAAATGAGAACCCAAATCAATTTGGGTGAACATACATCAAATCACGGGTACAATATTGCCCTTGGCCCACATCCCAAAGTCAAGTTTTTTGCACACATGTGAGCTATAGGGAAGTACCTAAGAGTGGCTACTAGAAATGTTGGTAAAAAGACTCAAGATTCAGGTATTAACTTCACTATGTTGATATTAATTTTTTTTTAGTATTATGTATTTTTGATTTGTCTAAAAATTTTTTAGTGTTTAAGTAGAATTTTGTGTTTGTCTTCTACATTTTGAAAATTTTGAATGTAAAAAACCTAGTGTAATGTAAGTTGCAAGTTGTAATCATGTTATTTGGAGGAAGAGTTCATGTTTTTTCAAAAATAATTGTAGTAATTAATGTGTTTTATAGACTCTATCAAGGAACATTTTTGAACAAAAATTAGTTACTTTGTTTTGGTTCAATTTTTTGCCAAGTGAAGAGAATAATTAAACTATGAGAAAACAACATTTCTTCATGCATGTCTTGAATTAATCTTGATTATGGTAAATTAGTGCTAGATGTCTCTAAATTTGTATACAAATATTTATTTGGAAATTGCTTTCAAATATTTCTCATTTTATGCTAGCACATGTATGGAGATGATAGAAGTTTTCAAAATGTTTTTAATCTTCATGCATGTTTCTAACATGTATGACATCATATCTCTAGAAAACTTTTGATATTTTTTTTGAAGTTGTTGTGGGAAGTAATGAGCTCCAAATTTTCAGGCATAGCATGTTCATTCTATGACCTAGATGAAAATGGAGAACCATGCACAATTGAGTATTATAGAAGAATCCACAATATTGTTGAAGTAAAATCCACATCTTTCACAAAAATTCTATTGAAAGTGGATTGGCATAATAGCAAACCAACATAGTAGGGGAATCCAAAAGTTCTTATTGATGAATGCAAGTTCACATGTGTATGTACAAACAACTTCATGCCTTCTCATTTGGTTGGTCATGAACCCTTTGTATACCCTCTTGATGTAGACCAAGTATTCGTTATTGGGGATCGACTTAATAGAAGTTGGCATCTTGTAGTAAAATATGAAGCCCGATCACAGAAGGTTGTTTACAAAAGCAACATGGTTGGAGAAGAAAATGAAGAAATTATTTCATTACAAGATGATGAAAGCCAGGAAGTTATTTCATCATATGAACAAAGTTATATGGAAAACAACAATGAGTGTGTATCTTTGGAGTTTAGTGATGTAGTGGAAGAATTACTAATGATAGTGGTGAAGAAGGTATATTAGAGGGCAAAGAAAATAGTTGTAGAACTTCCAACCCTAGTGAACCAAATGATAGTGAAGATGTTCATGTTCATGTTCATGCACAAGAGCCTATTGAAGTAGCAATTTCACGCCCGAGAGAAAGGGTTAAGAAGTACATTGGAGAACACTTAATAGTAGAAGATAACCTTACAAATCAGGAATGGGAAGTTTTAGATGTGCCAGATGATATCATTGGAAATTCAAGGAATAACTTTGAATAAAAAATTTGTAGGTTTATGTCTTTATTTTACTCCTTCACTTGTTATTGCAATAGTGAAGATAGTGAATGTACTACTTCTATTGTAAATTGGTGATATCATTCACACCTTGTTGAGATGAAAAATGGTTTGTCAATTGTCTCCTATATTACAATGTCATGGTAACTTTGGATGATATCATGATGTTATACATTGTTTAAGGATCATAAAGATGAAACTTTCACATCATTCAAGTATATTTTTTGTTTAATATGAATCTTTTATATATTTTTTCTAAAAATCCATGATAGTTTTGGGATTTCTTGCAAAATTTTGAAAATTTTATGAGTTGCAAAAGACATATGCTTTTGGTCTCTTGTAAATATTTGTAGTAGGAAAAATTAAATGTTGATGTAATCATGGTTGGTAACATTTAATCAAGATGTGTATGTAATTTTGGTTTCTCAATTTTTGATTGATAGCATTATTAGTTATCCTTGAAGAACACAACTTATGAGTATATATACAATTCTGGAATTTGTGCATTGCTTGTTTTCATTTTCTACATATATATACATATAGTGTAGAATCCAATTTGGTCAATTTTTTCTATTTTATTGACTTCCGTTATGAAATGTGTTTGAATTTGAGAGTTTTATTTCTATTTTTTAAATAAATAAAAAATGAGATTCCAATCTAATTCTCTTGGAACCAAAAAAATTACTATTCATCTTATTATAATTTTTCTTCCTCCAAACTTGCATTTTTCCCCTTCAAGTTGATCATCCAAAATTGTTATCATCTACAAATCTAATGGTCAATATTTTTCACAATGTTAGACAAAGTTATCTTTACTTTAATATAGTTAGAATTTAAAATTTCAAGGACATCCATGTGCAAAAACAAATCTAAATGGGACAACTCATTGAAAACCTCTATTGTCAAGGAATTCTTAGGCCTTCAAGGAGTATAGTGTATAGAATTATATATGGAGTAGAGAATAATTTTGTATTATAATATGATTCAAAAATATATATTGTGAGGTTGTAGAGCACATGTTCAAATTGGAGTGAATTATCCAATTTCTAATTTTTTTTACAATTTGGAGGTAGAGAAAAAATACATGTTGAATGCAAAAAAATAAAAAATAAAAAATTCAAAGACTTCAATCACCTTAACATTTGAAGGCTAAATCATTCATATTAAGGAATCACCGACTATAATGTATTGTAAGGTACTTCATGACCAATGAACTTTTAAATGTTAATTTCTAATTAGAAAAAATTGATTGACATTATTTTATTCTTGGGGGCAAATCAAACAAGAATTCATATTTCAAATATTTGAACCCTTAACCCCTGAAGGACCAAGGTGTTGGATAGGTATGTGTGACTAGAGATTTCCATGTTTTTGGCCCATGTTTTAATAGAAGGTGTGGATGAGGAATATCTTTCATATGCACTAGATTTCAAGGCATTTGGAAATATGAGTCAAAAGTTATGGCTTAATATGTAGTTTGTTTCTCAACTTGGGCAGTTTGGGCAGATCTGAAAAAATTATTTTTTCAAAAATAAAAATTTGAAATTGGTTTTTTTTAGATTTATATATACATAGAAAGATTTGAATCATTCCACTTTGATCAATGAGTCAAAAGTTATGAGATGTTTTAGTTTGCAGGCAAGTATGGATTCTCTACTCTAAAATAAACTTTGAAGTCCTTTATTTAACTCAATTTCCAATCTTTTTTGAAGAAAATAAAAGAATTAGATGTAGATTGTTTATTACAACATTACCACCATTGGGATTGGGATTTTTCAATTCCATTACTAAATTGTTAACAATTTAGTATTTTGAATCATTCTCTACATCTTTCTACTTACTATTTTTTTCCTATATGTTGCACAATTCCAAATGATGTGAAAATTTTCAAGCATGTAGCCAACTTGCATTGAAGAATTAATCTAAAAAAGAACCACCATTTCGGACATTTTTTCATACAAATGTGACTTTGTGAAGTGCAGCTACCTGTTTTTTCACAAGCTCTAGAAGGGATTTTTGTCTCTTCAAATGCTAATATCTTGCAATCTACATGGTGGAATTTTCTGAAGTTTTTTTCCACATCTTCTCAATCTAGTGTACTACAAGATCCTATGGTTACATATGTCCATAAATGATATTTTTCGAAAATTTGGTAGTTGTATTAGAAATGGCAGTTTTTGAGGTTTTTTGGTGATAACATAGTCAAGGAACTTTAGGGGTTAAAGAACTTTGGAAGCTTGATGGGCATTCTACAAGTCTCACTTCAATTTCTCACATAGTTTGTGATTTTAAATGCTTCTAAACTTAACTATAGCTATGTATATCCAATGATGTACTTTTCATTCCATTTAATTTTTTTTCCAAAATTCTGAAAATTAGAATTC